>CM023450.1:139491483-139986483 GCA_013339765.2 Haemaphysalis longicornis
TAAATCAAACCTCTTTTAAGTTATCTTGCAGAAATCAAGTTTTTAAAGCTCATCTTATACAGTGCGTGACCTCAGAGCCTACGAGCATTGAGCAAGGCCCTGATGTTCACTACGAGGGGCCCGCTCATGTACCATGCTCTTCGGCTCAAGATACAGTCAATACAGTCATGTTCTATCCATAGTCCCCTTCATCTGCCATCGTTATTATCTCCATGTTTTAGTCTTCGGGCCGTCTACACCCATATATACAATATTTTAAGATGTATCATACTCATTTCATATATTTATCACAAACCTCACTATGAAAAACGACGCGACATGGTTTTGGCGCTCTTTGGTCTTAGTTACCCTTGCGCCAATAAATGCAAACATACATACAGGAAATAAAAATAAGTGTCATGAACATTATATTGTTTACATTTAATGCCATGGCAGCGTCTCCTGCCACGTGCGTGGCACCAGCCACGCCCCCCTGGCAACAACTGCTGCCACGCGTGACGTCATAATGACGTCATAACATTAATAATTGTCATTATTTTGTGTAGTGTAGTCCGAAATACACATTTTTTTTTAATTGCAGTACAAAATAACGCACCATTAAACTGCTAAAACTTTTCTAAACTAACAATTTTTGTTCTTGCGGGAGCAGCCGGCGATGCTGCTGCTGCTGCCAGCTGCCGTATCGCGTACATGGAGTCGCGTATCCCAAAGCGTGCCGAAGCTCCGATTTGCTCGGGCCGACAACATAGATAAACCGGAGTTCATATTGTTAGAAGCACTATCTGAAAACGTGAGAAAGTTGCTTGTGATTATGTATTGCGTGGGGACCCAGCTAGCCTTTCCAGACCGCAGCAAAATAGCCGCTCTCGAGTAATGTTGACCTGTGACCGCTTGGTTATGCTTGGCGTACGCCGATGGTACCTGCGTACAGTTTCAGCGTACGTGAGACGACATCGCACAGCCGACTGGCCCCGTTCGAACAAGCTACGTTCCACACAAGAAGACACAGTCCGAGCGTAATTCTGTGAACCTTCCGACGCATGTCGGCGCGGCGGCATCTGCTATCAACAGTTTGCACCACGGCAAGTCGAGAATGCTTAAATGGGCGACCTGAAATCGCGGTGTGTGTTCTCGAAATGAAGACAACTTAGCAGCGCCAAAAGATAATCAGAATGTACAGTGCCGAGGACGAAGGGTAGTGGCGGCAACCGTTTTTTACTAGGCACATGTGCGCATTACAATGACAGACAATTTCGCCAAGAATAGGAAAGGTAATCTTTGGTGTCCCCACACATGTACCACGTACGTACCACTACAGTAGATCTCCTCTTCTGAAATATTAGCAAGGAAAACTTCCGAAAATCGGGAAGTTCTTATTTTCTAGTGGGCGAAATTGTAGCTTAAAATTTGTTTTACAACCACGATACGTTTTATGAGCAGAAAAGTCTTGTGAGCATGCGCCACAAGGATCATAACTGCGTGATATTCAGCGCTTAAAAAGATTTCCTTGTAGAAACCAAAGATTTCGTAGTAGAATACATGTTCTACGACAGTTTAGGACCTGCGACCTTCAAAAGGTAGACTAGCTAGACGCTTCATCTCATAGCCACTGCACTGGTATAACTTTCACGTCTCACTGTACCGTGTTGTACGCTATGTTGGCCAGACTTGACTGAGTCCCCCGCACGGGGCACCTTGAGTATTCATGGTGACGGTGTTGGCGACACCGCGGACCCCGAGCCCCCAACATAAACTGTAACCTACCGTGGTGATGTGTTTAAAGGGTAAGGGTAGAAGCCTCAAACGGTGGCCGTCGGAGCCCAGGTCAAGCTCCGGCGGATGGGCTCCCTGTCTGTTTACCAGGCAGGGAGCTCCGGGACCTCTCAGGCTATCAGGGTAAGGTTTGAGAAGAAAGTACCCCCGTCCCCTGCTTCTTTTACATGCCATATGGTAAATCGTAAATCCCCCCCCCAAACATGATCGGCCCCTGAAAAGGGGCCGCACCGAAGGTTCATTTCCGCCACTCCCAACCCACAGTCTTCCAAAGCCCGATAACTACCCCCGTTTTTTGGTGTTGGAATCCAGTGACCAAGAAAAGCCTCTTGCATCACAGTCCGTGTTCCTAATATCGAAATTTCTGGAGGGCATCATTGGTGACAAATATAAGGCCAAAAAACAAAGAACTGGAGAAATCCTGGTTGAAGTACACAACCAACAGCATGCAAAGATCCTCCTTGAACAAACTCGCATAGCCAATCTTGAAATCAGGGTGACACCCCACCGGAGCCTGAACAGTACTCAAGGTGTCATCTCTGAAGTAGACCTGATGAATGAGACAGATGCTGACCTGCTGGAGGGCCTGAGAAATCAGGGCGTGACAGCTGTGAGGCGCATAACTATGAGGAGGGATGACAAAGTAGTTTCGACCAAGCACATTATCCTTACTTTTGACCGGTCCACACTCCCAGAGTACGTCAATGCAGGTTTTGTACATTGTAATGTCTGGCCCTACATTCCAAACCCGCGCCGCTGCTTTAAGTGCCAGCGGTTCGGGCACGGAACCAACTCCTGCCGTGGTCGTCTGACCTGCGCAAAATGCGCTCAGCATGATCATCCATCTGATAATTGTCCATCGTCAACCCTCACCTGCGCCAACTGCCAGGGACCCCATGCGGCCTACTCTCGAACGTGCGAGAAGTTTAAGCAGGAGAAGGCGATCATTAATGTGAAGGTAACTGAGAACATCACCTTCCCAGAGGCGCGAAAGAGGTTCGCCTCTTTCCCCCTGGGGAGGTACGCCGACGCTGCTCGCCGGGGGGCGGAGCGGCGTCTGGTTTCGGCGGGGACGCAGTCCAGCGAGTCTGACCTGGTCCCTCCTCCGCCCCCCCCTGGGGTGCCTCAGGCAGCCCAATCCGTCGCCACGCCGATTGCTGAGGCAGCAGCGGTTGTGGTGACAACCTCTTCTGTAGGGACCGGTGCCGCTCCCGTCTCTGCCTCCCCGTTCTCCAGTGCGTTGGAGGGTGCCGACCGGATGGACACCGGGGGCCCCGCATCGGCTCCCACCGCCACCGCACCTCCCGTGCCACCTTTGGTGTCCCGGACGCCCTCGGCGGTGGTGGCTCAAACGAAGGGCTCCCGAAAGGGGGCCAAGTCAGAGGGGCCTGGTCCGCCGGGTACCCTTCTGGCATCCGACGAGGAGATGGATGTCGCGCCGTTCCTGCCTGCAACGCAGCGCAAGGAGCGGCCTCCGATGTCCAAGCCGACAGAAAGGCCTAGAAATTTTAGAATAACAGCCCCGAAAGACGACACGTGAACAAACACACACACACTCCAGTTATTCTTCAATTTAAATAATGGGAACAGAAAACATCATCCAATGGAACTGCAGAGGCCTCCTTAAAAATCTTGACGATGTATATGAGATTCTGCATGCCAGTAAGCCAAGTATCATGTGTCTCCAGGAAACCCACCTCAATTCTAAACAAACAAATTTCCTAAATAGTTACATGGTATTCAGAAAGGACAGGGTTGGCTGCACACACTCTTCAGGAGGTGTGGCAATTGTCGCCCGGAAATCCTCAGCCTGCCACCCTGTCACCTTGAATACCGTCCTCGAGGCTGTAGCAATCCTTACGATAATATTTAATAGGTTGATAACGGTATGCTCCATTTACATTCCTCCTGATCATGCACTTTGGAGCTCTGACTTCGAGGCGCTGGTCGACCAGCTGCCCGAACCATACATCCTAACAGGCGACCTTAATGCGCACAACTCTGTCTGGGGCTCCTCTAGAATGCATGCCCGAGGTCGCCTGATAGAGAAATTCCTCACACCTTCAGGAGCATGCCTTTTCAACAAAAAACAGCCTACATACCATAACTTAGGACACAATACATACTCGCATCTTGACTTGGCTATTGGTTCTGCAATTCTCTTTCCATGTCTTGAGTGGGGCGTGGGCACGGACCCATATGGTGGTGACCACTTCCCCACTTCCCTAACGTACATAGGTAAAGGCCCATGCAGTCCATCTTCCCATAACAGGTTTATTGAATCAAAAGCAAACTGGAGTACATTCACAGAAACATCTAAACTACACCACACAACCATAAAACACCTACACGTGGAGGAAGCAGCTCAACTCGTCACGGGGCCCTATCCGTAGTACACATACTAATAACATGCAAGGCACTTCACACAACACGACACAAACACTTCAGAGAACTCTACAGACAACATATCCCCCTACATCCACCTCTGTTTCTGGGTGATGATGCCATGTTTTCCGTTAAACGTGTGTTTGAGTACTTGTCAGATGCGAATTTTTTAAACCTCATTTCCTATCACGCATAATCAAATCTGGCCCTATACACCAGCCATCACCATTGCCGTTATTTGATTTTATTGTTGTTTTGGCTTTAGTAGCCACTATTTTATTTTAGATACTTCGTTTGGCGCTCTTTGCCCCAGCTGGCGTTGCGCCAAAAAACTCTAACCATCATCATCATCAACTCGTCACGGCACACATACTCGACGCCGCCGAAAAGTCTATGCCCCAGGCCTCCAGTGCGTCCTGCAACCCAAGGAGGCCCTGGTGGAACGAGGACTGTAGGCGGGCGCGAGAGGCCCAGAACAAGGCGTGGGGTGTTCTTCGCCGGTACCCCACACCAGATAATCTCATTTCCTTTAAACGGGCAAAGGCTCTTGGGAAGCGTGTGCGTCGTGAGGCGAAAAGGGAGAGTTGGCGCGCCTTCCTCACTTCCATCAATTCATACACCGACACTCACAAAGTCTGGACACGAATACGCAAGCTAAAAGGAGAACAGACACACACCCTGCCCCTGGTTAGCACAACAGGGGACACACTCGAAGACCAGGCCAACACGCTTGCACAACACTTCGAACACGTGTCCAGCTCAGCACATTACACCAACACTTTCATTAAACACAAAACATCTGTTGAAAAGAAGTCCCTGCGTGATAGCAACAAGTCGCACACTTCTTACAATTCTCCTTTTTCAATTCATGAGCTGAAGGTTGCTCTGAGCACATGTAAGCCTTCAGCTCCAGGTGCAGACAAAATCACATACACCATGATACAGCACCTACACCCACACACTGTTGAAACACTCCTACATCTATGCAACAACATATGGCTTTCGGGGCACATTCCTCGCTCTTGGAGGGAGGCCATAGTAGTGGCTTTTCAGAAGGAAGGGAAGGACCCTTCCTCTCCCGCCAGTTATCGTCCCATTGCCCTGACAAGCTGCCTGTGTAAGCTCTTTGAGAAGATGATAAACAGGAGACTCGTGTACTTCTTAGAGTACAATGGTCTTCTCGAGAGCTGCCAGGCAGGCTTCAGGGCGGGGCGATCTACCAACGATCAACTCGTTGCATTAGAGGCATATATAAAAGATGCTTTCCTCCATAAGCAGTACTGTATGACAGTATTCTTTGATCTAGAAAAAGCGTATGATACCGCGTGGCGGTATGGCATCCTAAGCGACCTCAAGTCCTTCGGCATGGCAGGTAACATGATGAACACACTTGCCAGCTACTTGTCTCAAAGAACCTTTCGTGTGCGAGTTGAACTGCACTCTCTAGGGTTCATGTGCAGGAAAATGGAGTGCCGCAAGGTGGAGTTTTAAGTTGCACCCTTTTTATTGTGAAAATGAATTCCCTTAGGAAGGCGCTGCCACCGTCGATTTCCTGTTCAATCTATGTAGACGACGTTCAGTTCTCCTTTAAATCCTGTAACTTGTCTGTCTGTGAGCGCCAGGTCCAGCTTGGTGTTAACAAGCTAGCTGGTTGGGCAGATAGCAACGGTTTTAAATTTAATCCAGGGAAGTGCACTTGTGTCTTGTTTTCCAAGAGGCGTGGCATCCGACCGGATCCAGACATTCAACTCCAAGGTGTCTCGATTCCTGTAAAAAAGGAACACAAGTTTTTAGGTATAATCTTTGACGAAAAGCTCACATTCATCCCACACATAAAACAACTAAAACATAAATGCTTAAAAACAATGAATATCCTGAAGGTTCTCTCGCACATCTCTTTTGGTGCTGACAAACAACTTCTGTTACGTGTTTTTACCAGCTTGATAGGTTCACGATTGGACTATGGCAGCATTGTCTATGGGTCAGCCACTAAAACATCCCTCAGAATGCTGGACCCTGTGCTTCATCTAGGGCTCCGCTTGTCGTATGGCGCCTTTCGGACTAGTCCAGTCGAAAGTCTGTATGTAGAGTGCAACAAATGGAACCTACAACGTCAGCGAGCATACACAGACCTCCTTTATGCTTTTAAAATTTCATCCATGCCCACCATCTTTTTAAATCAGTTTTTCATGATACCTCCATGACTGAACTCCTTTTAAATCGACCATCGTTCTCTGCGCCCTTCTCTTACAGAGTTAGAGAGGAAGCGTCAGAGCTGGCTGTCTCCTTTTTAGATACCATCCAAAGTTCTGTAACAGATTTCATAGCACCATGGCATCTCCGCCCTGTCTCATGCGACATATCATTCACACATGTAGATAAAAACCGAGCTCCCACATGTGCAATTCTGCAGCATTTCTTGTATTTGCAGCAGAAGTATGAGTGCTCTGAATTTTATACGGACGCCTCTAAAACTTCCACCTCGGTGTCCTGCGCGGCGCATGGGCCCGGGCTTAGTGTCACTAGAACTCTTAACAGTAATACAAGTATCTTTACGGCAGAGGCTTATGGTGTACTTCTGGTTGTTAATTATATCCTTCAAAGCCACATCCCACAATCCATTATATATACAGATTCTCTCAGTGTTGTGCGGGCGTTGGCGTCAACAAAGTCTTCAAAAATCACGTTATAAATTTAATAGTCAAGGGTGTTATGTCTGTGTATGTACGCAAATTTGAACTGGTTGTTTGCTGGGTCCCTGGCCACTGGGCTATAGCCGGGAACGAAGCAGCGGATCGAATGGCTGCTGCTGCTACACTCTCGAATGCAGTAGACATAACCACATTACCCTACACCGACGCGAAACCACACATCAGACAACTTCGAAAAACATGGCAAACACACTGGAGCGAACAAACAGACAACAAGTTACACGTAATAAAACCACACTTGGGACCATACACCACCGACACACGCAATAGATACACTGAAGTCGCCTTGGCTAGATTACGGATAGGGCACACTCATGCAACGCACTCGCACCTTCTCACTGCATCTCCAAGACCTCTGTGCAGCAGGTGCGGAGAGGCCCTATCCGTGATCCACATCCTCATACAATGTAAGGCACTCGACATTACACGACGCAAACACTTCCCACAATTACACACACGACATATTCCACCACACCCGTCATACTTCTTAGGAGATGATGCCATGTTCTCTGTTCAGCGCACCTTTAAGTTTCTATCTGAAGTTCATTTCTTACAACTCATCTCATATCACCCATAGTTTTACCCCTGGTCCTATACACCAGCCACCGTATTTTTCTTTTAACCACTCACGTTCTTCACCCTGGCCCTTTACACCAGCCGTGCTAATAGTATTTAACTGACATTATTCGATTTCCCTCCTCATCAAATAACTTTGTATTTGGCGCTCTTTGCGCCATTAAAATTAAACCATCATCATCATCATTGTTGGGCAGGGCATCGATTGCCAGTATTCATGTGGTAAAGATTTTCAATGGACCAGTGCACCACAAGCACGAATGTTTTTTAGGGGGAGGGGGTTACATGAGAATCAGTTACAAAAACATCCATAACCTATTCATATTAAATTTAGTTTTACTAAGTGAGAGGTACATATGTAGTACAGCAAAACCTCGTTACAAGAAACACTTGGGTATAAAAGCCACTTGATAATGGTGTGGGTGGTATTCCTATGTTTGCCATGTTAGCAGCGTACAAGAAACATGGTTACAAGAGACACTCTGTTATGAAGGGCTACTATTCGGGTCCCTAGAGTACATTCTTCATTATTAAGAAGAGATGCAATGCAAGCGGGCTCTAAGATGAAAACCTTGTATAAACTTCCCGAAAGATGAAGTCTGGGCCTGCATGCAAGAGACCAGATGCTCCAGACTCTTTTCAGGAGTTTGCGGCCGCAGATGTGGAAATCATGTGTTCCAAAAAGCTTAGACAAGTAAATGGTAAATGGTAAAGAGTAAATGGTGCCCTGGAGAATGAAAAAGAGGAAAACGACGAGGATGTTTACAGGGTAGAAAGTGTTTGGACCTGAGGCTAACAAACATCTAACAGCGATTGCACATTCTTGAGTCGCCTGCGCTAGGCTGCGGATGTAGGCAACACACATGCGACCGCACTCCACTGACTCACTGGAATTCGCCCGACCCAGTTAGCGTTCTGAAAAGGCCCTATCCGTTGTCCACATACTAATAACATGAAAGGCACTCGACAACAACACGACACAAACATTCGGCTGAATATACAGAACACATCCCTTTGCCACCCTTATACTTTTTAGCAGCCGAACCAGTGTTTCAGTCAGGTGTTATTAAGTTTTAGGCCCTGGTGGAACTTTCTGCAGATCTTGCCATATCACGCGTAATCAGCCCTGCGCCCTATCACCAGCCAGCTACATCTGTCTTTTTGTTAGCATTACTTATTTTATAAAATGTTTTAGTGATGTACGGTTCGCATCACAATTCCTAACTTTTCTTTGGCGCTCTTGGCCCTAGTCGGCCTTGCGCCAAATAAAACCCCAACCACCACACACATTGGAGTGGACCAACATTTTCAGTACCAACGCTGGGGTGCACTGAAAATACTGCCCCTAAGATATCTTAGTTTACCCACGTCACTTGCCAAGAAAGACACCTGCACAATCCACTTTCAACGAGCTACACAATGCCAGGGCACGCTACAGCGTCACTCCTGCCCCACGAAGCACGAGTTTGAAAAGAATTCTCGCGTGATATCAATTAATGAACCTAGAAGACTTTAACAATTCCTTTGCCCATCCTTAGGAAACGTATGGCGTCAAAAGGGCCTGTAAAAGCCTATAGCCCCGTTTTTAACCTAACAACTGCTGCGGACTCCTACATCTATAGTTTGACATATGCAGCCTTCCATCATTCTAGAGTTCATTTGGAACGGAGGCGCACGAAAGGCTCTGTCTAAAGCGGAGGCGGCCAGAATCTGCCTCTCGGCGGCATCTGATTATTCCCCATGCTTTCTACAGTGGAGTCAACACTTCTGGCTCGGGGAAAAAGTACGGACTCGTTGTGTAAAAAAACAACTAAACTTCTCGAGAACTGCCATGCCGATTAGGGAGCGTGGAACTAGATCAACGCGTATGCGTTAGAAATTACAAAAGATGCGTTCCTGCATAAGACAGTGAAATCATGCCTATAACATATACCTGCCCGCGTAAGCCGTTAGTTTCTTTTAGGCAGCCTGCATTTTGCGGCCAGCCGGCCCCCAGATTAACCTGCGGAGAAAAGTTGCCGGCATTCCTTCCGATTGGCTGGCCCAGGACCATCCGCATGATTATTTTTGCCGGCACATTTAAAGTTGACCTATTTGCGAAGACAGCCGGCAAATTTTCGAGTTGCGTCCTATTTTTAATGGCCCCACCGACCATATTAGCCGGCCAGAAACCATTGTCCTTCATCTTGTGCAGCGCGACGCGAGAACAATCCCCTAACTTTCAAAGTAACGAATAGACGAACAGGCCGCTGCCCTAGTTAACAAGCAAATTTTATTGAAAGAAACACGTTGATTATTTAAGACAGTGGACCAAGAAGTGAGATATAGAAAATTGATGAAATCATACATGAGTCACACATCCATATCACATACACACTTTACACACACAACTTGTCAAGAAAATCTATTTACTCATCTATTAGTGCGATAGACGGGTGAGCTCACGTTCGTGCCGCCACTTTTATACAATTCGTACTTTTCCAGCAATTATCCCTCGCATGCGCTGGCTTCTGACTTCTAAGCACTACGACGTTTTTCTAAGGTCGTGGAGCCGCAACAGCATATCCTTGGCAGTGGCCGACAGGTCCTGTGAGCAAGCCGACGGCACTCCTTTGAGAGAGCCAGCTTATGTTCATCTCAATCGCGACATTTAAGCCCACCCCCCCTTTGCGCCTAGTAGTGGCCACAGCAGGGAAAGCAGCGGGATGGGCCCAAACAACTCCGCCCAGATGCATTACCCGCTAAGCCGCCTTTTCGTGGCATTTACACGCAGCCTTATCACCACAAGACTGCTCCTCCGTGCTGCAACTTTCTATCAATGCTGGCACACACACTCCTCAGCCTGTTGCCTTGGCACCGAAAGAGACGACGTTCAAGTCGTCCTGACCGCCACAATCTTTCTGAAGGCGGTGGCAAACAGCAGATAGATAGTGAATTACGCGCGAACAGTTTCTCCCACTGAAAGCGAGTGCGGAATGACACTAAATATTTGGATGACACTAAATAGTCATCCACATATCTGAAGACATGTTGTGGGATCCCCTCAAAGTCTCGTGTCCAGGCTCTGTCAATCTTACCCAGAAAATGTTACTAAGCATAGGCGCCACTCTGGAGGCGATACATACCCCTGACTTGGCACAACTTGATGTTTCATGAAGATTCAACAGTAGACATCAATAAAACCATGATAGTTATAGGAAGCTTTCCTCAGGCATGCCAGACTTGTTTCTCAAGTCACTTCATCATTGTCTTCACAAATGATATCTTTTACACAAGCCATTAAGTGGTATGGGGCAACGAATAAAACAAGTCTTGTATGTCCGCACTGAACGCGTAGCGTGTGATTGGGTTCGCGATTCGTAGCACAGCTGCACACCCACCTCTGAGTAAGCAAAAGAAAATTATCCTAACCGGCAGTGCCTCCAAATGCCTGCGCAAAAAACCCGACACAAATGCGCAGGACATTCCGCCTCTAGTTACATGGCTATGAAGGGATTATTCCAGCCTTGTGAGTATTCCCCCCCCCCCGAACCTGACAAAGATTGCAGCTCATGAACCCTCTTTTTACCATAGGGCGATTTCACTCCAGCTATGCAAATGTTCCAATTCAGATCTTCTAGCCGATGGGCAGGAGAAGCCGGGCGGTTTTATGCTGCCGAGGCATTTCTTTTAGGCTAAAAGTTCTTTTCGACCGCTCCCTTTTTGTTGAACTTACCCTGCGGCAGCATGCCGTACAAAGCACCCTCTTTACTCCGAAACAGTGCACGCCAAGACTATTGTCACGAACCAGTCTACTAAGCCCCATTTCTTCGGCCCGGCCTTATCCACCCATGGTTCTCCCAATAGCCGCACATAACTTCGAATCTTTTATACAATTTTACTCCCGAGTCCGGTACATCACCCTGAAATTTATCGCCTACAAGGCGTCTCCTTTTTTTCAACAGAAGTCAATTTCGTTAACAGTGTTTTGGCACAACATGAAGAACACGTTCAAAACGTTTGGTACCTGAGTATCGCCAAGGAGACAACGATAGCCCAGATTACTGTTAGCAGAATCGGTTGAACGGCCGCCTGGACAACTGTAGAAATTTCACAGCGGAACGTCATGGAACCAACGCTCTCAGTTGTATTCCGTCTGGACCCCGAACAGGCCCCGCTCGCCTGCCGCTCAGGTTCCCCCCGGAGAGTACACTGTAAACGCTAAGCAATAACGGAAGTGTCGGGCCTGACGCCACCACTCGAACGCAACTGGCGGAACATCCTCCTTGTGTGGCTGGGTGACGGCTGGAGCCATCCACATTGACCTGAAAGTCCCGAGGGCATTCCGACCGCTTAGCCGCAGACCAAGACGCCAAGCGTGCTCGGCCACTCGCACACAGCGGATGATATTTTGACAGCTGCTGGCAATTTTAGTGGGTCCTATTTTGCCATGTAAAAGAGCCCGTTGACACGTGAGTAATGAACTGTAAAAGGCGTAGCAATTGCCGCCCTGCGCGAGTCCTGGGCGCGCATTCATGGTGGGTCAGACCGCGAACGGAAACAACACACAAGGGAGAATAGACGACACAGGCGCTTGCTAGCAACGAAATTTCTATATAGAAGAACACGTGTCATTTAAGCAACCAAAACGAGAGAGGCAAGATTATGAAATAATTACACGAACTTCGCACACCATATCACGCTGCGCACTACACACCACGACTTGTCTGCAGAAAATCTATGCCAGCATGCCCAGCATGTCCCCAGAGCCTAAAGTTGACATCTCCGACTGCGGCAGCACTGGCGCCCAGGGGGCATTGCCCGGGGAAATTCTGTGCCGGCAACTTTTCTCCCGCGGCTAATCTGCCCGGCTGGCGGCAAAATAGACCCGCTAAAATTTGCCGGCAGCCGGCAAACTAGCACCTGCGAAAAATGTGCCGGCAAAATAATCACGTGGTCTGGGCCAGCCAATGGGAAGGAACTGCCGGCAACTTTCTCCCGGGTTAATCTGCCGGCTGCCGCAGATTAACCCAACTCTGTTTCCCTTTACCTAATGCATTCGGATAAACCGTAGTAGCCGGGTAAGTAGTACGGTTCTTCGCGTCTCCGTCAGGCTACGTTTTAACGAGGTTTTACTGCATCATCGTTTCGCGTACTTCCGTGTCCTTGCGTTTGTTAGCCGAGAATGGGCTTTATCGGCGGGAAGCCGCTAGGGGACAAAGTTGCTTGTTTTCTTAAGATCGTGCAATCTTAAAGTTAACTATCTCCGGCTCTCACGACCTCTGTCAGTGTTTCAATGGTTTTATCACACATGCTCCGCAATCGCCTTGACGTCCACTAAACAACATTTTTGTTACGGCGAGAAGCATTCTTGTGAAAATTCTGAGAGCGGCACTGAGGTGAGTCCGTTTGCCTGTTCCGTTGGATCACGAATTACCGTGTTGTTTGGAAGAACAAAAAAAAAATAAGGAAGCTCACACTAACGCGTAAGACTTGAACGAAGCGAAGCTGTACACAGACTCAGGACCATCACGACGGTTTAAGTCTACGATTGCAGCCGATTTGCTTCCTCGCTGCCGCAACGACCGTTACTCCGTTATTGTTTCTATAGGTGTTAACTGCTTTCACTATTTTGGTAGGGATAATCATTGGACATCACCTTGGCGGGGCGTATGCAATGACGCGCTTTTCTCGTTCCCAGCAAGTGTTGCCAGGATTACGGCGAAAGCTGCGGGTTTTTTGGCTAATTTTGCCAATCTCCCGAAGTCGGTATGTTTCGCTTGACAAACGTGCGCCTGGGACGCTGGGCTGTAGTCGCAAGGCACGTACATGCGAGCGCTAGACATTTTCTTCATTTTCTTAACTGCCGGGCTGTCGGCGCGAGACCTGTGGTCACGTGCGTGCGCTCGGCCTTATCTTGGTATTTTTAACTGCGGACACGAATAATTACAATTTGCTAGAGAGCTTTGCTCTTAAAACGTTTTCGTTATTTTCAGAGGTGTCAAAGGAGCGAGTTCAAGGCCGTTCCTTCCTGTGGGCCCATCAGCTGCACGTGATCTTGTGGAAGAACGTCTACTTGCGGCGCCTGGTCCGCCACTACCCGTCAACCATTCTAGAGATTCTGCTCATGATCTTTCTGCTGTACGGCATCCAGGAAGAGTCGGTGGTTAGGGAGCCGCTCTTACGCCGACCTGACATGATCTACCAGCCGGTGCGACCACGGGAATTTTGGAACCAACAACCGGACATGTCCAGGATAGAGCAAGTATGGCTCGCAAGTTGCCCACGCATGACCACGATGGAAGCGGGGCAGGGAGATGCAGTGATGAAAGTGTGCATGGGTAGCAAAAGTAATTCGTAAATGCTTACACTGTCTAAAAGCTATGGCAGCTCTCGGAAGTATCTCGGTTTGGTCCGGCAGCCCAACAGGCGCCGCACCTCCTGCGGAGTCTGCAGTGCTTCCGGTAGTCAAACACCACTGGGAGCCATGCCGCGCCTTCCATTGCCACTCCGCCAGCCCGCAGTACGCCTGAAGGCACTGAGGAGATGGACAGACGGGGGAGCCCGCAGCAGCTCTCATCCTCGCCCTTCCGCTATCCCACCCGTGGCGCTCCCAACGCCCATGGCGGGGCCAGCTGCGACAAAGGGCACCCGAAAGGGTCCTAGGTCCGGGGGCCCCGGTCCCCTGGGCACCACTAGAACATCTGATAATGAGATGGATGTCGGAACCTTCCTGTCTGCGACGCAGCGAAAAGAATGGGTGCCTTCATCCAAACCTTTAGAGAAGCCGAAAAATTGCCCGCCAATCCGCTCTGTTAAGGTCGTTGGAAAGCGAAGCTGTAAACTACGCCCACAACGATTATCCATGCGACATCACTTGAATTCACACATGTGGCTCTACAAAGAGTGAAACCAGAGACGAGTGAAATGCATTTAACCACACCCTTTATTATTTCAAAGATATGTCTTTTGCTAAGGTTAAATCAACCCATGATTCTTGAAGGGTGGTTGGTTGAGTTGTATTGGTGAAGCACATGACTTCAAACTCTTTTTTTATAAAATTATAGGAAGCTCAAACCCGGTGTTAGACGATCTCACTTCTCCGTCTCTAGCGCCGCCGCCGTAGGCGACGAGATCAGCAGCAGAGACGGACAAGTGAGATGTCATTCGTTGATGCGAGCTTCCTTTAATTTTTCGAACCTAGCGCATGCGCAAGGCGCGCACACGGCCGCTACTTGTACTGTGGCCGAAGCGACAGCGGCGGGAGAGGTCGCGTGACGGCATCACATGGCGTTCAGCGAGAACGCAGGAGGTAAACCCGCAGATGTGCTTGGTGATGCACCATCTGTCTCCCCGTCTCCGCATGGGCTCGTAGCTGAATCGGTAAGAACACGGGATCTCGCTTCATTTTCTATTCGTTCCAGGCTCGATTCCTGGCTATACCATTTGTTTCTTTTATTTGTTCATGGGAGCTTCCTGTTGACACCAACGTGTGCGACGGAACCCTTGGGGGTAGAGGTAAAAAGCTTCGCGCTAAAAACCTCCTCCTAGAGTCCAAGCCCCGAAAGGCGATACATAACACACTCCAGTAGCTCTGAACACTTAATAAAGGGAAAAAATAACATTGTTCAGTGAAATTGTACAGGCCTTCTGAGAAATGATGACGATGTGTAGGAGATATTAAATTCTAATCAGCCGCAAAAGTCATGTGCCTACAAGAAACTCATCTGAATAGTAAACAGACGAACTTAATCAACAGTTACACGGTATTCAGAAAGGACAGGAATGGCTGCACCCACTGTTCCAATGGCGTGGCCATCATCACCCGAAAATCCCTAGCATTTCATAGAACCGCCTTAAACACTGTCCTTGAGGCTGTAGCAATTCGTACTATAATATTTACTACATCAATAATCGTATGCTCCCTATACATCCCTTCTGACTTCCATCTCTAAAGCTGTGATTTCGAGCGAGGGGAGGGTAGATCAGCTGCCCCAACCACTCATTGTGATATGCGGCGTGAATGCTTACAATGCTCTTTGTTGCTCTTCCCGCACAGATGCTTGAGGTCGCCTGGTTGAAAAATTCTTAACATCATCGGGACCATGTCTTTTCAATAAGAAACAGCCTACGAACCAAAATATAGGACACAACACATACTCACATCTCGACTTTGCTATTGGATCTGCAGTGCCCTGTCCATCTCTTGAGTGGTGTGTGAACACGAACCCATATGACACTCACCATTTCCCTACTTCATCAACATACACAAGCAAGGGCTATAATAGTTCGCCTTCCCGTAGTAGGATCAATGAAGCAAGAGCGATCTGGAATACATGTACAGAAGCATCTAAACTACACCACATTCGTATAAAACATCCACACATAGAAGAAGCTACCCAACTAATCACGGCGCACCTCCTTGACGCCGCCGAAAAGTCCATTCCCCAGGCCTCCGGTGCTCCGCGCAACCCAAGAAAACCTTGGTGAAACGAGGACTGTAGGCGGGTGCAAGAGGCCCAGAGCAAGGCGCGGGGTGGGGTGTCCTTCGCCGGTACCCTAAGTTGGATAACTTAATTGCTTTCAGAAGGGCAAAGGCTTTTCGAAAGCGTGTGCACCGCGAGGCAAAACAGAAATTGGCGCTCCTTCATAAAATTCATCAATTCATACACAGACACACGCAAGGTATCACGAATACATAAACTCGAAGGACAACAGACACAGAGCATGCCCCTGGTTAGTACAACAGGGGACGCACTTGGAGACCAGGCTAACACCTCAGGGGGAAAAAAATTCCCCCACATTTCCCCGAAGGGGAGCATGAGGAAGTGCGAATGCACGGGTGATGCTATGAGGGGGAGTTTGTTGAAATTTGGTGGCATTTGCCCGTTAGTTACATTAACACCCCCGCGTGATCACGTTCGGGCCGCGACAGCCTCGCCTTTAAAGGGGCCCTAAATAGGCTTCCGAAGGTCGCCATTTCAATCGCGCAATCGCTAGAGTACCCCTTCACGACAACGTATACCAAATATTACACCTCTGCGTAAAGCAGGGGCCGCACAAACACGAAAAAAAGATTTCACTTTCTCTCCTGGCTCACCAGCCATACCTTGCTGCCACACTGCCGCGCTCTGACGCAGTTCTTTCTGGCTCTGACGCGCCTCTATGACGCACGAGACACTGCCCAGTGTGGCGCCGCGAACGCGAACCACAGTGACAGCGCTCACCGTGCCGTGCAACTGGAATCTGGTGGGAGCATGCGCGTCGAGTGCTAAAAAAAAAGCGCGCGCAGGGCTTAACGCAGGCAATGACTGCACGTACATCAAGGAGGGTGATGGATTGCCCTGTTTCTCTCGGTGGTCTTGCGCCCGGTCGATGACGTCGTGGCTTCCACAGTGCTTCGGAGGAGCTACTAGAGGAGGAGAGCCCCAGGCCTTATGGGTGGCCCCTTTTAATGAGCGATAACTCGGCTAATACTTAACGAATTTAAACAGTTTTTGCGGGATGACGTTCCTTGGATAGCACTCCAGTGACTGCGCACGCAAAATCATAAGATTCGGGAGCCTATTTAGGGCCCCTTTAAACCCTCGCGCAGCGCGACGGCAGGCGAACGAAGCGGAGAGAAGGCGAGAGCGCGCAACGGCAGGCGAGTGAAAGGGGAGAGGAGGCGAAACGCGCAACGGCAGGCGAGCGAAGGGGAGAGAGGCGAGGCGAGAACGCGCAAACGGCAGGCGAGGCGAAGGGGAGACGGCGGCGAGAGAGCGCGCAAACGGCCAGGCGAGCGAAGGGGAGAGGAGGCGAGAGCGCGCGACGTCACGTGGCGTACTACGTCATGGCGCCGTTGCTACGCACGCTCTCCCCTCCGCTCCGCGCCGTTGCTAAGGGCGAGGAGGTGCGCGCGCGATAACACCTGCGGCTGAAGACGGACGGCGGCAGAAGCGTGACTCAGGGTAGGGTAAGAAGTGCATTCACACTTAAAAAACAGCGCAGAGACGGGGACTAACGCACGAAAAGACAGTACAAGCGCTGACTAACAACTGGGGGTGCTTTATTGCGTTCTGCAATTTATACATGAGGAAAAAAATGAGGAAAAAATGACGTCACAACCCTAGGAAAGGAAAAAAAACACACGCTGAAATGATTTGCACTGTGAGCGAACAATGAGTTTTTCAGAACCTGACAAGCGCTATCTGTCGATATACGCTATTTCTTTTTGAAGAAGTGCGACTGAAGCCTGACTGACACATTTCTTTCTTCCTTTTTTCGCTATTGAGTAGGCTTCGAAAATCTCGCGTGTGCGTGATTCCGTGTAGCGCTTTAGAACCTTGGTTCTATCTAAAAATGGGATGCACCCACATGCCTTGCAATGCGAGACAAGGTGGCTCCCGCTGCCGACACGTAGAGCATACGCATGCTCGCGCAGGCGTTCATTGATGCATCTTCCCGTCTGTCCAACGTACACAGCTTCGCACTCTAGAGGAATCTCGTAGACCACGTTGGTGCGGCAGGGACGAAGCGCGTAGCATGATTAGTGCTGCAGTCCGCCTTAGTGTCGTGTGTCATTCACGGCTTTGCACATTCTAGCGCGCCGTTCCTGCACGGCACTTTTAACGCGCGATACGATATTTGCGAGTACCCCCACAGCCAGGACCGTATAACGCCATGTGATGTTCACGAAAATGCAGATATCGCAAAGTTCCAATCTCTAATCGTTAGAGCGGATATAGATAAGTAGCGTACGACATAAGTGAAAAGCTTAAAGATAACAAAATATAAATAATATTACAGAAACGGGCGAACCGTGAAACCTATAACGCCCTGCATATTCCACAAGATGCAGATTTCGCGAAAGTTCCACCTGTTATCGTTATAATATGTAATGGAGATAATTGGTCGAAGGAAATTTTGAAAAACCAAAAAAGTAAAGAAAAATTTATAACAAAAAACAGATATGGCTAACCGTGTATAAGCATGCATTTCCACAATAAGAAGATTTTGCGAGTCAACCAATGTAATGCGTTGTAATAGCCAGAAATGCGAGAATAATGAGGTGGACGGCAAATTTGGAAATTAAAACAGACAAAAATATAAAAAATTACGCACAATGGCGCGAACACCTGTGTAATGCCATGCATTTTCACAATAACGCAATTTCGGAAAGGGCCCCCACCCTTTTAACGTGTATAGCAGTGTCACCAAATAAGACATAATTGTGATCGGACAGGATGTAGGCGAAAAACAAGAATGCATGGCTTCTGTAAAGAACTCACCTCAAGACAACCCACGGCCTAAGAATGGTAAGCATTAGCCGACAGACTTCTCTGAATTTCGGACAATACTCTTTGGCACTCTGGCCCTCATATTGTCAATGGCCCTGCGATAGATGGCACTGGATCCCATATCTATCTAAGCCAATCGCTTGCATCTGGACCCTCCACTCATGCTAAACGACGCCCTTAAGGACGATGCCATGGTATCGTTATGACACCAGTCGCCCCTTGTAATGTGTATTTTTGCCACTTTTTCTCGATCAGCAAATGTTTTACTGGAATTACACCAGCCATACTTTTACGCATCATTTTTTGAACTGAAGTGGGTGTTATTATTACGACTTACAGCCAGAGACCTTTTTCAAGGAGCATATGAGAATTGGGAGAGAGCCTTGCTGCCTTGCATCAACTCAGCACAACGGATCTTGTTTAGTGTATGCAACGGCTCCAGAAGTTATTTAAGAATATCATGTGGGTGACCAGTGCAAGTGGCAATCCAGCATCGGGGACACAATGCCGAGGCGTACAGCATAACTCGTGCTACAAAGCCACGGATTGAATAGTTCTCGGATTTACGATATCCATCATTCAAACTTAAGCTGCCATCAACCATCGTAATGCTGGCTGGTGGGCGTTGGCGATGGCCTGTGTTTATAGCGTGCGAGGGGTTAGAAACCCGAACGAGTGGCCGTCGGACGCTCAGAGTCTAAGCTCCGCGAGGCTCGCATCCCATGTGTAAATTCTTACCAGGAGAAGGGAGCTCCGCGGATCACTCTCAGGCCGTGATAGTCAGCGGTCTGGTTTTCTTGCCAGAAGACAAGAGGAAAAAGAACCCCGTCCCCTGGCTATCGCCCACACACCTATACCATGCTGTAGCAATCTACTAAACCCCCCCCCCAAACGTGTCGGGTCCCTGAAAACGGGCCGCACCGAAGTTTCTTTTCCATCCCCCCCCATACCGCTTCCCAATCCACAGTTAAACCTGACAACTATCTTCGATCCTTGGTTATCGAATCGGTTGCAAAACAAACCCTGTTTCTTCAAGTTCCACTGTTGATCACTAAATTCCTGGAAAGGGTTTCCCCGTTTCGGAAATCGTTAGATGCTATCAGAAAACTCCGAACGGTGAAGTCCTTGTTCAGTCCAAGACGCTAGCAAACAGAGGCATTAACCTCCTGTTCGCCAAACCTGACATGGCAGATATGGCCATCCGCAGTCACTCCCATCCACAGGCTCAACAGCTCTCATGGTATGATTTCTGCGACAGATTTATTTAATGATACGGAAGCTGATCTGTTCGAAGCCTGAAAGATCGGGTTCACCTGCAGTAAGGCGTCTCACCTTGGACGAGATAACAGGAAGTCCCCACAAAGCCATATAATCCGACATGCGACAAATCAAAACTGCCTGAGCACGGTCAATGCTGGTTTCATTAGGAGTGGTTACGTCCGTACATAACTAACCCGCGAAGCTGCTACAAGTGACAGCGATTCGTGCACTCTAAACTTCTTGTCGTGGCAAACGACTTGCGCGAAATGCCGCCCGCACGATCACTCTGACTGAAACTGCATATGACTCTTAAACCTTGACTCTGTGCAAATTGTCAGGGCGCCGCACGCAGCCGATGAGTCCCCGCAGCCCCTGTCGAAAAGTTTCAATCAGACAGAAACCATTAACATCAAGGTTACTGAAAAACATCACCTTCCCAAGGCGCAGAAGAGGTTCGGTTACCTCTCTTCACCCTGGGGAATGTACGCCGACGCCAGACTCCGTTGCGGGGCCGCGAGAGCCGCGTGCTGCGTTTCCTGCAGGCGTCGACCAGCTACCGCGAGTCGCGACTGACACGATGCCCCACCCACGCCCCCCCCTGCGTTGCCTCAGGCAGCCAAACCGCGCCCGCACCGCTCGATAATTCTAGAATTGGCGTGTAGGGGCCATCCAGTTGCGTGAGGGATGCGGTACGGCCCTGCGGTTTCACTCTCCTACCGGCCGCCAAGCACGCGCGTGGAGGCGTCATCGCCACCGAACGAGATGGAGGCGGATGCAATCGACCTCCGGACCAGCCGACCCCCTCCCATCTCCCTCACTGCCTGCTGCCATCTATGCCGGGTGCCTCCCCACGACGTCGTCGCGACTGGCAAACAGCGCAGGCAAGGAACCCCCGAAAGGGTACCATGTCAATGGGGCCCAGTCCGTCTCGGCACCCCCTTAGCCTCAGGATGACGACTGCGACGTCGAGCCACTTCCGCGCTTCGTCGCCCCCCTACCCCAGCGGAAGGAACAGGCGCAACCTGCGACCGGTCCCGGTCATTAGAGAAGTTCAGAAACCCCTTCCAAGACTGCAAGCCCCGAAAGACCCTGACATAAATAGTCACACGCCAGTAGCTCTGAACACATAATAAGGAAGGAGCAAAACATTGCGCAATCGCCCCCGACGAAACTGAAGAGCGCATTCTGATAATCTGCCCTGACGACAATTGCAGATTCTGCATGCCAATCACCAAGTCAATGGTGTCCAGGCAAACACATCTGCAATTCCAAACACACAAATTTCCTCTTATTGCAAATAGGTTACCTGGTATACAGGAAAGACAGGGAGGCCTGCACACACTCTTCTGGACGGCGGTGTCGCCATAATCACCCGGCAATCGTTAGCATGCAACCCTGCCACTTTTTAAACACTTATCATTGAGGCTGTAGCATACGCTAAATAATATTTATAGTTGATGAAGGTATGCTCCAGCAGGACAATCCTCCTGCGTTTCAGCTTTCGAGCTCTGATTCGCGCGCACGTCGTCCAGCTGCCTGAACCATACATGCGCGCCGACCTTAATGGCACTAAAACTTTGGGGCTCGAACCGAATGGATGCCGAGGTCGCCAGATAGAGAGCTTTTAACATCCTCTTGAGCAAGCCTTTTCGCGGATAAGGCAGCCTCATGCCATACATAGGACACAACACATGCCCATGTCTTGACTTGGCGATTTGGATCCGCAGTTCTCTTGCCTCTCCTCGAGTGGGGCGCGGGCGCACTGAACCCATACGGTAGTGATTACTTCCCCACCTCACTCACAAACATAGGTAAAGGACCCAAGCAGTTCTCCTTCCCATAATAGGTTCAATGCAGCACGAGCTAACTGGAATACATTTACAGAGACAAGCAAACTACACCACACATCCTTTTGAGGACACCTACACGTTGAAGAAGCTACCCAACTCACTCACGGCGCACATCCTTGCGACCGCCCCGGAAAAGTCCATTCCCCACACATCTCGTTACTTATTGCCCCGCGCAACCAGCGGTTCCTAGACCGCGGTTGAATGGGACTGTAGGCGCGGGAGCCCGAGGCCCAGAACAGGCGTGCCGGTCATCCACGTCGCTACCCACGTCGAGTAACCTCCTCTTGTTCAAACGGACCAAGGAGTTCAAAACGTTGCGCCATGAGCAAAACGAGATAGTTGGCGTCCATTCATAACATCAATTAACCCCTACACAGACACACGGAAAGTATGGACACTAATACGAAAACTCAAAGGACGACACACACAGCCAGCCCATGCTCTAGTGCGTCAAGTACACCAGGTGACACACTCCGGAAGACCAGGCTGACAAGATCGCACGACACTTCCATCGCGTTCGAGTTCAGCACACTACAAAAACACTTTCATAAACACAAACAGCATGGCCGGAAGAAAGAAGCCGATATCCTAGACAATGACAGGTAGCCACTTCTTATAACTCTGGGTTCACACTTCATGAGCAGAGGGGTGCTCTAATCAGCACGTGTAACCCTAAGCACCAGGCCCAGACAACACTACCTATACAATGATACAAACTTACTCACAGACACCCTTGCTAACACTTCTTCACCTTTCAACAAGATATGGCTTTGCGGGGCACATTCCAAAGTCTTCAACGGAGGCCATAGGTGCTTAGTTTCTTGGAGGAGGGAAGGACCCTTCTCCTCCTCAAGCATGGACCCATCCCCCTGACCAGCTGCCTGTGCAAGCTCCGAGAGAAGATGATACCCAGTCCCCTCCGTGTACTTTTTGGAGTATCATGGCCTTCTCGAGAGCTCTAGGCCGCTTCCGGGCGGGGTGACCGCATCCACGACTATGATCCTTTCCTCGATTCGTAATGTTAAGGATGCCCTTCGCTGCATAAACAGTTTGTTATCTCGATTTCGCTTGTGAGGAAGCCCTATGACAACCCACCGTTTGCTTTGGTTAGTTTCGGATCCTTATTGACCTGAAGTCATCGCGTGTCTCGCCGTAGTATGTTTTCAACACCCTGCTAGCCTATTTGTCATGAGCAGAGAACTTTTCGAGTCAGACTTGGTTCTGCACTGTCAAAGTCACACGTGCAAGAAAATGGAGGGCCGCCAGGGTGGAGTTCTAGCTGCACTCTCTTCAAGCGAAAAATGAACTCCCTTGGGAAGGCACTGCCCGCCTAACAATTTCTTACTCCATGTATGTAGTTGACGTCCAGATAACCTAAATCAAGTTCTTTACCAATCTGCGAACGTCAAGTTCCGATGGCGCAAAACTTGCCGGCAGGGCAGAAAAGAATGGTTTTATGAATCCTGTTAAAAAGCTCCTGCGTTTGTACATCCTCGAAGCGCGGGCGCTGTCCATATATGACCAGACATACTCTAACAGGCCCGGTGTCTCGATTCTGGCCAAGAAAGAACACAAGTTGCGCAGGTATTTTATTGACGAGAAGCTTCATTCATCCCGCATATGTAAACAGCTCAAATGCAAATGCACCGAAAAACAATGAATATTCTAAGTACCTCTCACATCAATCTTATGACAAGAGTCCGACAAACACCTCCTGCTGCCGCATTCCGACACCGGCCCCTCTTGGTGCGGAGGTCTCGCCGCACGGCTCGACTACGGCAGAGTCGGGTATGGGTCGGCGACAGGACCCAGCACTGCGAATGCCTGACCCAGTGCTGCCCCTTGGCCATTGCCTCCTCAGGTGCCGCCATTCCGCCACTGCGCTGTGGAGCAGTCTTGTATGGCGACCTCTGCGTCAACCGGTGCCCTAGGGCATCATCGGAGTGTGTTGACTGTTGTGTGCATCCCAGATCGTGTCTCTGACCAACACCGGTATCCCACCGAACAATACATCCACCTTCACCTCTGTCGCCCCCGCCCTCCTTTCCGCTAACCGTTCAAATCTCAGAGATTAGGGGGGCCAGTCCAGGGGCCCGGTCTCGTGATCCCCCTTCTGACACCACAAGACACCCATTAGATTCATGCGGCACCATGGCATCTTCGCTTACTGTATCAAGCGAGCGTGTCCCACTCAAAGCCTCCTGACAGCAAAAAAAAATAGCGTACCAGGAAGCACATAAACAGCACTTACCTAGTCCTGCAACCCCAGTTCAATGTACAGGGTGCCAGAATTCTTATTTATAGCGACGGCCTTCGAAATCTTGCGTTACTACAGTATACTTGTGCATGCGCATCGCCCAGTGTGATGAATCAGCCCAGAACAAGAATTTTATAACACAATTTCTTATGGACCAGTCAGCAGAAGCGTAGGGGATTTTACTCTTGTCAAACACATCTTCAAACACAATATCTTCAAGTCCATCATGCACAGAGATTCCCTAAGCGTTGTACGCGGCACCGTCATTAGGAAGGGCATCTAAAAATATGTGATCGATGCTCTTTTTAAGGTGCTCATGACTGCATGCCCCAAAGCTTGAAATTACTATAGGCTGGGTTCCACGGCATTGTGGAATCCCTGGCCATGAACCGCCGACCAAATGGCCGGTGATGCAGCTCTCATGACTACAGTTGGGCTTACAACGGTACCTTACACGACCTAAAGAGACACATCATACTACATCCTCCGGAGCATGGCAATTACACAGGAGTCAACAAACAGACAAGCACTACACGTAATAAAACCAACAACTGGGACTCTACATGGCTGACTCACACACCAGATTCTCTGAAGTCGCCTGCGCTAGGCTGCGGATGTAGGCAACACACATGCGACCGCACTCCACTGACTCACTGGAATTCGCCCGACCCAGTTAGCGTTCTGAAAAGGCCCTATCCGTTGTCCACATACTAATAACATGAAAGGCACTCGACAACAACACGACACAAACATTCGGCTGAATATACAGAACACATCCCTTTGCCACCCTTATACTTTTTAGCAGCCGAACCAGTGTTTCAGTCAGGTGTTATTAAGTTTTAGGCCCTGGTGGAACTTTCTGCAGATCTTGCCATATCACGCGTAATCAGCCCTGCGCCCTATCACCAGCCAGCTACATCTGTCTTTTTGTTAGCATTACTTATTTTATAAAATGTTTTAGTGATGTACGGTTCGCATCACAATTCCTAACTTTTCTTTGGCGCTCTTGGCCCTAGTCGGCCTTGCGCCAAATAAAACCCCAACCACCACACACATTGGAGTGGACCAACATTTTCAGTACCAACGCTGGGGTGCACTGAAAATACTGCCCCTAAGATATCTTAGTTTACCCACGTCACTTGCCAAGAAAGACACCTGCACAATCCACTTTCAACGAGCTACACAATGCCAGGGCACGCTACAGCGTCACTCCTGCCCCACGAAGCACGAGTTTGAAAAGAATTCTCGCGTGATATCAATTAATGAACCTAGAAGACTTTAACAATTCCTTTGCCCATCCTTAGGAAACGTATGGCGTCAAAAGGGCCTGTAAAAGCCTATAGCCCCGTTTTTAACCTAACAACTGCTGCGGACTCCTACATCTATAGTTTGACATATGCAGCCTTCCATCATTCTAGAGTTCATTTGGAACGGAGGCGCACGAAAGGCTCTGTCTAAAGCGGAGGCGGCCAGAATCTGCCTCTCGGCGGCATCTGATTATTCCCCATGCTTTCTACAGTGGAGTCAACACTTCTGGCTCGGGGAAAAAGTACGGACTCGTTGTGTAAAAAAACAACTAAACTTCTCGAGAACTGCCATGCCGATTAGGGAGCGTGGAACTAGATCAACGCGTATGCGTTAGAAATTACAAAAGATGCGTTCCTGCATAAGACAGTGAAATCATGCCTATAACATATACCTGCCCGCGTAAGCCGTTAGTTTCTTTTAGGCAGCCTGCATTTTGCGGCCAGCCGGCCCCCAGATTAACCTGCGGAGAAAAGTTGCCGGCATTCCTTCCGATTGGCTGGCCCAGGACCATCCGCATGATTATTTTTGCCGGCACATTTAAAGTTGACCTATTTGCGAAGACAGCCGGCAAATTTTCGAGTTGCGTCCTATTTTTAATGGCCCCACCGACCATATTAGCCGGCCAGAAACCATTGTCCTTCATCTTGTGCAGCGCGACGCGAGAACAATCCCCTAACTTTCAAAGTAACGAATAGACGAACAGGCCGCTGCCCTAGTTAACAAGCAAATTTTATTGAAAGAAACACGTTGATTATTTAAGACAGTGGACCAAGAAGTGAGATATAGAAAATTGATGAAATCATACATGAGTCACACATCCATATCACATACACACTTTACACACACAACTTGTCAAGAAAATCTATTTACTCATCTATTAGTGCGATAGACGGGTGAGCTCACGTTCGTGCCGCCACTTTTATACAATTCGTACTTTTCCAGCAATTATCCCTCGCATGCGCTGGCTTCTGACTTCTAAGCACTACGACGTTTTTCTAAGGTCGTGGAGCCGCAACAGCATATCCTTGGCAGTGGCCGACAGGTCCTGTGAGCAAGCCGACGGCACTCCTTTGAGAGAGCCAGCTTATGTTCATCTCAATCGCGACATTTAAGCCCACCCCCCCTTTGCGCCTAGTAGTGGCCACAGCAGGGAAAGCAGCGGGATGGGCCCAAACAACTCCGCCCAGATGCATTACCCGCTAAGCCGCCTTTTCGTGGCATTTACACGCAGCCTTATCACCACAAGACTGCTCCTCCGTGCTGCAACTTTCTATCAATGCTGGCACACACACTCCTCAGCCTGTTGCCTTGGCACCGAAAGAGACGACGTTCAAGTCGTCCTGACCGCCACAATCTTTCTGAAGGCGGTGGCAAACAGCAGATAGATAGTGAATTACGCGCGAACAGTTTCTCCCACTGAAAGCGAGTGCGGAATGACACTAAATATTTGGATGACACTAAATAGTCATCCACATATCTGAAGACATGTTGTGGGATCCCCTCAAA
This sequence comes from Haemaphysalis longicornis, assembly GCA_013339765.2. Lineage (NCBI taxonomy): Eukaryota > Metazoa > Arthropoda > Arachnida > Ixodida > Ixodidae > Haemaphysalis > Haemaphysalis longicornis. The sequence continues at coordinate 139,518,368 of CM023450.1, forward strand.
GTCTCGTGTCCAGGCTCTGTCAATCTTACCCAGAAAATGTTACTAAGCATAGGCGCCACTCTGGAGGCGATACATACCCCTGACTTGGCACAACTTGATGTTTCATGAAGATTCAACAGTAGACATCAATAAAACCATGATAGTTATAGGAAGCTTTCCTCAGGCATGCCAGACTTGTTTCTCAAGTCACTTCATCATTGTCTTCACAAATGATATCTTTTACACAAGCCATTAAGTGGTATGGGGCAACGAATAAAACAAGTCTTGTATGTCCGCACTGAACGCGTAGCGTGTGATTGGGTTCGCGATTCGTAGCACAGCTGCACACCCACCTCTGAGTAAGCAAAAGAAAATTATCCTAACCGGCAGTGCCTCCAAATGCCTGCGCAAAAAACCCGACACAAATGCGCAGGACATTCCGCCTCTAGTTACATGGCTATGAAGGGATTATTCCAGCCTTGTGAGTATTCCCCCCCCCCCGAACCTGACAAAGATTGCAGCTCATGAACCCTCTTTTTACCATAGGGCGATTTCACTCCAGCTATGCAAATGTTCCAATTCAGATCTTCTAGCCGATGGGCAGGAGAAGCCGGGCGGTTTTATGCTGCCGAGGCATTTCTTTTAGGCTAAAAGTTCTTTTCGACCGCTCCCTTTTTGTTGAACTTACCCTGCGGCAGCATGCCGTACAAAGCACCCTCTTTACTCCGAAACAGTGCACGCCAAGACTATTGTCACGAACCAGTCTACTAAGCCCCATTTCTTCGGCCCGGCCTTATCCACCCATGGTTCTCCCAATAGCCGCACATAACTTCGAATCTTTTATACAATTTTACTCCCGAGTCCGGTACATCACCCTGAAATTTATCGCCTACAAGGCGTCTCCTTTTTTTCAACAGAAGTCAATTTCGTTAACAGTGTTTTGGCACAACATGAAGAACACGTTCAAAACGTTTGGTACCTGAGTATCGCCAAGGAGACAACGATAGCCCAGATTACTGTTAGCAGAATCGGTTGAACGGCCGCCTGGACAACTGTAGAAATTTCACAGCGGAACGTCATGGAACCAACGCTCTCAGTTGTATTCCGTCTGGACCCCGAACAGGCCCCGCTCGCCTGCCGCTCAGGTTCCCCCCGGAGAGTACACTGTAAACGCTAAGCAATAACGGAAGTGTCGGGCCTGACGCCACCACTCGAACGCAACTGGCGGAACATCCTCCTTGTGTGGCTGGGTGACGGCTGGAGCCATCCACATTGACCTGAAAGTCCCGAGGGCATTCCGACCGCTTAGCCGCAGACCAAGACGCCAAGCGTGCTCGGCCACTCGCACACAGCGGATGATATTTTGACAGCTGCTGGCAATTTTAGTGGGTCCTATTTTGCCATGTAAAAGAGCCCGTTGACACGTGAGTAATGAACTGTAAAAGGCGTAGCAATTGCCGCCCTGCGCGAGTCCTGGGCGCGCATTCATGGTGGGTCAGACCGCGAACGGAAACAACACACAAGGGAGAATAGACGACACAGGCGCTTGCTAGCAACGAAATTTCTATATAGAAGAACACGTGTCATTTAAGCAACCAAAACGAGAGAGGCAAGATTATGAAATAATTACACGAACTTCGCACACCATATCACGCTGCGCACTACACACCACGACTTGTCTGCAGAAAATCTATGCCAGCATGCCCAGCATGTCCCCAGAGCCTAAAGTTGACATCTCCGACTGCGGCAGCACTGGCGCCCAGGGGGCATTGCCCGGGGAAATTCTGTGCCGGCAACTTTTCTCCCGCGGCTAATCTGCCCGGCTGGCGGCAAAATAGACCCGCTAAAATTTGCCGGCAGCCGGCAAACTAGCACCTGCGAAAAATGTGCCGGCAAAATAATCACGTGGTCTGGGCCAGCCAATGGGAAGGAACTGCCGGCAACTTTCTCCCGGGTTAATCTGCCGGCTGCCGCAGATTAACCCAACTCTGTTTCCCTTTACCTAATGCATTCGGATAAACCGTAGTAGCCGGGTAAGTAGTACGGTTCTTCGCGTCTCCGTCAGGCTACGTTTTAACGAGGTTTTACTGCATCATCGTTTCGCGTACTTCCGTGTCCTTGCGTTTGTTAGCCGAGAATGGGCTTTATCGGCGGGAAGCCGCTAGGGGACAAAGTTGCTTGTTTTCTTAAGATCGTGCAATCTTAAAGTTAACTATCTCCGGCTCTCACGACCTCTGTCAGTGTTTCAATGGTTTTATCACACATGCTCCGCAATCGCCTTGACGTCCACTAAACAACATTTTTGTTACGGCGAGAAGCATTCTTGTGAAAATTCTGAGAGCGGCACTGAGGTGAGTCCGTTTGCCTGTTCCGTTGGATCACGAATACCGTGTTGTTTGGAAGAACAAAAAAAAAATAAGGAAGCTCACACTAACGCGTATAAATTGAACGAAGCGAAGCTGTACACAGACTCAGGACCATCACGACGGTTTAAGTCTACGATTGCAGCCGATTTGCTTCCTCGCTGCCGCAACGACCGTTACTCCGTTATTGTTTCTATAGGTGTTAACTGCTTTCACTATTTTGGTAGGGATAATCATTGGACATCACCTTGGCGGGGCGTATGCAATGACGCGCTTTTCTCGTTCCCAGCAAGTGTTGCCAGGATTACGGCGAAAGCTGCGGGTTTTTTGGCTAATTTTGCCAATCTCCCGAAGTCGGTATGTTTCGCTTGACAAACGTGCGCTGGGACGCTGGGCTGTAGTCGCAAGGCACGTACATGCGAGCGCTAGACATTTTCTTCATTTTCTTAACTGCCGGGCTGTTTCGAGGTGTCGGCGCTGAGACCTGTGGTCACGTGCGTGCGCTCGGCCTTATCTTGGTATTTTTAACTGCGGACACGAATAATTACAATTTGCTAGAGAGCTTTGCTCTTAAAACGTTTTCGTTATTTTCAGAGGTGTCAAAGGAGCGAGTTCAAGGCCGTTCCTTCCTGTGGGCCCATCAGCTGCACGTGATCTTGTGGAAGAACGTCTACTTGCGGCGCCTGGTCCGCCACTACCCGTCAACCATTCTAGAGATTCTGCTCATGATCTTTCTGCTGTACGGCATCCAGGAAGAGTCGGTGGTTAGGGAGCCGCTCTTACGCCGACCTGACATGATCTACCAGCCGGTGCGACCACGGGAATTTTGGAACCAACAACCGGACATGTCCAGGATAGAGCAAGTATGGCTCGCAAGTTGCCCACGCATGACCACGATGGAAGCGGGGCAGGGAGATGCAGTGATGAAAGTGTGCATGGGTAGCAAAAGTAATTCGTAAATGCTTACACTGTCTAAAAGCTATGGAAGTTCTCAGAATTCTCCGGGTTTCTCCGGCAGCCCAACCGGCGCCGCACCTCCTGCGGAGTCTGCAGTGCTTCCGGTAGTCAAACACCGCTGGGAGCCATGCCGCGCCTTCCATTGCCACTCCGCCAGCCCGCAGTACGCCTGAAGGCACTGAGGAGATGGACAGACGGGGGAGCCCGCAGCAGCTCTTATCCTCGCCCTTCCGCTATCCCACCCGTGGCGCTCCCAACGCCCATGGCGGGGCCAGCTGCGACAAAGGGCACCCGAAAGGGTCCTAGGTCCGGGGGCCCCGGTCCCCTGGGCACCACTAGAACATCTGATAATGAGATGGATGTCGGAACCTTCCTGTCTGCGACGCAGCGAAAAGAATGGGTGCCTTCATCCAAACCTTTAGAGAAGCCGAAAAATTGCCCGCCAATCCGCTCTGTTAAGGTCGTTGGAAAGCGAAGCTGTAAACTACGCCCACAACGATTATCCATGCGACATCACTTGAATTCACACATGTGGCTCTACAAAGAGTGAAACCAGAGACGAGTGAAATGCATTTAACCACACCCTTTATTATTTCAAAGATATGTCTTTTGCTAAGGTTAAATCAACCCATGATTCTTGAAGGGTGGTTGGTTGAGTTGTATTGGTGAAGCACATGACTTCAAACTCTTTTTTTATAAAATTATAGGAAGCTCAAACCCGGTGTTAGACGATCTCACTTCTCCGTCTCTAGCGCCGCCGCCGTAGGCGACGAGATCAGCAGCAGAGACGGACAAGTGAGATGTCATTCGTTGATGCGAGCTTCCTTTAATTTTTCGAACCTAGCGCATGCGCAAGGCGCGCACACGGCCGCTACTTGTACTGTGGCCGAAGCGACAGCGGCGGGAGAGGTCGCGTGACGGCATCACATGGCGTTCAGCGAGAACGCAGGAGGTAAACCCGCAGATGTGCTGGGTGATGCACCATCTGTCTCCCCGTCTCCGCATGGGCTCGTAGCTGAATCGGTAAGAACACGAGCTCGTCGCTATTCGTTTTCTATTCGTTCCAGGCTCGATTCCTGGCTATACCATTTGTTTCTTTTATTTGTTCATGGGAGCTTCCTGTTGACACCAACGTGTGCGACGGAACCCTTGGGGGTAGAGGTAAAAAGCTTCGCGCTAAAAACCTCCTCCTAGAGTCCAAGCCCCGAAAGGCGATACATAACACACTCCAGTAGCCCTGAACACTTAATAAAGGGAAAAAATAACATTGTTCATTGAAATTGTACAGGCCTTCTGAGAAATGTTGACGATGTGTAGGAGATATTAAATTCTAATCAGCCGCAAAAGTCATGTGCCTACAAGAAACTCATCTGAATAGTAAACAGACGAACTTAATCAACAGTTACACGGTATTCAGAAAGGACAGGAATGGCTGCACCCACTGTTCCAGTGGCGTGGCCATCATCACCCGAAAATCCTTAGCATTTCATAGAACCGCCTTAAACACTGTCCTTGAGGCTGTAGCAATTCGTACTATAATATTTACTACATCAATAATCGTATGCTCCCTATACATCCCTTCTGACTTCCATCTCTAAAGCTGTGATTTCGAGGGGAGGGTAGATCAGCTGCCCCAACCACTCATTGTGATAGGCGGCGTGAATGCTTACAATGCTCTTTGTTGCTCTTCCCGCACAGATGCTTGAGGTCGCCTGGTTGAAAAATTCTTAACATCATCGGGACCATGTCTTTTCAATAAGAAACAGCCTACGAACCAAAATATAGGACACAACACATACTCACATCTCGACTTTGCTATTGGATCTGCAGTGCCCTGTCCATCTCTTTTGAGTGGTGTGTGAACACGAACCCATATGAAACTCACCATTTCCCTACTTCATCAACATACACAAGCAAGGGCTATAATAGTTCGCCTTCCCGTAATAGGTTCAATGAAGCAAGAGCGATCTGGAATACATGTACAGAAGCATCTAAACTACACCACATTTCTATAAAACATCCACACATAGAAGAAGCTACCCAACTAATCACGGCGCACCTCCTCGACGCCGCCGAAAAGTTCATTCCCCAGGCCTCCGGTGCTCCGCGCAACCCAAGAAAACCTTGGTGAAACGAGGACTGTAGGCGGGTGCAAGAGGCCCAGAGCAAGGCGCGGGGTGGGGTGTCCTTCGCCGGTACCCTAAGTTGGATAACTTAATTGTTTTCAGAAGGGCAAAGGCTTTTCGAAAGCGTGTGCACCGCGAGGCAAAACAGAAATTGGCGCTCCTTCATAAAATTCATCAATTCATACACAGACACACGCAAGGTATCACGAATACATAAACTCGAAGGACAACAGACACAGCCTGCCCCTGGTTAGTACAACAGGGGACGCACTTGGAGACCAGGCTAACACCTCAGGGGGAAAAAAATTCCCCCACATTTCCCGAAGGGAGCATGAGGAAGTGCGAATGCACGGGTGATGCTATGAGGGGGAGTTTGTTGAAATTTGGTGGCATTTGCCCGTTAGTTACATTAACACCCCCGCGTGATCACGTTCGGGCCGCGACAGCCTCGCCTTTAAAGGGGCCCTAAATAGGCTTCCGAAGGTCGCCATTTCAATCGCGCAATCGCTAGAGTACCCCTTCACGACAACGTATACCAAATATTACACCCTGCGTAAAGCAGGGGCCGCACAAACACGAAAAAAAGATTTCACTTTCTCTCCTGGCTCACCAGCCATACCTTGCTGCCACACTGCCGCGCTCTGACGCAGTTCTTTCTGGCTCTGACGCGCCTCTATGACGCACGAGACACTGCCCAGTGTGGCGCCGCGAACGCGAACCACAGTGACAGCGCTCACCGTGCCGTGCAACTGGAATCTGGTGGGAGCATGCGCGTCGAGTGCTAAAAAAAAAGCGCGCGCAGGGCTTAACGCAGGCAATGACTGCACGTACATCAAGGAGGGTGATGGATTGCCCTGTTTCTCTCGGTGGTCTTGCGCCCGGTCGATGACGTCGTGGCTTCCACAGTGCTTCGGAGGAGCTACTAGAGGAGGAGAGCCCCAGGCCTTATGGGTGGCCCCTTTTAATGAGCGATAACTCGGCTAATACTTAACGAATTTAAACAGTTTTTGCGGGATGACGTTCCTTGGATAGCACTCCAGTGACTGCGCACGCAAAATCATAAGATTCGGGAGCCTATTTAGGGCCCCTTTAAACCCTCGCGCAGCGCGACGGCAGGCGAACGAAGCGGAGAGAAGGCGAGAGCGCGCAACGGCAGGCGAGTGAAAGGGGAGAGGAGGCGAAACGCGCAACGGCAGGCGAGCGAAGGGGAGAGAGGCGAGGCGAGAACGCGCAAACGGCAGGCGAGGCGAAGGGGAGACGGCGGCGAGAGAGCGCGCAAACGGCCAGGCGAGCGAAGGGGAGAGGAGGCGAGAGCGCGCGACGTCACGTGGCGTACTACGTCATGGCGCCGTTGCTACGCACGCTCTCCCCTCCGCTCCGCGCCGTTGCTAAGGGCGAGGAGGTGCGCGCGCGATAACACCTGCGGCTGAAGACGGACGGCGGCAGAAGCGTGACTCAGGGTAGGGTAAGAAGTGCATTCGCACTTAAAAACAGCGCAGAGACGGGGACTAACGCACGAAAAGACAGTACAAGCGCTGACTAACAACTGGGGGTGCTTTATTGCGTTCTGCAATTTATACATGAGAAAAAATGAGGAAAAAATGACGTCACAACCCTAGGAAAGGAAAAAAAACACACGCTGAAATGATTTGCACTGTGAGCGAACAATGAGTTTTTCAGAACCTGACAAGCGCTATCTGTCGATATACGCTATTTCTTTTTGAAGAAGTGCGACTGAAGCCTGACTGACACATTTCTTTCTTCCTTTTTTCGCTATTGAGTAGGCTTCGAAAATCTCGCGTGTGCGTGATTCCGTGTAGCGCTTTAGAACCTTGGTTCTATCTAAAAATGGGATGCACCCACATGCCTTGCAATGCGAGCAAGGTGGCTCCCGCTGCCGACACGTAGAGCATACGCATGCTCGCGCAGGCGTTCATTGATGCATCTTCCCGTCTGTCCAACGTACACAGCTTCGCACTCTAGAGGAATCTCGTAGACCACGTTGGTGCGGCAGGGACGAAGCGCGTAGCATGATTAGTGCTGCAGTCCGCCTTAGTGTCGTGTGTCATTCACGGCTTTGCACATTCTGGCGGAACGCAATGTACATGGTGCTCTACCCAATGCGCCACAAAGCCGACACAGAGTGGGAGGCTACGAACGCGCCTTATATCCTTGACTCATTCAAACTACGTCAAGAAGCTGCTGATACAACGCATTCACTAGCTCCAACTCCTCAAACACTAAAAGTTAACGCAATACACCCACCCCCTATGCGACGCATTTACTCGAGTCCCCCTCGCGGGGAGATGGGACCGCCAAAAACAACGCGTTGTGGACTGTGCAGTAAGGTGCCGGCACGTGCGAGAACCGCTCCCGCTGTTCGTTCCAGGCAGGGGGCGCGCGAGCACTGCGAAGGCGGGAAATTTGAACTGCTTTGGACAAACCTCCGTTCAATTCATCAAGAGAGAAGTGAGACAGGGAGGCGAAGAGTGTGATGGGTAGTAGCAGTAAGCGGATAACGGTGCCACAGGCCGTTATGGCGAATCACTGCTCTGCATTTACGACAGCTTTCACGTTGAGTGGAACGGCTTTAATTTTTCTCTTCCAACCTCTCCTCTCCATGTTGTTTGCCAATTGTGTCTTGTGATTATTTTCTCTTTCTTGATTTAACTGTTTTCGTTCCTACTGCATAGTTTTATGAAGCGGGCGCATTAGCTCTAAATACGCGCGGTTTGTGGCCAATTTCCCACGTGGGTATGTGTAATGACATATGAACGATAACAACGACGACGACCTTAAATGCTACTGCTGCTGGTGATAATGGCCTCGAAGAAGGTCGCACGTCGTGTGAATGAAAGGTTGGCTCATGCTATGCAGGAAGCGGTACCCTTAGGCTGGAGACAAATGTTAAAATTAATCGAAAGCCCTCAAACAATTGTCAGCAGGGCTTCAGAATAACTTGGTTTCAAAATACCCTCATTCTAGTCATTCGCGGATGCAAATTTCAAAAGGAACGTAGAAGTTGGGTACTAGCAGTGCATGTTGAGGCAACCCTAACCGCAGCAGCAAAGAATTCCTTCCGAAGCTTGTTAAACAGGAACGCCGTAGCCTGCTTAGTACCGACAAATTAGTTGGTTGGAGCCATAACAAAAAAGGCATGTACCCACTCTGGGGGATTGGCCAAGTCTGATTGTGGTTTCACTGTTTTAGAAGATTATGAATTAGTTTCAAACTAAACGAAGATAGGGTACAGTGAGGCTGACAATTTCGGAACCGAAAAAAAAATTCAATACTGCTGCAACAACAGGTACTTCAACAAACGATTGTAGCTATGCGTTCGCGTCTTTTCATCGAGGACGCCGTCATTGCTATCATCATCGTCACCGGGCGTATGCCAACCGCCATTTTTCCGTTCGATTCTAGGCCTGCGAGGCGCAACAAGCAGAGGGGAAACAGCGCCATGGATACTGGTAAGTCGGGTTTTGAGAGCCCATGGCAATGCCCAAGTGTGCCGATTCATCGCGGACGAAACAGCAGGCTTTTAAAGAGCTATGCTTAATTCTTAAGGGAATGAAGTTATTGATCGAACACAGCTCCTTGGTCAAGGCTAATTAGTCCACCGGTAAATTACCAGGCCTATACTTTCCGTGATCGCCAAAACATCGAAGATAAATTCGTTTAGGTGTTCTTGGTTTGACCGTGGCCGATTTCATTATAGCTCTAACTCGGGACGGAAGAGCTATGTGACACGCTCTGCCGTAACGGTGCCGTTTTGGTGACTATACGTTGTCGCGAGGTGATTTTGAGTCACAGTAGCGGTGCGTTTCTGCGAACGCAGTGTTTTGAGTGCCGTCACTCCAACTCAGCGCTGCAGCCATGGCTAGAGCGCCGTCCGGCATCATTCGAATTTTTGAGACTAGGCTGACAGAAGTTGGCGCGTATTACCCGATGTTACGTCTGCACACATTTTTGTCGGAGTAATCAACGGGTACTTCCGTGAAGTGGTTCAAGCAACCCAGCTTTTGCCTGCACGCTTCAGTTTAGAGTACTTATTAAACGTTACGCGAAAAAAGTTGTACAGGACAATGTACCGTGCAGGACCTGGACGGGGCGCGCTAAAACGTGTAAAAAGAATGGTGGTACCGCCATGGGTTAAGTCTCTCTTTTTTAAACTTCACGTTGGCGTGCTTCCAGTAAAAACGTGGCAGAAAGAAAAGGGTTTGTACCTTCCATTGGTGGTTGATTGCTACCCGTGTAAGAACCCCGAGACGATGGAACATATGTTCATCGAGTGCTGGGATGGGATTTTTTCGGGACGTGCTTCAGCGGACCTTAAAAAAAAACTTGACGCACATGTGACCAGGTGTCTACCCATTGAGAGTGACAACGGGGTACCATACGACCTCATCTTGATCATGGCCCTGCACGGCGTTTGAAATTCGCGTATGACGATACGTCATCAAGACGTTGATACTAAACGCTCGAAATACGATTTTGCTGATTTTATGCGAAAGATGATTGTAGTGTTGAGGGCTCAACCTGACCCTCCAAGTGGCTGCCCGTGATGGATACGTTAATGGACCTCAAGCAATTTTAGCTGCTTTCTGGTAGCAAGGTTCTGGCTAGCAGTTTTTATCGCTATTGTATTTTGTTTCTTTGGTTCAAGGGCTGTGGTAAAGTATGGCAATAAAGGGGGGAAAAGAGTTCTGCTGGAGAGGATGTGTCACAACTTCTTGCCCTCAATGCCGGTGGTTTTGAGTCCGGGCCCTGTTATTTTACATTTTATTTTTACATTTCAGCCTTAGTTATAATTTACAGGGCTTAGGTTGGTTTCTGTGTTATAAATGTTTTGTGTTACGTTAGTTTACGTTGCGTTACGTTAATAAAGGGCGAAGTAACGTCAGTAGCGAAGGGCGAAAGAGCGCATATGATGACGTTTTTCATCGAAACGCCAATTGACGTCGCTTTGGTGGTGTTCTTATAGTACCGTCGGCCAGCACTCTAAAAAACGAACGGCTTTATAGATAGCGATCTACCCATGCTCGCCGATTCCTAGTGCCGAATTTGTGCCGTAGGCATTGACTGGGTATGTCTGTCATACTCCACTTTGCCATTTGTTGGGATTGTAAGCCGCCCTGACGGAGCTCCTACAAGCATCCGCTCAAGTTACTGTGAAGACTACGCGGCCGCTGAAATGGTTTTCGTCGATTAGTGCTCACTTTGCTGGAAAAACATTGTTTTCCCACAAAAACGTCGGCAACCCTATTGGGGCGTTTATACAAATTTAGCCGTCCTTGCAAACCTTTGTACGTGCATAGACGAGCTTTTCGTCAAAAGAAAGCTCCTGGACGTAAAGCGAAAGTCGACAGTTTCCGCATCTTTAAATGAACGAAAATGCTAGAACATAAAGGCTGCTTTTCGAGCAGGCAATATGATTGCAGTGTAAATTACCTGTATACGTTGCTGTTTGCATAGCTAAGAATTGGGTGTGTACTTAAACGTTAATTCGAGTTCTGGCCGATATTGCAGGGAGTGATTGGTATAGTCGGTATGTATTGGTGTGAGCGCTGCTTGTTTTGCCAGCCTCCATTGCGAGTAAACAGATGCTGGCGAGTCTGAGGATTAAATTTAGCCCCACCTAATGCATCGCGCCGTTCCCACACGGCACTTCTAACACGTACGATGCTAAAAAAAGTAAGAAAAATACTAACAAAAATCAGAACATGGCTAACCGTATAACGCATGGCATTTCCACAATAATGCAGATTTCGCGAGTTACAAATGTAATCGTTGTAATAGCGGAAATGGAGATAATCGGTAGACCAAAATTTCGGAAATTAAAACAGGAAAAATATCAGAAATTACGGAAAATGGCGAACCGTGTACTGCCGTGCATTTCCACAATAACGCAGATTTCGCGAAAGTTCCCCCTGTTATTGTTATAGCAGTGTAAATGAAGATAATTGGTCGGACAGGATCTAGAAAAACCAAGAAATGTGGCTGTAAAGAACACTCAAGACAAGCGGCATAAGAATGCATAAGAATGCATAAGAATGCATAAGCGGCATAAGAATGTGTTGCATCAACCAACACAACTGCTTGTTTAAATATCCTTCCAGAAGTTATTTTTAGAATGTGAGGTGGAGCGGCATATTTTCAGTGTGTGTCTCTTGAATACAGTAGACATAAACACATTACCCTACACCGACGTGAAACCACACATCAGACAACAACTTCGCAAAACATGGCAAACACACTGGAGTGAACAAACAGACAACAAGTTACCGTAATAAAACCTCACTTGGGACCATACACCACCGACACACGCAATAGGTATTCTGAAGTCGCCTTGGCCAGATTACGGATAGGGCACACACATGCAACGCACTCGCACCTTCTCACTGCATCTCCAAGACCTCTGTGCAGCAGGTGCGGAGAGGCCCTATCCGTGATCCACATCCTCATACAATGTAAGGCACTTCACACAACACGACACAAACACTTCAGAGAACTCTACAGACAACATATCACACTACATCCATCGTTTTTCCTTGGTGACGATGCCATTGGTTTTCCCTTAAACGTGTGTTTGAGTACTTGTCAGATGTGAAAATTTTTTTAAAACCCCATTTCCTATCACGCATAATCATATCTGGCCCTATACACCAGCCATCACCATTGCCGTTAATTGATTTTATTGTTGTTTTGGCTTTAGTAGCCACGATTTTATTTTAGATACTTTTGTTTGGCGCTCTTTGCCCCAGCTGGCCTTGCGCCAAAAACCTCTAACCATCATCATCATCATTTTTAGTGTGTGCAACGGCGGGTGTATGAAAATAATGCTAAGATATCTTAAGTTCACCCAGTCGTGCAAGTGGCAATCCAGCATCGAGTACACAATGCCGGGCGTACAGCATCACTCGTGCGACAAAGCACGGTTTGAATAGTTCTCGGTTATCGCTAATTAACACTCAGAAGACTTGAATAATTCCATCGTAATCCTATAGAAAACGTAATGGCGCCAAAAGGGCCCGTAAAGCTATAGCTCGTTTTTTAACCTAACTACTGCCGGGGATGGAAAGTAGTTTGATTTATGCAGACATCTCATCATTCAAGCGTTCATTTGGAACGGGCGTCGCAACGAAAGGCTCTGTAAAAGCGGCCACCGCGGCCAGAATCTGGTCTGGCGGCCTCTGGCTTAGTTTCCCCATGCTTTCTGCGATGAGTCACCGCTTCTGGCTCGTGGTAAAAAGTACCGGACAACTGTAAAAAAAAAAACTAAACTTAGGGAACGGAACACCAATATGATTGGGAGCGTGGAAGTCAACGGTATTGCAGAATTTTACAAAACAAAAATTCGATATACAGTGAAATCACGCTAAAAACCATACCCGCATAAGCCATAGTTTCTTTTTAGGCTGTGTCTAGCGTTCCGTCCAGACGGAACGATATACAAGTGCTAAAGTTCCGTCCAGACGGAACGGAGCTCTGAGAGTTATCCTTCCGTTTGGACTCAATACAACTGAGAGCTTAGCGTTCCGTCCAGACGGAGCCGCCGTGAAATTTGTACAGTTCCGTCCAGACGAAAGCAAAACCGGCTGATTAGACGCCATGCTAACTCCTCTGATTTGGTGTAGAGGTTGCGCCTCGGATAATGGCGCTATTGTACCACGTTCGATTCCCCCCGGTCATGCTTTCTTTTTTTTGCGTGGGTGTGCCAGCGTTTAGTAACAGCTAACTTCGTGCCCACTTTACAATTGACGCGGTGGGAGCAGTCGGTCTTGATTCTGCACTCAACCGGCCGCTCCGCTACCGCTCACTAGAGCCAAGGCCGACGTATCCCTCGCCAGAGTTCCGATCATCTGTAGTTCGTAATGGTGATCACTAATTAACGGTTATTCTGGCTAGTCAATGAGCGGAAGCGGTTAATTCGGCTGGGTAAATATCAAGATAGACTGCTCTCGCTGCTAGTTGTGAAGCGGGCGTGGTCGAGCTTGGCGGTTCGTTTGACGGCCGATTATCTTATTGAGTGATTATAAATCAAATGTGACTCTGGCTAGTCAATGAGCGGAAGCGGTTTGACCGGTTGGGTAAAAATTAACAAATCCCATCGGACAAATAATACCCTAGTACACGGGCACAGTTAACCACGGTTAAGCGAACCGCGGGTAAACAAAACCACAGTTTGCTGCGTTACACGACAGACGAAACTGCGGTTACCCCGCTAACCGTGCTTAATGCACACTGAGCTTGGCCAGCTCAGTTCGGTCACGCTAACCGCAGTTCCCACAGCCGCAGTGCTCAAAATCGCACAAGTCAGTTGGGACGCAAGTTGCGGCGCATCAGCGGTGGTAAAAAAAAAGTGCCCCCGTCGCATGCCCCCGCGCGAGGGACACGAGTAAATGCAGAGCATTGGGGGTGGTCACGTGGCGTAGGTTGTGGTAGTTGGCGGTGGTAGTTGTGGTTGTTGTTGTCGTACGGGTGCGTCGACGGCGCTTGAAGGCCAAGTACGACGAAATGCACGAGGCGTTGGAGCACGGGGAGTTTGCGAGCTTGGACGAGTTCCTGCATGCCTTCGACGTGTGGTCCGGGGAGGAGTACTCGGAGATTCTGCGGGCTGGCGCGTCGCGTCCGTGCGTGCTTCACGCGAGGACCCCCGCCGAGAAGCGCGTGAACGCGTTCAACCCGTGGATCGGAAGGGTTCTCGACTCCAACATGGACCTGCAGATCATCCTCGACCACTACGCGTGCGCGGCGTACGTCGTGGACTACGTCAACAAGGCCGACCGCGGCATCTCGTTCTCGTAACGCGGGGTCCGCCGCTCGCCGCTGACGTTTCGAAGCCGTGTCTCGCTCTCCGCAGCTCGACGCTGACGACTGGCGGCGGCCTCTCGTTCTCGACGCTCGGGATCGGCCGCTCGTTCGCCGCTGCCTTAGCGCGCGCAGTAGAGGGAGAGGAGGTAGCACCTGCTGCTTCAACGCCTCTTTCAGCGCCGGAGCACGCGCATGCGCGCCCGCACCTGTTGTTGAGAGCGGACAACGCCGAGGGACGACGGGTGACAGTGCGAGTTAAAGAAATGCGCTGCATTAAAAAAAAAAAAAAAAACATCACCTGGCGTTCGGACAAGACGAAGGTTCTCAAATAGCGGGCACCCCAAAGCTGCCCCCAAGAGGCGCTTGCGTTCTTTGCGTCGCTCTCACAGTCAGCGCGACTGCCAGTCAGCAGCGGCTCGTTTCCCGATCCACCCGATCAACTACGACAAAAGCCGTGATAAATTTGTCATTTACGCACGTCGTTCGCCAAAGCAGGCAATCATGGTGCCTTTTCAGCACTCGAAAACGATCGGCGCGCACGTCGGTCGTGCCTGCAAACATGCCGGCGCGCCTGCCCGGAAGGCACTAAAACCGGCTCGAACCGGCACAGACCACGGCAGCAACAGCTTGTCGCCGCTCTTCGAAATCAATGTGATCGCGGAAAAGAACTTTCCACATGCGAGAAAGTGGATGTTAATGTAGTGAAAAATTGTGCTGTGGATTGTAATTCGCAGTTGTAGAAATAGCTGCGGTCAAAGTTCCCAACCCCGAGCAAACGCGAGAAAACCTAGCCGGTTGCGAGCTGTTGTGGAAGCCCCTCTCGCCGCACGCGAGTGCGTTGCGTTTGGGTCTGAAGCGACTGTTTTAACAATATTTCCTTTTGTCTACACTGCATCCATTTTGTTTTTTATTGTCAAGTTAAAAGTGTGTTAATTTATTTTTGTTACGCCCACAACCAAGTGACCGCGGTCACCACACTTTGAATTTCGCGTGTAACAGCCAAAACTGCAGTTTGCCATAACCGCGGTTAGAGTTTAGTAACCGCGGTTAGACTTAACTGCGGTTACTTAACTGCCGAGTCTCCATACAATCTCTAACTCCGTCAAACGGAACTCCAAGCCGCCACCTCGACCACGCCCGCTTCACAACTACCAGCGAGAGCATTCTTTCTTGATATTTACCCAGCCGAATTAACCGCTTCCGCTCATTGACTAGCCAGAATAACCGTTAATTAGTGATCACGATTACGAACTACAGATGATCGGAACTCTGGCGATGGATACGTCGGCCTTGGCTCTAGTGAGCGGTAGCGGAGCGGCCGGTTGAGTGCAGAATCAAGACCGACTGCTCCCACCGCGTCAATTGTAAAGTGGGCACGAAGTTAGCTGTTACTAAACGCTGGTACACCCACGCAAAAAAAAGAAAGCATGGCCGGGGGGGAAACGAACGTGGTACAATAGCGCCATTATCCGAGGCGCAACCTCTACACCAAATCGAGGAGTAGCTGGCGGGCTAATCAGCCGGTTCCCCGCACGGGGCACCTTGAGCAATCTTGGTGACGGTACTGGCGATACCGCGGACCCCGAGCCCCCAAAAATAAGCTGGATCCAACCGTGGTGATGTGTTTTTAAGGTGAAGGGTAGAAACCTCTAACGGTGGCCGTCGGAGCCCAGGTCAAGCTCCGGCGGATGGGCTCCCTGTCTGTTTACCAGGCAGGGAGCTCCGGGACCTCCTCAGCTATCAGGGTAAGGTTGTGGAAGAAAGTACCCCCGTCTCCCTGCTTTTTTACTATGCTTTATGGTATTGTCTAAAACCCCCCCCCAACCGTGATCGGTCCCTGAAAAGGGGGGCCCCACCGAAGTATCCTTTCCTCCGTTGCCGTCGTTAACCTTTCCTGAACCGGACCATTTTTCTCGATTTCTTGTGATGGAATCCCTCAATCCAACCCACCCTCTTGCATCTCAGTCAGTCTTCTTGATCGCCAAGTATCTTGAAGCCATAGTAGGAAAATCGTATAAATGCAAAAAACAAAGGTCTGGTGAACTCTTAATTGAAATAAATGACAAGCAGCAGTCTGCAAAGCTTCTAGCTCAGACTAGACTGGCTGATCTTGACATCCGGGTCACACCCCATCGGAGCCTCAACAGCTCGCAGGGTGTGATATCCGAGACAGACCTCCTGAACGAAACCGATGCGGATCTCCTTGCCGGCTTGAAGGATCAGGGCGTCACTGCCGTGAGACGCATCACCATCCGCAGAGACGACAAGGAGATTCCCACCAAACACATTATCTTGACTTTCGACCGCGCAATTCTTCCACAATACATAAATGCAGGTTTTATCCGTTGCTCCATCCGTCCGTACATCCCGAACCCGCGGCGCTGTTTTAAGTGCCAGCGGTTCGGGCATGGTACGAACTCTTGCCGTGGCCGAACGACGTGTGCAAAGTGCGCGGCGCACGATCATCCGAGCGAGAACTGCTCAGCCGAACTCTCACTTGTGTAAACTGCGGGGGGCCGCATGCGGCATACTCCCGCAAGTGCGAAAAATTTCAACTAGAAAAGAAATCATCAACATCAAAGTCACTGAAAACATCACCTTCCCAGAGGCGCGAAAGAGGTTCGCCTCTTTCCCCCTGGGGAGGTACGCCGACGCGGCTCGCCGGGGGGCGGAGCGGCGTCTCGTTTCCACAGGGACCCAGTTCAGCGAGTCTGACCTGGTCCCTCGCCCCCCCCCCCTGGGTTGCCTCTGGCAGCCCAACCCGCCACCACGCCGCTTGCTGAGCAGCAGCGGTTGTGTGGCAACCTCTTCCGTCGGGACCGGTGCCGCTCCCGCCTCTGTCTCCCCGCCCTCCAGTGCGTTGGAGGGTACAGAGGTGATGGACACCACGGGCCCCGCACCGGTTCCCACCGCCACCGCACCGCCTGTGCCACCTCTGGCGCCCCGACGCCCTCGGCGGTGGCGGCTCAAACGAAGGGCTCCCGAGGGGGGCCAAGTCCAGGGGCCCGGTCCGTCGGGCACCCCTCGGACATCCGACGACGAGATGGATGTCGGGCCGTTCCTGCCTGCAACGCAGCGCAAGGAACGCGTCCCGACGCCAAAGCCTCCGACAAGCCAAAAAAGGCGAGAGTCACAGCCCCGAAAGACGACACATAAACAAACCACACACTCCAGTAGCTCTCACACTAAATAATGGGAAGAGAAAACATAATTCAATGGAACTGTAGAGGCCTTCTTAAAATCTTGACGATGTATACGAAATACTGCATGCTAATCAGCCAAGTGTGATGTGTCTTCAGGAGACGCATTTGAATTCCAAGCACACAAATTTCTTAAATAGGTACATGGTCTTCAGAAAGGACAGGGATGGCTGCACACACTCTTCGGGCGGTGTAGCCATAATAGCCCGGAAATCCCTAGCATGCCACCCTGTCGCTCTCAACACCGTCCTTGAGGCTGTAGCAATACGCACAATAATTTTTAATAGGTTGATAACGGTATGCTCCATTACATTCCTCCTGATGTCACACTTTTGAGCTCTGACTTCGAGGCGCTGGTCGACCAGCTGCCCGAACCTACATCCTAACAGGCGACCTTAATGCACACAACTCTCTTTGGGGCTCCTCCAGAACGGATGCCCGAGGTCGCCTGTTGGAAAAGTTTCTTACATCCTCCGGAGCATGCCTTTTCAACAAAAAACAGCCTACATATCATAACTTAGGACACAATACATACTCTCATCTTGACTTGGCTATTGGTTCCGCAGTTCTCTTTCCATGTCTTGAGTGGGGTGTGGGCACGGACCCATATGGTAGTGACCATTTCCCCACTTCATTAACGTATATAGGTATAGGCCCGAGCAGTCCATCTTCCCATAACAGGTTTAATGAATCAAAAGCAAACTGGAGTACATTCACAGAAACATCTAAACTACACCACACAACCATAAAAAACCTACACGTGGAGGAAGCCGCCCAACTCGTCACGGCGCACATCCTCGACGCCGCCGAAAAGTCCATTCCCCCGGCCTCCAGTGGGTCCCGCAGCCCAAGGAGGCCCTGGTGGAACGAGGACTGCAGGCGGGCGCGAGAGGCCCAGAACAAGGCGTGGGGTGTCCTTCGCCGGTACCCCACGTCAGATAACCTCATTTCTTTTAAACGGGCAAAGGCTTTTGGAAGCGAGTGCGTCGTGAGGCGAAAAGGGAGAGTTGGCGCACCTTCCTCACTTCCATCAACTCTACACTGACACACAAAAGTCTGGACACGAATACGAAAACTAAAAGGACAACAGACACACAGCCTGCCCCTGGTTAGTACAACAGGGGACACACTGGAAGACCAGGCTAACACACTTGCACAACACTTCGAACACGTGTCCAGTTCAGCACACTACACAAACACTTTCATGAAACACAAACATCTGTAGAAAAGAAGTCCCTGCGTGATAACAACAAGTCGCACACTTCTTACAATTCTCCTTTTTCAATTCATGAGCTGAAGGTTGCTCTGAGCACATGTAAGCCTTCAGCTCCAGGTGCAGACAAAATCACATACCCATGATACAACACCTACACCCAGACACTCTTGAAACACTCCTACATCTATACAACAACATATGGCTTTCGGGGCACATTCCTCGCTCTTGGAGGGGGGCCCATAGTAGTGGCTTTCCTGAAGGAAGGAAGGACCCTTCCTCTCCCGCCAGTTATCGCCCCATTGCCCTGACAAGCTGCCTGTGCAAGCTCCTCGAGAAGATGATAAACAGGAGACTCGTGTACTTCTTAGAGTACAACGGTCTTCTCGAGAGCTGCCAGGCGGGCTTTAGGGCGGGGCGATCTACGAACGATCAACTCGTTGCGTTAGAGTCGTATATTAAAGATGCTTTCCTCCATAAGCAGTACTGTATGACAGTATTCTTTGATCTTGAAAAGGCGTACGACACTGCTTGGCGGTACGGCATCCTCAGCGATTTGAAGTCCTTTGGTATGTCGGGTAACATGTGGAACACGCTTGCCAGTTACCTCTCTGAAAGAACGTTTCGCGTGCGAGTTGGAACTGCACTCTCTAGAGTTCATGTGCAGGAAAACGGTGTTCCGCAAGGTGGAGTTTTGAGTTGCACGTTGTTTATTGTAAAAATGAACTCTCTTCGGAAGGCTCTGCCACCAACCATTTCCTGCTCAATCTATGTAGACGACGTGCAATTATCCTTTAAGTCTTGTAACCTGTCTATCTGCGAGCGCCAAGTCCAGCTTGGTGTTAACAAGCTAGCTGGCTGGGCAGATAGCAACGGTTTTAAATTTAATCCAGTGAAGTGTACTTGTGTTTTGTTTTCGAAAAGGCGTGGCATTCGGCCGGATCCAGACATCAAACTCAATGGTGTCTCAATTCCAGTCAGAAATGAACACAAGTTTTTAGGTGTAGTCCTTGACGAAAAGCTCTCGTTCATTCAACACATAAAACAACTTAAACATAAATGCTTAAAGGCCATGAATTTTACTCAAGGTTCTCTCCCACTCTTCATATGGGGCTGACAAACAACTTCTTTTACGTGTTTTTACCAGCCTGATAGGTTCACGATTAGACTATGGAAGCGTTGTTTATGGGTCAGCAAGTAAGACATCCCTCAAAATGCTGGACCCAGTGCTTCATCTGGGGCTCCGGTTGGCATGTGGCGCCTTCCGGACTAGCCCGGTCGAAAGCCTCTATGTGGAGTGTAATAAGTGGAACCTACAACGTCAGCGAGCATACACAGATCTCCTTTTTGCTTTTAAAATTTCATCTATGCCACACCATCCTTTTAAATCGGCTTTTTATGATACGTCTCAGACTGCACTACTCCTAAACCGACCATCGTTCTCTGCGCCCTTCTCTTACAGAGTTAGAGAGGAAGCGTCAGAGCTTTCTGTCTCCTTTTTAGACACCATACAAAGTTCTCAAACAGATTTTATAGCACCATGGCATCTCCGCCCTGTATCATGCGACACATCCTTCACACATGTAGATAAAAACCGAGCTCCCACATGTGCAATTCTGCAGCACTTCTTGTATTTGCAGCAGAAGTATCAATTTTCTGAATTTTATACGGACGCCTCTAAAACTGCCACCTCTGTGTCCTGCGCGGCGCATGGGCCCGGCCTTAATGTCACTAAAACTCTTAACAGTAATCCCAGTATCTTTACGGCAGAGGCTTATGGTGTACTTCTTGTTGTTAATCATATCCTTCAAAGTCACATCCCACAATCCATTATATATACAGACTCCCTCAGTGTCGTGCGGGCGTTGTCGTCAACAAAGTCTTCAAAAAATCACTTGTAAATCTAATAGTCAAGGGTATTATGTCTGTGTATGTCCACAAATTTGAACTATTTCCTTTGCTGGGTCCCTGGCCACGTGGTATAGCCGGGAACGAAGCAGCGGATCGAATGGCCGCTGCTGCTACACTCTCGAATACAGTAGACATAACCACATTACCCTACACCGACGTGAAACCACACATCAGACAACAACTTCGCAAAACATGGCAAACACACTGGAGCGAACAAACGACAACAAGTTACACGAAATAAAACCCACTTGGGACCATACACCACCGACACACGCAATAGATACACTGAAGTCGCCTTGGCTAGATTACGGATAGGGCACACTCAGCAACGCACTCGCCCCTTTCTCACTGGATCTCCAAGACCTCTGTGCAGCAGGTGCGGAGAGGCCCTATCCGTGATCCACATCCTCATAAATGTAAGGCACTCGACACTACACGACGCAAACACTTCCCTCAACTACACACACGACATATTCCACCACACCCGTCATACTTCTTAGGAGATGAAGCCATGTTCTCTGTTCAGCGAACCTTAAGGTTCCTATCTGAAGTTCATTTCTTACAACTCATCTCTTATCACCCATAGTTTTACCCCTGGTCCTATACACCAGCCACCTTTTTATTTTAACCACTCTTGTTCTTCACCCTGGCCCTTTACACCAGCCGTGCTCATTGTTTTTAACTGATTTTATTTCGTTAACTGAGTTTATCACTTTGTGTTTGGCGCTCTTTGCCCATGGCGGCCTTGCGCCAATAAAATCAATCCATCATCAATCAGCCGGTTTTGCTTTCGTCTGGACGGAACTGTACAAATTTCACGGCGGCTCCGTCTGGACGGAACGCTAAGCTCTCAGTTGTATTCCGTCTGGACGGAAGGATAACCCGCACAGCTCTGTTCCGTCTGGACGGAACTTTAGCACTTCTATATCGTTCCGTCTGGACGGAACGCTAGCCACAGCCTTCTTTTTAGGCAGTGGCTATTTTGCCGGCAGCCGGCAGATTAACCTGGGAGAAAAGTTGCCGGCAGTTCCTTCCCATTGGCTGGCCCAGACCACGTGATTATTTTGCCGGCACATTTTCGCAGTTGCTATTTTGCCGGCTGCTGGCAAATTTTAGTGGGTCCTATTTTGCCGGGAGCCGGCAGATTAGCCCGGGAGGAAAGTTGCCGGCACTTCCCCGGCAATGCCGCCCCTGGGCGCCATTCCTGCCGCAGTCGGAGATGTCAACTTTAACGTTGGGGACAAGTTTTCGAGCTTTGGCGAGCTTGAGGACAACGTTGATTAGTACTGTTCAGTGAATTACGTCCAGTTATAGAAAAAACGAGTCGGCAAGATTGCGGCAGGCATCTTGAACTTTGACACTTTGATTACAGACAGTGGCTAGTGGGTGAGGGTGCTGCAAAAACCGCAATTGAAGGCTCGAAAACTTGTCCCCAACGTTAAAGTTGACATCTCCGACTGCGGCAGCACTGGCGCCCAGGGCACGCCCAGGGGCGGCATTGCCGGGGAACTGCCGGCAACTTTTCTCCCGGGCTAATCTGCCGGCTGCCGGCAAAATAGGACCCGCTAAAATTTGCCGGCAGCCGGCAAAATAGCAACTGCGAAAATGTGCCGGAAAAATAATCACGTGGTCTGGGCCAGCCTATGGGAAGGAACTGCCGACAACTTTTCTCCCAGGTTAATCTGCCGGCTGCCGGCAGATTAACCCAACTCTGTTTCCCCTTAACCTAATGCATTCGGATAAACCGTAGTGCCGGTAAGTACGTAGGTTTCTTCGCGTCTCCGTCAGCTACGGTTTAACGAGGTTTTACTGCATTTATCATCGTTTCGCGTACTTCCGTGTCCTTGCGTTTGTTAGCCGAGAATGGGCTTTATCGGCGGGAAAGCCGTAGGGGACAAAGTTGCTTGTTTTCTTAAGATCGTGCAATCTTAAAGTTTACTATCTCCGGCTCTCACGACCTCTCAGTGTTTCAATGGTTTTATCACACATGCTCCGCAATCGCCTTGACGTCCACTAAACAACATTTTTGTTACGGCGAGAAGCATTCTTGTAAAAATTCTGAGAGCGGCACTGAGGTGAGTCCGTTTGCCTGTTCCGTTGGATCACGAATTACCGTGTTGTTTGGAAGAACAAAAAAAAAAATTAACGGAAGCTCACACTAACGCGTAAGACTTCAACGAAGCGAAGCTGTACACAGACTCAGGACCATCACGACGGTTTAAGTCCACGATTGCAGCCGATTTGCTTCCTCGCTGCCGCAACGACCGTTACTCCGTTATTGTTTCTATAGGTGTTAACTGCCTTCACTATTTTGGTAGGGATAATCATTGGACATCACCTTGGCGGGGCGTATGCAATGACGCGCTTTTCTCGTTCCCAGCAAGTGTTGCCAGGATTACGGCGAAAGCTGCGGGTTTTTTGGCTAATTTTGCCAATCTCCCGAAGTCGGTATGTTTCGCTTGACAAACGTGCGCCTGGGACGCTGGGCTGTAGTCGCAAGGCACGTACATGCGAGCGCTAGACATTTTCTTCATTTTCTTAACTGCCGGGCTGTCGGCGCGAGACCTGTGGTCACGTGCGTGCGCTCGGCCTTTCTTGGTATTTTTAACTGCGGACACGAATACTTACAATTTGCTAAGAGCTTTGCTCTTAAAACGTGTTCGTTATTTTCAGAGGTGTCAAAGGAGCGAGTTCAAGGCCGTTCCTTCCTGTGGGCCGGATCAGATGCACGTGATCTTGTGGAAGAACGTGCTACTTGCGGCGCCTGGTCCGCCACTACCCGTCAACCATTCTAGAGATTCTGCTCATGATCTTTCTGCTGTACGGCATCCAGGAAGAGTCGGTGGTTAGGGAGCCGCTCTTACGCCGACCTGACATGATCTACCAGCCGGTGCGACCACGGGATTTTGGAACCAACAACGGACATGTCCAGGATAGAGCAAGTATGGCTCGCAAGTTGCCCACGCATGACCATCGATGGAAGCGGGGGCAGGGAGATGCAGTGATGAAAGTGTGCATGGGTAGCAAAAGTAATTCGTAAATGCTTACACTGTCTAAAAGCTATGGCAGTTCTCGGAAGTATCTCCGGTTTGGCTCCGGCAGCCCAACCGCGCCGCAACCTCCTGCGGAGTCTGCAGTGCTCCGGTAGTCAAACACCGCTGGGAGCCATGCCGCTGCCTTCCATTCCACTCCGCCAGCCCGCAGTACGCCTGAAGGCAATGAGGAGATGGACAGACGGGGGAGCCCGCAGCAGCTCTCATCCTCGCCCTTCCGCTATCCCACCCCGTGGCGCTCCCAACGCCCATGGCTGGGGCCAGCTGCGAGAAAGGGCACCCGAAAGGGTGCTAGGTCCGGGGGCCCCGGTCCCCTGGGCACCACTAGAACATCTGATAATGAGATGGATGTCGGAACCTTCCTGTCTGCGACGCAGCGAAAAGAATGGGTGCCTTCATCCAAACCTTTAGAGAAGCTGAAAAATTGCCCGCCAATCCGCTCTGTTAAGGTCGTTGGAAAGCGAAGCTGTAAACTACGCCCACAACGATTATCCATGCGACATCACTTGAATTCACACATGTGGCTCTACAAAGAGTGAAACCAGAGACGAGGTGAAATGCATTTAACCACACCCTTTATTATTTCAAAGATATGTCTTTTTAATCAACCCATGATTCTTGAAGGGTGGTTGGTTGAGTTGTATTGGTGAAGCACATGACTTCAAACTCTTTTTTTATGAAATTATAGGAAGCTCAAACCCGGTGTTAGACGATCTCACTTCTCCGTCTCTAGCGCCGCCGCCGTAGGCGACTAGATCAGCAGCAGAGACGGACAAGTGAGATGTCATTCGTTGATGCGAGCTTCCTTTAATTTTTCGAACATAGCGCATGCGCAAGGCGCGCACACGGCCCGCTACTTGTACTGTGGCCGAAGCGACAGCGGCGGGGAGGGTCGCGTGACGGCATCACATGGCGTTCAGCGAGAACGCAGGAGGTAAACCCGCAGATGTGCTCGGTGATGCACCATCTGTCTCCCCGTCTCCGCATGGGCTCGTAGCTGAATCGGTAAGAACACGGGATCGCTTCTTTTTTCTATTCGTTCCAGGCTCGATTCCTGGCTATACCATTTGTTTCTTTTATTTGTTCATGGGAGCTTCCTGTTGACACCAACGTGTGCGACGGAACCCTTGGGGGTAGAGGTAAAAAGCTTCGCGCTAAAACCTCCTCCTAGAGTCCAAGCCCCGAAAGGCGATACATAACACACTCCAGTAGCTCTGACACTTAATAAAGGGAAAAAAGAACATTGTTCAGTGAAATTGTACAGGCCTTCTGAAAATGAATGACGATGTGTAGGAGATATTAAATTCTAATCAGCGCCAAAAGTCATGTGCCTACAAGAAACTTCATCTGAATAGTAAACAGACGAACTTAATCAACAGTTACACGGTATTCAGAAAGGACAGGAATGGCTGCACCCACTGTTCCAATGGCGTGGCCATCATCACCCCGAAAATCCCTAGCATTTCATAGAACCGCCTTAAACACTGTCCTTGAGGCTGTAGGCAATTCTACTATAATATTTACTACATCAATAATCGTATGCTCCCTATACATCCCTTCTGACTTCCATCTCTAAGCTGTGATTTCGAGCGAGGGGAGGGTAGATCAGCTGCCCCAACCACTCATTGTGATTGCGGCGTGAATGCTTACAATGCTCTTTGTTGCTCTTCCCGCACAGATGCTTGAGGTCGCCTGGTTGAAAAATTCTTAACATCATCGGGACCATGTCTTTCAATTAGGAAACAGCCTACGAACCAAAATATAGGACACAACACATACTCACATCTCGACTTGCTAGTTGATCTGCAGTGCCCTGTCCATCTCGAGTGGTGTGTGAACACGAACCCATATGACACTCACCATTTCCCTACTTCATCAACATACACAAGCAAGGGCTATATAGTTCGCCTTCCCGTAGTAGGTCAATGAAGCAAGAGCGATCTGGAATACATGTACAGAAGCATCTAAACTACACCACATTCCTTAAAACATCCACACATAGAAGAAGCCTACCCAACTAATCACGGCGCACCTCCTTGACGCCGCCGAAAAGTCCATTCCCCAGGCCTCCGGTGCTCCGCGCAACCCAGAAAACCTTGGTGAAACGAGGACTGTAGGCGGGTGCAAGAGGCCCAGAGCAAGGCGCGGGGTGGGGTGTCCTCGCCGGTACCCTAAGTTGGATAACTTAATTGTTTCAGAAGGGCAAAGGCTTTTCGAAAGCGTGTGCACCGCGAGGCAAAACAAAAATTGGCGCTCCTTCATAAAATTCATCAATTCATACACAGACCACACGCAAGGTATCACGAATACTAAACTCGAAGGACAACAGACACAGAGCATGCCCCTGGTTAGTACAACAGGGGACGCACTTGAGAGACCAGGCTAACACCTCAGGGGAAAAAAATTCCCCCACATTTCCCGGAAGGGGAGCATGAGGAAGTGCGAATGCACGGGTGATGTATGAGGGGGAGTTTGTGTGAAATGTGTGCATTTTGCCCGTTAGTTACATTACACCCCGAGTGATACACGTTCGGCCCGCGACAGCCTGCCTTTAAACGCAGTTCTTTGGCTCTGACGCGCCTCTATGACGCACGAGACACTGCCCAGTGCGGCGCCGCGAACGCGAACCACAGCGACAGCGCTCACCGTGCAACTGGAATCTGGTGGGCGGGGCATGCGCGTCGAGTGCTAAAAAAAAAACGCGCGCAGGGCTTAACGCAGCCAATGACTGCACGTACATCAAGGAGGGTGATGGATTGCCCTGTTTCTCTCGGTGGTCTTGCGCCGGGTCGATGACGTCGGGCTTCCACAGTGCTTCGGAGGAGCTACTAGAGGAGGAGAGCCCCAGGCCTTATGGGTGGCCCCTTTTAATGAGCGATAACTCGGCTAATACTTAACGAATTTAAACACTTTTTGCGGGATGACGTTCCTTGGATAGACTCCAGTGACTGCGCACGCAAAATCTAAGATGGGAGCCTATTTAGGGCCCCTTTAAACCCTCGCGCAGCGCGACGGCAGGCGAACGAAGCGGGAGAGAAGGCGAGAGCGCGCAACGGCAGGTGAGTGAAAGGGGAGATTAGGCGAGAACGCGAACGGCAGGCGAGGGCGGCGAAGGGGGAGAGGGAGGCGAGAACGCGCAAACGGCAGGCGAGCGAAGGGAGACGGAGGCGAGAGGAGTGACCGTCACGGCGGCGAGCGGAAGGGGAGAGGAGGCGAGAGCGCGCGACGTCACGTGGCGTACTACGTCATGGCGCCGTTGCTACCGCACGCTCTCCCCTCCGCTCCGCGCCGTTGCTAAGGCGAGGAGGGTGCGCGCGCGACAACACCTGCGGCTGAAGACGGACGGCGGCAGAAGCGTGACTCAGGGTAGCGTAAGAAGTGCATTCGCACTTAAAAAACAGCCCAGAGACGGGGACTAACGCACGAAAAGACAGTCACAGCGCTCTGACTAAACAACTGGGGGTGCTTTATTGCGTTCTGCAATTGATACATGAGGAAAAATTGACGTCACAACCCTAGGAAAGGAAAAAAAAAAAAACACGCTGAAATGATTTGCACTGTCGAGCGAACAAATGAGTTTTTCAGAACCTGACAAGCGCTATCTGTCGATATACGCTATTTCTTTTGAAGAAGTGCGACTGAAGCCTGACTGACACATTTCTTTCTTCCTTTTTTCGCTATTGAGTAGGCTTCGAAAATCTCGCGTGTGCGTGATTCCGTGTAGCGCTTTAGAACCTTGGTTCTATCTAAAAATGGGATGCACCCACATGCCTTGCAATGCGAGACAAGGTGGCTCCCGCTGCCGACACGTAGAGCATACGCATGCTCGCGCAGGCGTTCATTGATGCATCTTCCCGTCTGTCCAACGTACACAGCTTCGCACTCTAGAGGAATCTCGTAGACCACGTTGGTGCGGCAGGGGACGAAGCGCGTAGCATGATTAGTGCTGCAGTCCGCCTTAGGTGGTGTCGTGTCATTCACGGCTTTGCACATTCTCCCTAGCTTGTTTGGTGCGGAAAACACTGTTCTTATTCCAGCCTTTGTGCTATCTTCTTGAGCCCGTGCGACACTTTGTGCACATATGGGATGACGTTGATGCGCCCACGCCTCGTTTCCTGCGTTTGAGGTGCTTCCTTAGATATCGTCGACTTCAACACACTCTCCGCAACAGTGAGCAGCAAAGTCCGCGGGTAGCCTGCGATGAGAAGCCTTTCGGCCTGCGCCTGCAGACTCTGGAACATTCTGTGGTGACAAGATCGAAGCACAGAATTTTTCAGGGCTGCCCGCACGATGCCTCGCTTAACGAGCTTCGTGTGGGCGGACGAGAACGGCAGAAAACCTTTCTGGCTTCTGGGGGCATACTCCCAGCATACATGGTGGCCACAGAAAGTCAGGCTCATGTCCAGGAAACGTATGGTTCCACGCTCAGGCACTTCCGTGGTGAGTGAAAATGGATTCAGCACTGTGGAAAAAACATCGAGTAGCTCACCCACTTGCTCCGCCTCTGCCCCACATTTCTTTTCGAAGACAACTAGGTAGTCGTCGACATAACGGAACGTCTTCACGACGCTCTTCCCTTCCAAGGCCATCTGAAGTTGTCGGTCCAACGATGCCAGCAGGAGGTCACTTAAGACCGGCGCAAGGGACGACCCGATGCAGACACCTTCCTTCTAGCAGGTAGAGGCTGCCACTGTATTCCACATACGTGGAGTCCAGATAGAAGTTCAGGGCTTCTAAGAATTTGCCAGTGCTGATTCCGCACTCACTTTGGAATCCTACATTGCCGAACTGGTCCACCGCATCGCTGACCGCCTTCAGTACTGAGCCACGTGGGAGATTGTAGTACAGGTCTTTGATGTCGATGGAAAACGCGTCCAGAGTTTTTGCTGACTGTGACTCGAGAAAGAAGTCAGAGACTTCGCAGGAGGATCGCACAAGGAACGGGTCGTCCACGCCGAGCCTTGCAAGGGGGGGGGTCTGAAGAAAGCGGGCCGAGGGCGCGCTGCCAGGAGCCTCTTCTGTCACAATCGCCCGAAAAGGGCAACCTTCTTTGGGAGTCTCGCTGAGAACACTTGAAGGGTGGCACCCTTACTCTTCTTGAGTATTGACGCTAACTTTGACAGTCCCCACCTCTCACACATCTCGATTGCTTCCTTTTCTTCCGGTCAGGCTTTGCTCTAACGATTTCACGGAAGTTCCCCGATATGGCTAGGTCTGCTCTTGACTTGTACTCAGACTCGCTGGCTTACTGCGAATCCACCTTCCTTGTCTGAGAGGAGCCCTTTGTGTTGGTCGCCCTCAATTCTCTCACCACGTTTCATGTGCGGGAGGAACGGATTCCAGAGGGTGGCAGAACGTCCACACCTTCATGGATGCATCTTTCTTCATCCTCACACTTGCACAACACTTGCACAACACACTTGCACAACGCTTGCAACACGTGTACAGTTCTGCACACTACACGAACACCTTCATGAAACAGGAAAAATCCAATGAAAAGAAGTCCTCTTACCGCCTCTTACAACACCCCCTTTTCACTTCATGAGCCGAAGATGGCTCTCAGTTTCGTGTAAGCGTTCAGCTGAATGGGCAGACAACTTTACCTACACCTTGATGCAACAACACTTACGCGCAGACACTTGAAACACTTCTACACCTGTACAATAAAATATGGGGTTCGCGAAACCTTCCAATGTCTTGGAGTGTGGCCGTATCAGTGGCGTTCCTAAAGGAGGGGAAAGACTCTTCCTTGAGAAGATAAACCGGAGGCTCGTGTACGTTTTTGAACACTGGTCTTCTCAAGATCTGCCAGGCTGGCTTCACGGCGGGGCGAATCACCCATGATCAACTCGTTGGATAAGAATCATATATTAAACATGCCTTTATACACAAACAGTATTGCATGGCCGTATATTTTGATATCCAGAAAGCTTATGATACGGCATTGCGTTACGGCATTCTTGCAGACATAAAATCCTATGTTGTAACAGCAACATGTTGAACACTTGATAGTTGCTTATCCAAGCAAACATTTCGTGTAGGAGTCGGGTCCGTACTGTCAAAGGTTCACGTTCAGGAAAATGGCGTGCCTCAAGGCTAGGTTTTGAGCTGGCCGTTGTTTATTGTCAAGGTGAATTCGCTTCGGAAACAGTACTTCCATCAATCTCCTGTTTAGTGTATGTGGATGATGTACAAATCTTTTAAATCTTGCAACATCCCCTATGTGAACGTCAGGTCCAGCTCGGGGTAAACACTTTCTCGCTGGGCAGACGAGAATGGTTTGAACCTAATCCTTTCGGCTGTGGGGCGCTGCGGGCAGCAGTACGTAACGTCGAGGTAATGCTTTTGAACCCGGTGGGTGCTCCTGCTGCCCTCATAAACGCTGCGCACAGCTCATGCATATGACGTCGCCTTAGCGACGGGACGCGCAGGCTCCGGCATTGCAATGTACACACATGGTTGCTGGAATGCGCGCCACGCTATTGAATACAACCTATAACCACTGGGCACTAAGACGACTCTGCCGAGTTTCAATTGCTTGTCATAATTAGTTAATTCGCAGGCAAGTTGTAAACGTAACGGGATTGCTGTATTGGTGAATACAAGGCCTTCTACAGAGAGTATGGTCGCGGAAAACGGCTGTAACTGTTATTTTACCGAACTATCCGGAAGCAAATTCTATGACAACAATACCTTAGAGTGCTCTAACGTCACCCACATGAGCTTCGCTGGTCATCCTTTTTTCGCAGAGTAAAAGGGCGCTTCATTTTATTGTAACTTATCTGATTTATTACTTTATCAATGACTTGTTAGCATAGAATATGGTGTACTTTTGATATTACGCAATCTTCGAGAGCTAACCGTTCCAGAATGAACGTCCTGACCGCTTTTGAATTCATGTAAAAGGAAACCTTAGGGCAATTTTGTAGTGGCGAACGACAGCGTATTAGGACCCGTTTGGAAAAGACGAGAGTGTGAAGGAGATTGTTCAAAAGTTCAACAAGTTTGAAAGCTATTTCCTTTCACGCCTTGAAGGTAGTGCTTCAAAATAGTGGAACACTTGTTTGGGCTAGTTTTTATCCGGTCTCAACTACCATCCTCCTTCCTTTTCTTTTCGTGGGCAGCCGCAGGAGGTGGTGTTTTTTCTTGTTATCAGTTCAGTTATTAATAAGAAGTGCTGGCTGAATTGTTACGTACCAGCATTTTGGGTTTAGTGTGCGCAAGCTCAGCGAAAATAGATTGACGTTGCTTTAGCTACGCTAGGGATAGGCCATACACATGTAACACACTCACACCTACTAACTGGTTCTTCAAGGCCATTGTGTAGCCGGTGCGGAGGGGGCCTATCCGTAATACACATTCTCACACAATGCAAAGCACTAGACGCCACACGACATACACACTTCGAGAGCTATACTGATGCCACTTTCCACTGCATTCAGCATACTTTCTGGGAGATAACCCCATGTTTTCTCCTAAACGCACTTTTAAATTTTTGACAGAGATTCACTCTTTACAACTCATCTCATATCATGTGTGATCACTAACGCGCCCTGTACACCAGCCATCTTCATTGCTTTAGGTCACTTCACGTATGTTCTGTTGATAGATT
Organism: Haemaphysalis longicornis; assembly: GCA_013339765.2. NCBI lineage: Eukaryota > Metazoa > Arthropoda > Arachnida > Ixodida > Ixodidae > Haemaphysalis > Haemaphysalis longicornis. The sequence continues at coordinate 139,549,596 of CM023450.1, forward strand.
TTAGTGACTCATATATAAACATTCTCACTAACTTCTCTTGGCGATCTTTGCCCTTGTTGGCATTGCGCCAAGAAACCCTTAATTATCATAATTATTCAACTTAAAGATGAGGGAGGGAAGGAGGTGGCTATTCTAATACAGGATTCCACTGGGCTGCGTGGTTCTCTTAACCAGACATCGCTCGGAGGAAGGGTCGCCGTGCGCAGGGTGGCCTGCATGTGCTGCTTTGGTTTATGACTGGGTTTGGAGTTTGTGTGCAATGACATGCATATATCGTTTGGTACGCGTCCACCCTCTCCAGGCAGCGCAGGAAAAAGGATAATATGGCGTGGGGTAACGGAAGTGTAGTTTAGCGACTGTGGGTAGTGCGTGCGTCTAGCTCCCTAAGGGTTCTCTAGTGAGGCTTTTGTCTGGGGGTTAATACGTTCTTATGAGCAGCTTCAATATGCTTTATCACCTTTTGAAGCAATAGGTATGGGCTAGATGATGCTAACAGGTGATTGGTGTGTGCACGCGCAAGCACCCACAGACGCACTGCTGTTCACAGCTGCTGTTGCGAAGAAGGGATAAATGGTCCCTTTCTCCTTCCCTGCCCATCCCAGAGACAGGGATAGTGATCCCTCTCCCCCAACACGGCCAATGACGGGTTTTTATTTGTACTTTGAAGTGCACTCATTTGTAGCTCCCTTTATTGAGGACTGGTGGTCTGGGCTCTGGCGACTTCTTTCTTACTACCTAAATTCACTATGACCTTCGCGTTACGATGGGGAGTAGGGGTAGTGATGGCACTCATTATGGCTCCTCATATGAGGGAAGAGGGAGCCATTACCCCTTTACTCAGGAGCAGCTGAGGGACGACGAAGAGAATGCGCCGCGGCAGCACAATTTCTTAATGAGGCCGGGCGCACGCCGTGTTGTATGATAAAAAATACACTTTACATGGCTGTTGCATTCGTTTCTCTTTAAGGCACTTCTGTCGCTGCTGTGTTCCCTGAACTAATAGTCGGCGTCGCGGCGCTAAATCAAGCTTTACAGATGGGGCACTAGGATTAGTCTCCGCAAAAGTCTTGCGGGTTTCTCTACGACGCTCTCGCGTTTGGATATGATCGCTCGTAAATGAGCGCATGCGACTGTTTGATGGCCCCCTTAGAAAAGCCTTGCGTGCATGTTTGCGCGCAGGTGGTGTTCTTCGCTCCTAACAACAGCTACGTGGCCCGACTCACCCACGAGGCGTTCGCTTATCTCGGCATCACCAACGTGATCGAGGTCCCCACAGAAAAGAAGCTACGGGAAAAGGCTCGCGACGTGGAGATCCAAGGGCTTCCCGCGCGAGTCCTTGTACTGCACTACACCAACATCCAGGAAGACGAGATGGGCAAGGGGATTGACGGACTGCACGTGTCCATCTTTGCGGGAGCGCTGCCCTTTGACATCCATGTAAGCGAAGCGGCTCCACAGTCCCTCCTATTCTAAAGTGCTCTTCATGACTTCGAGTGGGCTTGTAGGCTTGCATCGTGAACGAGACCGAGGTGTAGTATAGCGCCCTTTGTGACGTGGTGTGGAACTGTCCCTGCATTCATTGTTGCTTCCACGCAATAATTAGCAGGAGAGGTTTTAAATCGTGGGTGGTACATAAGTTTCATGCGTGATTAATTATATAGCGTGAGGTTGAGGGCTACCCAGAAAATGGGGACTTCTTAAAACAGTTGGACTTGAAATGATCATTGGCTGCTTGTAGTATGGTGGTATTAGTATTAAAGCGGCCATGAAGACAAAAAAGGTTTGGCTCATTTGAAAGACTGCCTCGTCGGAATAATACTCGCACCATATACAGGGTGTCCCAGCTATCATGCACCTGAGATTAAAAAAAATGGGGGCAATGGATGTACTCGAAAAAAACTTAGTCCGTGATGTTTCCAGTAGAGTCGAGTAGCGGCCCGTATTTTTTCGTTAATGAGATTTAATTATATTCTAATAACTATCTAGTTTCAAAACTACTGTCTGAAATATTAAAGTGTCAGTGAGGCACTTGTAGGTACATTAAACCCATGAGCGGCATGTAACTTCGGTAGTTTGATCGACGTAATAATTGCGTGCTCAATTATTCTGACTGATAAAAAAAACCCCGTGAAATATGAAGAACACCACGTAATGGCGCTCCAGCTCGCATCATAAAGCAGTGCCCTCGAACAGGCTTCTGAGTTAGCCAGAATGAAGTAAAGAAAAGATATAAAGAAGAAATTGCGACCAAGTTTGTGCCTTATATATGTCACATGCGCCCCACGAAACAGAGTTCCTGAAGAAGTATGCTAGAGAGGAAGCTGCGCCTGGGAATTCATGTCGTCGTGGGGGGCTATGGGAAGACCCCCGCTTCGAGCTTGGCTTGGCATGACTATAGGATACTTCAGCGATTTTTTGGATTTGCTTTCTTTACTATGTATTGACACGTCTACGAGCTCCGAGGTAGCCGAAATGCTCCTGTTCTGTGGTGGCCGTGAGCCGTGGTAACTGCGTGCTTGGTTGCATTGATTAGATGGTAGGGTTTAACGCGCCGACGCAACGCTCGCGATGACGCGCGCCGTAGTGGAGGGCTCCGGATAATTTTGACCACCTGGGGATCTTTACCGAGCGCCGAAATCTCATACTCACGGGCGTTTTTGCTTTTCGCCTCCGCCAGAAAAGCAGCCGCCGTGGACGGGAATCGAACCCGCGTCCTCGTGCTCAGCAGCACAACGCCTTAGCCACTAAGCCACCGCGGTGGGTCTGCGTGCTTGGTGAAAGAGCAGGCAGTCGTGATCGTACCTAAGGTTGGTCATGCCGGAGTCAAAGGAATGTATGGCTGAGCGGGTAATAAGCCGCCGCGAAAGTTGTAGCTGACGAAAAAAAAGAAACCAAATGTACTTCGATGAACACCAGATACGGCAGATAAAGGCGCCTACGGCCGTCAATATCTTATCTTCGATCACGGCTGTTTAACGCCACATTTTCTTTTTTCTTCAAGTATGAACCATCTCACTCAGCAGCAAGTTTTCTTAAACTGTATCTGGCGGTCGGTGCACCGATTCATCACGAAGGCGACGTTTTCATAGGCACGCTCAAAACATTTTTTATCAAGCCAAGTTGAAGTTTATTCATCAAAAGTAAACGGTTACAAAGAAAGTTTACAGACAAGGGTCCCGAAGTCAGCGACTGCACTGGGACCCTCGATGGTGCAGTACACGAAAAAGGTTACAGAAGCAGCAGTGGAAGCGAAATCAAGTACAATAAAACATTAGTGAAAGAAACAAATAAGCAAAAACATGCAGGGCATGGTTTCCATATAGAGTTTACTAAAATATTACGCTATGTACATAAAAGAGGCATTCAAAAAGCAAATTATCATTATACACAAATAAATACTAATGGTTTAGAAACGAACACAAAAAACTACTGCGCAAGCAAATGACGAAAGTCAAACCAGCAAAACCAAGAAATAAGGATACATATCAGGTTTAGAAAAAGATTTTTCAGAGATTTTTAAAAGCTGTATATAGAATGTTATGGCTTAATATTAAGTGGTAGGTGGTTACACAGATTAATGGCGGCAAAAAGATGTTTGCTGGCCATAATTAGTTTTTACCTTAGGTAGCAACAAGTTGGTATTGAAGGCAAATCTAGTATTGTTATGATTCACTAAAGTACCCACGTCAAGAAATTCGAAACATAATTGGTTGTTGAGTAATTTCCAAGCTCTTCAAAGAAGTTACTTGAAATAATGGTAAAATTAATAAAATGAGAGTCTCTCTTAAATGGGTTTTCTTAAAATATTAACCTTGTTCGTAAGTACAACCTTGGCCTGCAGAATAATAGGGACAACCGCTCCGGCAAAAATACGCTTACTTCCTGTTTTCTTAGCTTGACAGCAGCCTGTTTTATTTTCCACTTATATAAAAACACACCAATATTTGCGTTTCTGTGGCACTGTGTTCGAGTATACGGCAACTAAAACGTTTCAATCCAAGCCAAAGATGAAAGTAAGGCGAAGCGCATGGCATACTGGCAGCCCATGGCGACACAGACGGCCTTGTTGTGAGCCGCATACACGATAGCGCCAGATTCCCCTCTAGTGTATATAGTAAGAAACACTATGCCACGAAACTCGCTGTGGCTGCTCCTACTTTGCCATTATCAAGGTGATGCGCTGTCTCCCCGTGCGTCGGACAGGCAAAGCAATTGTTTTCAACCGGCGTGTTTGAGGTGTTGGATTATAAAGCGGGTGGGAGTTACGTCAGGCGGTATTTTTCATATTTCGCGGGGTTTCTTTATCAGTCGGAATAAATGAGTACGCAATAATTGTGCTGCTGAAAATACCGCAGTTAGATGCCTCTCCTGGGTACCTACAAGTGCCTCACTGACACTTCAATGATTGGGACAGTACTTGTCGAGTTAGGCAGATAATCATATTTAATCAATTAAATCTTATTACCAAAAATTAACGCATCGCTCTTTTAAGAGTCTTGGTGCATAATAGCTGGGAAACCCTGTTGTAACGCAAACTTCACTGAATTGAGGTACGTAATGAGGAAACAGACACTAAGTACGCGACTCACCTGCGACTTTCCCGCCCTAAAGTTTTGACGTATTACGGTCCACATTTCATAATGACTGAGGTTTATAGAATAAAAAGCAAATTAAACGTGGAATATAAGCCTGCAATACAAACCATATGCTGATGAAATTGAGATGCACATACTTAGAGCAGTAGGAATGGTGGGGTAATGTTACAAGTTCCCAACTAACACGTAACCTACACGGACTGCGTACCGAACTGTTGGTGGCCGACGCTACGAATCACCGATATCTTGCAGACAGTTTTTGGACACGTTGGGTATGTCCGACACGAGAACAGCCAATTACGTGACCCGGCGAGCCACACCCATTGTTCCACGAAACCATAACTACGAACCGTAACAGTGCATTGCAGGTACATCTCCGATAAGCAATAAAGTCAGCATGAAGTGGTGGCCTGCAGCGCTAAGGCACTTAGAACAGCGTTTAGATCGCTCAGGCACTCTTAAACCGTGGCCTTTGGCGAATGGGCCTTGCTGGGGCCACCTAGGAAGGCGAACGATAACCAAGCGTGCTCGGCAATGCTTCATGCGGTTCCTTTGGATTTTAGCGTTTGGATGCTGCGTGGAGTTAGCGGACTGGCTCTTGCTTTTAGGGACGTCGAATACGTCATTGCTGACGTCACTAAACATGAGGCGTGGAAGGAGTACTGAAATTTGCCATAATGAGTAAATTTCCCAGCGAATAATGCTGCTTGCTGCGCGAAAAGCGTTGACAGTATGATGTAGCTCCAAGCTTTTTGGATAGAACAAAGTAAAGCATGGATGTTTTTAGGCCGCATTTAGTGTTCTGGCATATATTACTTCATTCCTGTAGCGTTGCATGAGTGGTACACAACGAGACTGTCACCTTTTCGGAGAGCGTTACGGCACGACAACAATTTCTTTCACAACTTCATGCTCACGGGAAAATTCATTCGTATTTATGAAAATACCATGGGCTTTTTTTAAAGATTTGGACCTGTTGGCACTTAGAAACAATTCAAGTATTTACGTTGGTGTGTTCCCTGAAGCCAATCGGGCTATACAACTAGCGGTTATAATTCTTGATGCCTCGGTGAAACAACTAAATTAGGACGCTGCAAAAAATTCTTCAGGGCAATTTAATGCGTCCTGAACCTGACTCCGACAGCTATATTTGTTGTTTTGCCCGAGTGTCCAAGCCAGCGCGACTGAACCTGTGGCCGCGTGTGTTGCCTCGACGTCATTACTGGTTCGTTTTTAGGCTTACAAAATACCAGCGCATGGTGCCGCGAAAGCTTGGTTGCAGTTTAGTATGCACGAATAGGTGCAGGACCTTGACCCATAGTGTGTCTTGCTGTTTGTGTGCAACAGTTGCACTACCCACGGCGACTCGTCGCTCAGCCCGAAGGTCCCGCGGCCCAGGAGCAATTTCCGGAGATGAACACTCTGCTTCCTGTGGTGGCAGCTCTGCAGCAGCGACACCTGCAGATGCAGGCGGCGGTCTTCAACTACAGCCACCCGATTCCTCCCGTGACGCTTCAGCGCTTTCCCTACCCGTCGCACATCGAATACAAGGACACCAAGAACAACGCCCTGGTGCTCACCCGGTTTTGTATCGGTATGCTCATACCCTTCTCGGTGCTCGTCTACACGATTACCGACGAAAAGTCCACAGGTGAGTGTGTTAGACGTGTCACGAAGCTGCACAGGTCGCCAATTGTGTCCTGTGTTCTCTGACAGTTCAAAGTAAATGAAGCACAAGCGCAGATCCAATTTCTAATTTTCTCCAGTGTAGATCGCCGCGCCAGTAGTGGCCGATAGGCGATGAATGCGTCGCACAGCCGCAATGAGAACACCGAGCTGACAGCGCGTCACCGCCATACAGCGACAGGAAATGGCACTTCTGTTGGACTTCTTCATTCCAGTTCTTGCAAAAGCACTGCTAATGCGCGCAGCGACTTGCATCGCCAGTACCAATAGTTAATTGGACTGCTTATTCTTCACATCGTTTCGAAGCTCCAAACGGCAGAAACACGTCCACCTGAGGTTACTTGAAACGACGGCACGCATTGCGCGCAAGGCAAAAGCAACCCTTAAATACCTGCAGAAAATCTGCGAGTAGGCTGCGGTCGGCACCTTGCTCCTGTGTTAGAACTTAACGAATAGATAGTTAACGAATGTTAACTAATAGATGGTTGACAACGCATTTACCACCTCCTTCCCCTTTGCTAATTCGCGATATGCCGCTTTTTAGGTCTGAATAAACACAGGCATCCCGCTCTCGTTTTGATGTCTACGCACGCGATACACCGGTATCCTCTCCTGCAGGCTTGTGCAATGATTAACCATAAAACCGCCGCTAAGACCAATATGTGACCCCGACGTTTTGTGCGGTCTAAGTCATTTTTTTGTTGATTGTATAGATCTGCTAATGGCCTCCTCTAACCTACTATTTGCCGCTGCCCCATGAAAAGAAAAGCAGAGACATGTTAATATCAGCGTCTGTTGCGTTCGCGTGTATTCCGTAAATTGCCCCGTTGGCACTATGCGTCTTTGCACAAACGCGCAACTTGTGTCGGACACAAGACTGCCAATTTGTTTTTGCCGCGTACGAATTGCCCGTCCCCAACAACTTAGCATGGATGGTGTGAAGATGTTACCCTCATAAGGAGCATACTCGTGCGGAAAAACTCTAGTTCAAATTAAGTGAATAAAATGGGCATGACCGGGCCACGCCCTGCGGCTGAAGGACAATAGGTGAACCATTCGTTTAACGGAGTGGCTGCCAGCAAACCGTAAATGCATTAGGGGTCGGTCGTGGACTAACTAGGTGGGAGGATGAACTACCAAAATTAGGGGGAAGGGGTTGACTCAGCGAGCACTCGATAGACGTGGCTGGAAGTTTTTGGAAGAGATATTCGTCCTGCAATGTAAACGACCAGACTGATGATGATGCCAATGAATGATACGAAGGGATTAATTACAGTTGCGGATATATAATTCCCAAAATATGTGGGAATTACAGTTGGAGCTTTCTTCTCGTGTGGTTTTTACTCACCAGCATTGCTACATAACACATCATGAACAGCTGGTGCCGCGCGCAGCGTCATCGGCGGAATGTTTACATTGAAGTTCGTCTGGCTATCTGCTCGATTTCTCGCTAAAATTTAAAATTAACGTTTAATCCACAAACATTTTGGGCCGTAACAGTAGAAACGTGGGTAATTGTTCCTGTCACAAGCCAGCTGCGCAGTGCTTTAAGACGGCATAGGAGTGAACCCACACGCACAGCAGTTCCAGACTGCAACAGTGCGAAATAAAAATAATCTTGAAATTAGCAGTGTCGTGGTCCGGAAGATGTTGCTCTTGACTTCGCAGCAACCGCTACGCCATGCGGCGGTTGATCTACTGCGGGCATATGATTCCGCCTTGAGTGACCAACAACTGTCTTGGCTCACCGCAGGAATGAGGGAGATGCTCCGACTGATCGGCGTCAACGACTGGGTCCTCTGGATCGGCCACCACCTGAGCGCCTTATTCATGCACACCATCATATCAACGCTGATGCTGCTCTTCATGATGGTCAAGAGGAACCAAGAAGGCAAACCCTTCATCTACTACAGCGACCCGCTCTTGCTGTTTTGGATCCTCATGCACTTCTGCCACTCGTGCCTGCTGCACGCCATGCTGCTCTCTGTATTATTCGCAAGCCGTAAGTAGCCATCCCAGTTGAAACGTAGTTTTCACGTTCTTTCCGAGGCGAGCAATAATTTGCGACCACGAGTACGCGTGGTAGTTGTGTAGTTTTAAGGGATCAACGACCTTATTCTGATGCGCTATTTTGCACCGTTGGGCCGCGTGGGTTTGAACGAGAACTCAACAGAAATCTTCCAACCTAACTCTCCTCTGTAGTGGTCGCGCTTCATCGCATTTCTTTTATGAATACGCTCATGTTAACGAATAGTTGGCTGTTCGATATTTTAATCGTTCTCTCTGACATACCCATGTCTACAATGCACTCCATTGCAGCCTTCCTTTACCTGCCCTTGGCCCTCCTTTCCCCCATTAAGAAAAGTGGTGGGGCGACAATACTTCGTGTATGCGCGAAAATATACTGTTATGCCTGTCCGTATGTACCTCACATTTTTCATGCGTGTGGGTTAACGCTTTCTCTAGGAATGATTGAACTTACAAGAAGGTTTACATGGTGGCCTATAACTGCAACGTTTACTTATTGAGTGTCATGTTGCGCTCGGCGGATAAACCTGTGTAGTTGGAGGGAGGTGTGCAAAATCTTAAAATAGATGATTTGTTACATTTTTCTCCCCAAGCACAAAAACGTAACCGAAACACTAATGACTAGCTAACAAGCTCTGGACAACTGGGCCGGTAGTGGTTCTAGTATTAAAAGTTTTGTCCGCCTATCTGTTCCCTACACAGAAACTGTCGCTCAAAATGCTATGGCGCATAGCGCGTCACACAGCACGCACGTACTGTTGTATGCAACAAAAGAAAGCAACGGACGACACCAATGGTACGAAAATGGCCGCCGCTGTAAAGAGGAAATGAATTGGCTTCTAGTGGGATTTGAAACCAGGTCATCAGCCAAGTTCTCTAACAATACGTACAGTGCTAACCCGGCATGAAGCCGGCATGAAAAAAGAAAAAAATCCTGCAGAAATTCAGAGAATTATCTACTAATGCGTAGTATGCTTATGCCGCTTGCCTTGAGTGTGAGTTTTTACAGCCAAATTTTTGTGTTTTTGTAACTCCTGTCGGACCAATTATCTCCAATTACGCTATTACAACGATCAGAAGTTCCCGGCCGAGGCAGCTGCTTTTCTGATGGGGGCGAAAAGCAAAAACGCCCGCGTGAACGAGATTTCGGCGCACGTTATAAGATCCCCAGGTGGTCAAAATTAATCCGGAGCCCTCCACTACGGTGCGCCTTATCGCCTGCGTTGCGTCGGCGCGTTAAACCCTACAATCAATAAATAAATCAATCAATCAATCAATCAATCAATCAATCAATCAATCAATCAATGGATTTTATCTCCTGGTCCCATGTATGTGCCAAATGTGGCCATACATGTGGCCATAAATGTGGCCATACAAACATGTGCCAAATGTGCCCAGCATGATCATCTCTCCGACAACTGCACTGCAACCAACCTTACCTGCCCGAATTGCCAGGGTCCACATGCAGCATACTCTCGCGCGTGTGAAAAGTTTCAACTAGAGAAGAAAATCATTAACATAAAGGTAACAGAAAACATCGACTTCCCCGAGACGCGAAAGAGGTTCGCCTCTTTTCCTCTGGCGAGGTACGCCGACGTAGCTCGCGGGGGGGCGGAGCGGCGTCTGGTTTCGGCGGGGACCCAGTACCGCGAGTCGGACTTGGTCCCGCCCCCGCCTCCACCCCCCCCATCTCCCCTGGGTTGCCTCTGGCAGCCCAGCTCGCCTCCGCACCGCTCGCTGAGCCAGCAGCGGTTGTGGTGGCAACCTCTTCCGTCGGGACCGGTGCCGCTCCCCTCCCTGCCTCCCAATCGTCCAGTGCGTTGGAGGGTGCCATGGACACCACGGGCCCCGGACCGGCTTCCACCACCACCGCACCGCCCGTGCCACTTCTGGTGCCCCCGACACCAGCGGCGGTGGCGGCTCAAACGAAGGGCCCCCGAAGGGGGGCCAAGTCCGGGGGGCCCGGTTCCACGGGCACACCCAGGACATCGGATGACGAGATGGACGTGGTGCCGTTCTTGCCTGCAACGCAGCGCAAGGAGCGGCCTCCGTCGTCCAAGCCTACAGATGGGCCGCCCAAAAAGCCCAATCCAAGAGTCACAGCCCCGAAAGACAACACATAAACATACACACTCCAGTAGCTCTCACACTAAATAATGGGAAGAGAAAATATTGTTCCATGGAACTGCAGAGGCCTTATGAATAATCTTGACGACGTGTATGAGATTCTGCATACCAATCAGCCAAGTGTAATGTGTGTTCAGGAAACACATTTGAATTCTAAACACACAAATGTCTTGAATAGTTACGTGGTATACAGGAAAGACAGGGATGGCTGCACACACTCTTCTGGCGGTGTGGCCATAATCGTCCGGAAATCCTTATCATGCCACCTTGTCACTTTAAACACTATCCTTGAGGCTGTAGCAATACGCTTAATATTTAATAGGTTGATAACGGTATGCTCCATATACATTCCTCCTGATGTTACACTTTTGAGCTCTGACTTCGAGGCGCTGGTTGACCAGCTGCCCGAACCGTACATTCTAACAGGCGACCTTAATGCTCACAATTCTCTTTGGGGCTCTTCTCGTACCAATGCCCGGGGTCGCCTGATAGAGAGGTTTCTTACATCCTCTGGAGCATGCCTTTTCAACAATAAACAGCCTACATACCATAACATAGGTCACAACACATACTCGTGTCTTGACTTGGCTATTGGCTCCGCAGTTCTCTTTCCTCTTCTCGAGTGGGGTGTGGGAACTGACCCATATGGCAGTGACCACTTCCCCACCTCACTTACATATATAGGTAACGGCCCAAGCAGTTCATCTTCCCATAATAGGTTCAATGAAGCACGAGCTAACTGGAATACATTTACAGAGACATCCAAACTACACCACACATCCATAGGACACCTACACGTTGAAGAAGCTACCCAACTCCTCACGGCGCACATCCTCGACGCCGCCGAAAAGTCCATTCCCCACGCCTCTGGTGCCCCGCGCAACCAGCCGAGGCCGTGGTGGAATGAGGACTGTAGGCGGGCGCGAGAGGCCCAGAACAAGGCGTGGGGTATCCTGCGCCGGTACCCCACGTCGGGAAACCTTTTGTTGTTCAAAAGGGCTAAGACGATGGGGAAACGTGTGCGCCGTGAGGCAAAACGAGAGAGTTGGCGCTCATTCGTAACATCCATAAACTCTTACACTGACTCTCGTAAAGTCTGGACACGAATACGCAAACTAAAAGGACAACAGACACACAGCCTGCCCCTGGTTAGTACAACAGGGGACAAACTGGAAGACCAGGCTAACACACTCGCACAACACTTCCAACACGTTCCAGTTCAGCACACTACACTAGCACTTTCATGAAACACAAACAATTGGCTGAAAAGAAGTCTTTACGTTGATAATGATAAGTCAACCTCCTCTTATAACTCGGAGTTTTCACTTCATGAGCTGAGGACCGCTCTGAGCACTTGTAAACCCTCAGCTCCAGGCCCAGACAACATCACATATACAATGATACAGCACCTACAGTCAGACACTCTTCTAACACTCCTCCACCTATATAACAAGATTTGGCTTTCGGGGCACATTCCTCGCTCTTGGAGGGAGGCCATAGTAGTGGCTTTCCTAAAAGAAGGGAAGGACTCTTCCTCTCCTTCCAGTTACCGGCCCATTGCTTTGACAAGCTGCCTGTGCAAGCTCCTCGAGAATATGATAAATCGTAGGCTCGTGTACTTTTAAGTGCGAAGGCACTTCTTAAGCGACCCTGAACCTGCGTCCACCGGCGATGTCCGCATAGCATACCCACGTGGGGGATTGGCCAGGAACCTCCTCGTCTTCCTTGGCAACGGGGGAGATGGGCGCGCGCTGCCTGGCCGCTGACATGGCACATACCCACGTGGGGGATTGGCCAGGAATCGGGCGTGAGAAGGGCTAATGCACCCGCTTAAAGGAGTACTGACACGAAATTTCAAAGCTGAGATCCGCTGTAGCAATCAAGTACAACGACAACACAAATAGGTGTCTGTGAATAAATGCATCTTTCTTTCTTTGTAGTTGTGTGTGTGTGTGTGATCTCTCTTTCGCGAACATTACCGAACCGTGCAAATTCAACTCGTGCATTCGCACTTTCACATTCTTCCCCTCGGGGAAATGCGGGGAATTTTCTTGAGTACAATGGTCTTCTCGAGAGCTGCCAGGCAGGCTTCCGGGCAGGGCGATCCACAAACGATCAATTAGTTGCACTGGAATCTTACATTAAGGATGCCTTTATACACAGACAGTACTGCATGACCGTATTTTTTGATATCGAGAAAGCTTATGATACGGCATGGCGTTATGGCATTCTTGCAGACCTAAAATCCTATGGTGTGACAGGTAACATGCTGAATACTCTTTCAAGTTACCTGTCTGAACGAACATTTCGTGTCAGGGTCGGTTCGGCACTTTCAAACGTTCACGTGCAGGAGAATGGTGTGCCTCAAGGTGGCGTATTGAACTGCACCTTGTTTATAGTTAAGATAAACTCTCTCCGAAAGGCACTGACGCCAACCATATCCTGCTTGATGTATGTTGATGACGTTCAGATATCTTTCAAATCATGTAACATATCCATTTGTGAACGTCAGGTCCAGCTTGGGGTAAATAAACTTTCTCGCTGGGCAGATGAAAATGGATTGAAACTTAATCCTTCTAAAAGTACCTGCGTTGTATTCTCAAAAAGGCGGGGCATCCTGCCCGATCCCGACGTAAAACTCTTGGTGACTCGATTCCAGTAAAAAGAGAACACAAGTTTTTGGGTGTGGTGTTTGACGAGAAACTCTCATTCATACCCCACATAAAACGACTCAAACAAAAATGCCCAAAAACAATGAATATTCTAAAAGTCCTGTCTCACCAATCGTACGGTGCAGACAAACAACTCCTGCTTCGACTTTATGCCGCGTTGGTAGGGTCACGGTTGGACTACGGAAGCGTTGTGTATGGGTCAGCCACAAAAACAGCACTGAAAATGCTAGACCCAGTGCTTCACTTGGGGCTTCGCCTGTCTTGTGGGGCGTTCCGTACCAGTCCTGTCCACAGTCTTTATGCAGAGTGCGACAAATGGTGCCTCCAAAATCTCATCAATGAATAACCATCCCTTTAAACCGGTTTTTAATGATACGTCCACAACCAAACTCTTTTTAAACCGCCCATCCATTCCTCTTCCTTTCTCGCAGAGAGTGAGGGACGAGGTGACTATTCATGACGTCTCCCTCTTAGACACATTCAAATCATCTCACACTGACCTTGTAGCACCATTGCATCTTCGTCCTGTGGCATGTGACTTGTCTTTCGTACAATACAATAAGAACAGGACACCAAGAAGTGGGATTTTGCAGCATTTCATGCATCTGCAGAATAAATACAGGGCTGCAGAGTTTTTCAGCGATGCATCTAAAACGTTCACTGCAGTGTCTTGTGCTGCGCATAGTCCCAATTTCGAAGCATGTAGAACAATGAATGTTAATACAAGTATTTTTACGGCAGAAGCATATGGCATATTTGTGGTTGTAAGTCACATAGTTGAACATCATATTCCTACATCCGTCATTTATACAGAGTCGCTGAGCGTCGTCCGTGCATTATCATCCGGAAAGTCATCGAAAAACCATGTAATTAATCTTGTCTTCAAAACAATTATGGTAGCTTACTCCTCAAACCTTGGGATGACTGTGTGTTGGGTGCCAGGCCACTCTGGCATTGGCGGTAATGAAGTGGCGGATGAACTGGCCGCCAATGCTGCACTCCGAAACACAGTAGACATGGCAACACTACGTTACACAGACCTCAAGCCACACATTATACAACAACTCCGTAAAACTTGGCAAGCAGACTGGAGCGAATAGACAGACAACAAACTACACCTAATAAAACCACACTTGGGACAATACACTACTGGCTCACACAACAGGCACATTGAAGTTACCTTAGCTAGGTTACGGATAGGCCATACGCATGTAACGCACTCGCACCTGCTCACGAGATCTCCAAGACCCCTGTGTAGCAGGTGTGGGGAGGGCCTATCCGTAGTCCACATACTCGTACAATGCAAGGCACTTGACACAACACGACACAAACACTTCAGAGAACTCTACAGACAACATATACCCCTACACCCATCGTTGTTTCTGGGTGACGATGCCATGGTTTCCGTGAAACGCGTGTTTAAGTATTTGTCAGATGTTAAGTTTTTAAACCTCATCTCCTATCATGCATAATCAAATCTGGCCCTATACACCAGCCATCACCATTATCTTTATCGATACCTACCTTTTGTGGGAATCACTTCTTTTCATTAAATAACTTCTCTGGCGCTCTTTGCCCTCGTCGGCCTTGCGCCAATAAACACCATCATCATCAAAATCTGCAATATTGTGGAAATGCAGGGCGTTAAGCGGTTTGTGATTTTCCGCAATTGCTTAATATTTTTTTTCTCTTTTGACTTTTCAAGATTTTGTTCGACGAAGTATCTCCATCTGCGCTGTTATAACGATTGCATTTGAAACTTTCGCGAAATCTGCATTATTGTGGACATGCAGAGCGTTACACGGTTCGCCATTTTTCGTATTTTTTATATAATGCGTACTATTATTTGCCGAATAACCCCACAGCCAGGACAGTGTAACGCCGTGCATTTCCGCAAAAAAAAAAAAGCAAATATCTTGGAAGTTCCACCTGTAGTCGCTAAAATAGCGTAAATGGAGATAACTGGTCGCACGAAATCTTGAAAAACTAAAAAATAAAAAAATTACGGAAAATAGCGAAACGTGCAACACCCTGCGTTTCCACAATAATGCAGATTTCGTGAAACTTCCAAATGTAATCGTTATAATAGCGTAATTGGAGATAATTGGTCGCAGAAAATTTTGAACAAGTACAAAAACAAAAAACATATAACAACAATCACGGGAAATGGCAAAGCGTATAAGGCATGACATTTCAGAAATAATGCAGATTTCGCGAATGTTCCACTTGGAATCGTGTAATTGCGTAAATGGAGATAATTGGTCGGACTGGGGTTAGAAAACAAATAAATTTGACTAAAAACTCACACTCAAGGCAAGCGGCATCAGAATGCCAGGCATTAGTAGATAATTCTCTGAATTTCAGCAGAATGATTTTTTATTAGTGTTTCAAAGTTTGAATCGACCAATTATCTGATTTACGCTATTATAACGACAACAGGTGGCACTGCCCTGAAATCTGCATCATTGTGGAAATGCAGGGCGTTACATGGTTCGCAATTTCTTGTAATTATTTTCTATTGTTTTTTTGTCCCAGTTTCTCGAAATTTCGCTCGACAAATGATCACCATTTACGCTATTATAATGGGTACATAAGGAACATTTGCAAAATCTGCTATATTGTGGAAATTCAGGGCGTTGCACGTTTCGCCATTGCCATTATCGGTATTTTTTTTATATTAGTGCTGTTCCTTGCCGAGTATCCCCACAGCCTGTGTAAGTCACGGCATTCCCACAATAATGCAGATTTGGTGAAAGTTCCACCTGTAATCGCTATATTAGCGTAAATGTAGTAAATTGGTCGAACGAAATTTTGAAAAATCAGGAAATAAAAATATGTAAAATATTACGGAAAATGGCGAACCGTGTAATGCCCTATATTTTCACAATAATGCAAATTTCGCGAATGTTCCACTTCGAATCTTTATAATTGCGTAAATGGAGATAATTTGTCAGACAGGAGTTAGAAAAACCAAAGAGTTGACTAAAACTTCACACTCAAAACAGGCGGCTTAAAAATTCTACGCATAGTAGATAATTCTCTGAGGTTCTGCAGACTTTTAAAATTTTTTTAGTGTTTTAAAATTTCTTTCTACCAATTATCTGATTTACGTTGTTATAACGACAACAGGTGGAACTTTACCGAAATTTGCATTATTGTGGAAATGGAGGGCGTTACAGGGTTTCTCATTTTCCGTAATTATTTTATATTTTTCTAGTTTTTCGAAATTTGTTGCGGCCAATTATCTCCATTTACGGTATTATAACGGTTACAGCTGAAACTTTTGCGCAATCTGTATTACTGTGGAAATGCTGGGCGTTAGAGGTTCGCCATTTCCCGTAATTATTTTATATTTTTCTTATTTTTTTAGCTTTTCAAAACTTCGTTTGCCGAATTATTTTTATTTACACTATTAAACCGATCACAGGTGAAGCTTTTGCGAAATCTGCATTGTTGTGGACATGCCATGCGTTATACACTTTGCCGTTCTCCATAGTTTTTAAAGCAAAGCACTCTACTTCTGCCAGCCAACGGTACTTTCGTGGTGCGCGGGAGAAGAATCTCCCAACGCGGCTGCGGAGGGAAGGGAGTTTTTCACTCGCGGAGCAGTGTAGATGGCGCGGCGAAGTTACCCCGTGTTCCCCGCGCGCTCACGCCGGCGGGCGCATGGGCGCGATCCGGCTTTGTCGTCTGCTTTTGTAACGGTTGTTTTTGGGCCTGTTTAGGCGCAGCTTCACCTCCATTGCTCGCTTCTTTGGCGCGTCTTGATTAAATTGTTCGACAGCACCTCCTGCGTTACTCGGGCTCGACGGAATAAGTTGTCGTACGGAATTTTTTCATGTTTTTATGGCTTTGTTCTCCATCCCCCCAAAATAACTGATCGGCCCTCAAAACTGGGCCGCATCGAAGTCCTGCAATTACAAAGACCCAGCACTAGTTTTGCAAAATTTCTAGTAATACATTCTACTAATGAGACCAAACAAATGAACACTGTGTTTCTCATTGCAAAGAAACATAGGAAACATTGTAGGCAAAGAATATGATTCCAAGAAGCTGGCATCGGTGGACCTTCTCGTTGAGGTAATGAGGTTCGTAATGATGGGACTCGTTGAGGTTCCTCAAGGTGGAGTATGAAGCTGTACTCTTTAGTTAAAATGAATTCGCTTGGGGAAAGTGTTGCCACCCACAATCTCATACTCATTGTATGATGACGATGTTCATATTAGCTTTAGGTCATGCAACCAGTCCGTGAAAGGTAGATACAGTTAGGCCCCCGCACGGGGCACCTTGAGTATTCATGGTGACGGTGAGCAGTGACACCGCGGACCCCGAGCTCCCATACATAAGCCGTGTCCAACCGTGGCGAGGTGTTTAAAGGTGAAGGGTAGAAGCCGTAAACGGTGGCCGTCGGAGCCTTGGTGAAGCTTCTGCCGATGGGCTCCCTGCCTGTCTACCAGGCTGGGAGCTCCGGGACCTCTTTGACTACCAGGGTAAGGCCAAAGGAGAAAGTACCCCCGTCTCCCTGCTTTCCAATGTATCATATGGCATTTTCCAACACCCCCCCCCCAAACGTGATTGGCCCCCGAAAAGGGGCCGCACCGAAGTTTCCTTTCCACCACTTCCCAACTTGAGTATTCCGAAACCGAACAACTACTCTCGCTTCTTAGGGTTAGAATCAGTTGACGAGTTGAACCCTCTTGCTTCAAAGTCTGTATTTATCGTCTCCAAATTTCTGGACGGTGTTATCGGCGAATCATATAAAGCCAAAAAACAAAGAACCGGTTAAATCCTTGTTGAAGTCAGTAGCCAGGGTCAGGCTGATAAACTACTTGCACAAACCCTCATCGCCGATCTGGCCATCCGAGTCACGCCCCACCGCAGCCTAAACAGCTCCCAGGGCGTGATTTTCGAATATGACTTAATCAATGAATCTGAAGCTGACCTGCTGAAGGGCCTTCGTAGTCAGGGCGTAACAGCGGTCAGGCGCATAACCATCCGCAGAGACAATAAACAAATACCGACAAAGCACCTCATCCTAACCTTCGACAAGTAGACCCTTCCAGAATTCATCAACGCAGGTTACATCCATTGCTCAGTCCGGCCTTCCATCCCGAACCCACGGCGCTGTTTCAAGTGCCAATGGTTCGGGCACGGCACAAACACCTGTCGCGGCCTACGTACCTGCGCAAAATGCGCCCAGCACGATCACCCGGCCGAAAACTGCAACGTGCAACAACTTCTTTGTGTAAACTGCCAGGGTCCACATGCGGCTTACTCCAGAAAATGCGAAAAGTTTCAATTAGAAAACAAAATCATTAACATCAAGGTCACTGAAAACATCACTTTCCCAGAGGCGCGGAAGAGGTTCGCCTCTTTTCCTCTGGGGAGGTACGCCGACGCAGCTCGCCCGGAGGCGGAGCGGCGTCTGGTTTCGGCGGGGACCCAGTACCGCAAGTAGGACTTGGGCCCGCCCCCACCCACCTCCCTGGGTTGCCTATGGCAGCCCAACTCGCTTCCGCACCGCTCGCTGAGCCAGCAGCGGTTGTGGTGGCAACCTCTTCCGTCGGGACCGCTGCCGCTCCCGTCCCTGCCTCCCCGTCCTCCAGTGCGTTGGAGGGTGCCATGGACACCACGGGCACGGCCGCTCGATGGAAACTAGGTCCGGCCTGCCCATTCACGCGCCGCCAATGGGCAGGCGCGTGAAAGCGGAGTTGTCAGTTGCCGCCGCTACTTTCGGCGGGGGCGCCACACATCGGTGACGGCTCCCGCGTCCCTCGCTTCACGGCGCCCTAAGGAATATCGACGATCATGGTTCCTTTAAATGTAATTCACTCGCGTTATAACACACCTATCTGTAAAATAATAACACCACGATTTACGGCAAAGATATGTCTTCAATGTCTAAGAATTTCATCTGTTTGATGGCGGTAATTCTTGTTCGCTGTTTAAAAAGACGAGTGCGATGCGGCCGCTCCCGCAAACCCAGTTCCCGCGATGTTGGGGAATATGACTGTCCAACATGTTACAATGCTAATTCGGTTTAAACACTGCAGCCCGTTTGTGCTGGAAAATAAAGCTCCATTACTGCTGCCATTCACCATGCTAATTGAAGTGAAGTGAAGTGAAGTTTATTTTCCTTTTCATAGAAAAGAGGGGACCGAGGCAAAAGGCGGTTAAGCCTGACGAGGCCTCGGTACCCTAAGCCTGTAAGTAGTACAGATGCAAACGCAAAAACACTTAATACATAGAATGGGCAGCAATCAAAATACAAAAGTAATATATAAGCAGTAACACTTACTAGAATATAAAACATGTGCACAATCATGGGCAAATACAAATTGATACTTGTACGAGTTCAATTTCGTACATACGGATGAAATAAAGTAAATCATTCGACTTAAGTACTTGTGTGAAAAAGATAGAACAATAGATATATACACTTACATCCATGTACACACATACATACACATACGCATATATATCAAAGACGGTAAGCTGCATTTTTACATTAGAATTTCACCTTCGATCAGATGCTGTTTGGTCTTTTTTTTAACATGTTTCCAGATAGAAAAAACTCATCAGGAAAGGGGAATTTGTTTAGCGCATTGGGTACCTGACAACTCAGTTTTTGTTCACCGTAATTTGTTCGCGTTCGCGGAACTCTTAGTTTTACTACGCGAAGATTGTAACCTATGTTGCTATCAGGAACAGAGTACAAGCGATTCTGGTGAATGTATTGAAGAAGCCGCAGATAATACACTTGGTCGGCTTTTAATATGGAGTGTTTTACAAACAATGGTTGCGTGCGTAAGTTTCGTGGTGCACCATAATATCCCTCAATAGCCCGCAAGGCTCTTTTTTGCAGGACAAGTAGTTTTTGGTAATTGGAAGACGTGGTCGTACCCCAAACAAGATTACAATAAGACAGTCTTGAAAAAAACAGGGCATTATACATAGACACTTTTAACCAAACAGGCAGTAGATTAGAAATCCTATAAAATAGGCCAACAATTTTACTTAGTTCAGAAGTAAGTTTGGAAATATGAACAGACCACGAAAGATTTTCATTAAACTACACACCAAGAAATTTTTGGGAAGAAACTTGATTGATTGTTATACTGTCATAATGAATATGTATACAATTAGTTTCCACGGTGTTGATGGGCTTGAAAATAATTATTTCTTTTTGCTTATATTTAAACTAAGCTTATTCTTGTGTAACCAATCACGAAGGTTGATTAAATAAGCATTGACCATATTTTGAAGCGCCGGTAATGAACAGGAAGAGAAGAAAAGATTAGTGTCATCAGCGTACATCACTAGATCGGGAGAGTTATGTATGCCAGCTAGGTCATTGATATATGTAATGAATAATAACGGCCCTAGTACTGATCCCTGTGGGACACCATGCTTAACCACCTGTATTGAAGGACAATTTTAAAACGGTCGTGTTTTAACCTTGCCAAACACAGGCTGAGCAGCCCCAGGGCTGTCTCACGTTTGAATTCAGGCACGGTACTTTTACTCCGAAGCAAATGTCCCAAAATGCCGAGAAATTGTAGAAGGTCACATTTATTAGTAAACCGGATATTTACTCGTTAAACAGGGATGTAAAATGCTTAGATGCACTGCGCACCTGATTGCTTTGCGTGAGAGGAACACCTAGCTGTGTACTCTCAGTAATGGGTTTGTGATTTGCTTTTGTTCTTTCCGTATTTCGTTTGAATTGTGGTTTGATTTCGCATGTGCGGTCGAGTTTCCCGTATGTGTGAAATCTGATGTGTGAGGCTAGCGTTGTGCAGCTAGGCTGCTTGAGTGGATATTCATAGATTTAATAAAAACTGCTTGGCAGTGAGAACGTTTGCATATTTACGTGATTCTATGTTGTAGAGCGTTTACGCTGCTTGTCGTTTTTCATTATGAACAGCACAGAATAAGCTCAGCTTTTTAATAATCTGTACATGTTAACTTCCGTAGGGGGGAATCGGAATTAACGCGGCAAGCAACACGGTTGGAAGGATTAATGCGGCTTGCAGCATCGCGTGTCGGCGACGGGCGATGGCATGGAAGCGCAGTTTACGGGTGCCGCTTGTACTAGTGTGCTCCTGGTTATGAAATGCCCAAAACTACTGCGTGCCGCGCTGCAAGTCGAATTCCTCAAAAACCCCGGACGTCTGCTACCACGAGTTCCCTGCCAAAGAGCGACTCCGAGACGCCTGCTTGCACATCTCCCGTCAAGGGATCAACAAGGGCAGCCAATGGAAGCCAAACTCCAGATCGGTCGTTTGCTCGCTGCACTTCAAAGAGGATGATTACACGGTAGAATTGAAGCGCAAGTTGTTGCTGCCAACAGCTTTGTCGGCAAGATTTCCGTCGTACCCAACGTACATGCAGCCGGGAAGCCCAAAAAGGAGGAGGGCGCTTCTTCGGCCGCTGCTCGAGGCGTGTGCGTCGGCATCTCAAGTACGCAATCAAGGTCAAGTGATCACAATGGTTGCGGAAAATGAAACGATTAAGTTTCAATTCTGGGCCTAACGGTTAATGAAGAAAGAGGTCAACCGCACTCACCGACAGAGGCAGACCCAATCCTGTATGCTCTCAAGGACATGCAATTATGCGGCCAACGTAATTTTGAGACTCGAGAATGCCAGACTTGGTTCGATCTGACAGGCGTTTTAGATAACACCAATTGAAATGCCCGCCGCCTTAAAATAAAAGCAAACAGACTAAGCGAAAAACTACAAGAACTGCAAAAACGCTGCGACGAATTTCGCGAACGAGTGAAGAAGTTCGAGGAGGATCGCGCTGTACAGGCAGTTCGACACAGCGGACAAATTTGTAAGCTCCTTTCAAACACCATATTCCCACACCTCGCAGACTGTCCGCTGATGTGGTGCGCCAGCAACAGGACCCGTACCACTGTCATGAGCTGTGCGAAATGTTCTTGAAAAAGCTATTGAGGCGCTTCTTGCCAACCTGGGCTGGCGACGTTAATAGCTCCTTGGAGAATCTACTGAAGCTTTCGTGAAAACATTTCTCGCCGAAGGTTTTCCGCTTGTAAAGATGATTGCCGGTGAACCTTACGCGAAGAGGACTTACATATTTTCTGATAAACCCAATAAATCCCCCTTTAAATGTTGTATTAAATTTACCTTTTTATGTCCCACCGACTTAATAGTTTAATTTACCTTCCACCTGTATATTACGTTTGCAACTAGTGTAATTAAAGAACGACTGCCGCAGTTTTACAGCATTCCAATACTCATTCCTGTGTTTTTGGTTCCCATGTAAATAGTGTTCTTGTTGCAATAAATCAGTTCATAGTTGCGTTCGCTCTGTCCACTTCATTCGTGTGTGCTTCGTAATTTTGTGTACTCTGTAACCTAACGCGCAGTCTAACAATATTTACAAAGCAAATGAACCAATGCACCCTAAAAGGTATTAATATTATTCTAGTTTTCTATGAAAACGCAGTTAAAGCAAGGTGTGAAAATATCCAGTCATATTTGTCAATCCCGCATTGAGAAATGGGCGTGTAAGACACAGCATGAAACGTTTATGCGATTTTTACGTATGCGCAAGTTATAAGCTGCTATGTAATAAACAGAAATGCGGTTGCTCAGACTAGCTTGCCGCGCCAAATATTATTCCTGAAAGCCTTTGTAAAGTCTTTAGAAACAAATCCACCTATTGCGCTCGACGTTAGCAATGCGCCACCTGCGAACGTCGCCTGCGGCGCGCAAAAGGAAAACGAATGCAGCGCTGTGCCTGCTTCGGAAATTCTAGTTAGTCCGTGACGCCTACATTGAGTTTCCGTCTCATATATCACCACATATTATTATACATTATGAAGATGCTGACTTCGGCTGTCGGTGCAGCCAGGAACAACTTACACCGCATTGAAACCGTGACCGCGGCCGGCAGCCGCCGCTCTTCTTTCACCGATGATTAGCGCCACGACTGACGCTGCGGCGGAAAGGGAAACTAACGCGGTCACCGGCGGAGAGGCGCGTTCGGCAGGCCGGACCTAGTTTCCATCGAGCGGCCGTGCCACGGGCCCCGCACCGGCTTCCACCGCCACCGCACCGCCTGTGCCACTTCAGCTGCCCCCGACACCTGCGGTGGTGGTGGGTCAAACGAAGGGCCCCCGAAAGGGGGCCAAGTCCGGGGGGCCCGGTTCGACGGGCACACCCAGGACATCGGACGACGAGATGGACGTCGTACCGTTCTTGCCTGCAACGCAGCGCAAGGAGCGGCCTTCGACGTCCAAGCCTACAGAAAGGCCCAAAAACCCAATATTAGAGTCACAGCCCCGAAAGACGACACATAACATACACACTCCAGTAGTTCTCACGCTAAATAATGGGAGGAGAAAACATAGTTCAATGGAACTGCAGAGGCCTTCTGAGTAATCTTGACGACGTGTATGAGATTCTGCATGCCAATCAGCCATGTCTAATGTGTGTCCAGGAAACAGATCTGAACTCCAAACACACAAATTTCTTGAATAGTTACCTCGTATACAGAAAGGACAGGGATGACTGCACACACTCTTCTGGCGATGTGGCCATAATCGCCCGAAAATCCTTAGCATGCCACCCTGTCACCTTAAATACCGTCCTCGAGGCTGTAGCCATCCCCACAATAATTTTTAATAGCTTGGTAACGGTATGCTCCATTTACATTCGTCCTGATTATGCACTTTCGAGCTCTGACTTCGAGGCGCTGGTCGACCAGCTGCCCGAACGGTACATTCCAACAGGCCACCTTAATGCACTCAACTATCTTTGGGGCTCCTCCAGAACGGATGCCCGAGGTCGCATGAGAAATTCCTTACATCTTCAGGAGCATGCCGTTTCAACAATAAACAGCCTACATACCATAACATAGGTCACAACACATACTCACATCTTGACCTGGCTATTGGTTCTGCAATTCTCTGTCCATGTCTTGAGTGGGGTGTGGGCAAGGACCCATATGGTAGTGACCATTTCCCCACTTCATTAACCCATATAGGTACAGGCCCGAGCAGTCCATCTTCCCAAAAAAGGTTTAATGAAGCAAGAGCTAACTGGAATACATTTACAGAGACATCCAAACTACACCACACATCCATAGGACACGTACACGTTGAAGAAGCTACCCAACTGCTCACGGCGCACATCCTCGACGCCGCCGAAAAGTCCATTCTCCACGCCTCTGGTGCCCCGCGCAACCAGCGGAGGCCGTGGTGGATTGAGGACTGTAGGCGGGCGCGAGAGGCCCAGAACAAGGCGTGGGGTATCCTCCGTCGGTACCCCACGTCGGGAAACTTCCTCTTGTTCAAACGGGCCAAGGCATATGGAAAACATGTGCGCCGTGATGCAAAAAGAGATAATTGGCGCTCATTCATAACATCTATAAACTCATACACAGACACACGCAAGGTATGGACACGTATACGCAAACTCATAGGACAACAGACACACAGCCTGCCCCTGGTCAGTACAACAGGGGACACACTGGAAGACAAGGCTGACGCACTCGCACAACACTTCCAACACGTGTCCAGTTCAGCACACTACATGAACACTTTCCTGAAGTATAAAGACTGTAGTGAAAAAAGTCCCTACACCACAACAACAAATCAGACTTCTTACAACTCCCTGTTTTCACTACATGAGCTGAGGGCTCGTCTGAGCACGTGTAAACCCTCAGCTCCAGGCCCAGACAACATTACATATACAACGATACAAAAAATACACGAAGACACACTTGGAGCACTTCTACATCTATATAATAAAATATGACTTTCGGGGCACATACCACACTCTTGTAGGGAGGCCATTGTAGTGGCTTTCTTGAAGGAGGGAAAGGACCCGTCGTCCCCCTCAAGTTACCGTCCAATAGCCCTGACGAGCGGCCTGTGCAAGCTCTTCGAGAAGATGATCAATCGCAGGCTCCTGTACTTCCTCGAGTACAATGGTCTTCTCAAAGGCTGCCAGGCAGGCTTTAGGGTGGGGCGATCGACGAACGATCAACTGGTTGCACTTGACTCATACATCAAAGATGCCTTCGTGCATAAGCAGTACTGTTTAACTGTCTTTTTCGACCTCGAGAAGGCTTACGACACTTCTTGGCGTCATGGGACCTTAGTGACCTCAAGTCATTCGGTGTTTCGCGTAACATGTTGAACACCCTTGTTAGCTATTTGTCAGAGAGAACGTTCAGAGTAACAGTTGGTTGTGCACTTTCAAAGGTTCACGTCCAAGAAAATGGCGTGCCGCAAGGTGGCGTGTTGAGTTGCACTCTCTTCATAGTAAAGATGAACTCTCTTGGAAAGGCAGTGCCACTAACAATCTCTTATTCTATGTATGTAGACGACGTGCAAATATCTTTTAAATCATGTAATATGTCAGTATGCGAACGTCAAGTCCAGCTTGGTGTCAAGAAGCTTGCCGGCTGGGCAGACAAGAATGGGTTTAAATTGAATACTGCAAAAAGCTCCTTGGTTGTATTCTCTAGGTAGCGCGGGATCCTTCCGGATTTAGACATTACTCTTAATGGCGTGTCGCTTCCTGCGAACAAGCAGTACAAGTATTTAGGTGTTGCGTTTGACCAGAAACTCACATTCATTCCACACATCAAGGAACTTAAACATAAATGTCTGAAAACAATGAATATTCTGAAGGTTCTCTCCCACCAATCGTATGGTTCCGACAAAGAGCTCCACTACGGCTCTATACTGCTTTGGTTGGGTCTCGTTTGGACTATGGCAGTGTGGCTTTTAAGATTTCATCACTGAATAACCATCCTTTTTATCCTGTTTTTAACGATACATCAACGTCTCTGCTCTTTGTAAATCACCCATTCGTTCCTCTGCCCTTTTCACTTAGAGTGAGAGAGCGAGCCTTGGATCTGAGTGCTTTGTTTTTAGATATGTACAGGTCATCCTTTTCAAACATTTTACCACCTTGGGAAGTTTTCCCTGTGTGGTGCGACTTTTCTTTTATAAAACTTGACAAAAATCGGGTACCACGAGGTGCGATACTGCAGCAATTTCTGTCTTTGCAGTTTAAATACACATAAGCAGAATTTTATAGTGACTCTTCTAAAACCTCCGCTATGGTGTCGTGCGCTGCTCATGGGCCAAATGTCAATGCAGTTATAACTATGAGTGTGCACACAACAATTTTTTCAGCAGAAGCGTATGGAATTTTACTGATTGTACGACACATTCTTAAAAATCAAATTCCCAATTCCATCATCTACACAGATTCTTTGAGTGTTGTTCGCGCACTGCCATCGCACAAGCCCCCCCAAAACCACATAGTTAATCTTGTATTCAACACTATCATGTCCGTGTGTGCACAAAAGCATGGGCTGCTCTTCTTCTGGGTCCCAGGACACGCTGGGATCGCTGGGAACGAGTTGGCAGACGAGAGGGCCGCTGCTGCTGCACTGAGGAACAATGTAGACATAACAACCCTACCATATACAGACCTCAAGCCACACATAAGACAACACTTGCGCAGTACATGGCAAACACACTGGAACGGACAGACAGACAACAAACTACATGAATTAAAGCCACACTTGGGACGGTACACAGCTGACTCGCACAACAGACACACGGAAGTCGCCTTGGGTAGGCTGCGGATAGGGCACACCCATGCACGCACTCGTATCTGCTGACGGGATCTTCTAGACCCCAGTGCAGCAGGTGCGGAGAGGCCCTATCCGTAGTGCACATACTAATCACATGCAAGGCACTCTACACAAGACGACACAAACACTTCAGAGAACTCTACATACACCATATCCCCCTACATCCCTCGCTGTTTCTTGGTGACGATGCCATGATTTCCGTGAAACGTGTTTGAGTATTTGTCAGACGTTCAGTTTTTAAACCTCATTTCCTATCACGCATAATCAAATCTGGCCCCATACACCAGCCATCACCATTATCTTTAACTGATTTTACTATGTTCGGTTGACACGTTTTTTTACCTATCTTTTTGTGGTAACCACTTCACTTCATTAAATAACCTTTTCTCTGGCGCTCTTTGCCCTTAGTCGGCCTTGCGCCATAAAAACCAAACCATCATCATAGATACAGTTAGGCGTAAACAAGCTTGTGGAATGGACAGAAGAAAAGGGTTTTAAACGGAATCCTCAAAAAGGTACATGTGTTTTATTCACAACACCCAGAACCCGACGTCACACTGAACAGAGAAGGATACCCTTCAAGAAAGAACATAAATTTTTAGGTTTTATACTTGACGAAAAGCTAACATTCATACGGCATCACTAGACACTCAAACAAAACTGCTTCAACACCATGAACATTTTAAACGTGTTGTCGCATCAGTCTTACGGTGCTGATAAAGACTGCCTTCTACGCCTCTTTGTCAGTTTAGTTAGGTCACGTATTGACTACGGAAGCGTAGCGTACGGGTCTGCGTCTAAAACTGCCCTGAAAATGTTGGACCCAGTACTACATTTGGGCCTTCGCCTTGCCTCGGGAGCCTTCAGGACAAGTCCGATAAAATGTGACCACTGATGCCTAGGCGTGCTTATACAGCACTGCTCTATGCTATTAGGACAATGTCAATGAAGAATCACCCGTGCTGTTCTATTGTGAATGACGCCCTGTCTGCCCGTTGTTATTTAGCACGCTCCTCGATCCCTGCCCCTATATCTTTGCGTGTCAAAGGCCTTGCAGAGGAAATAGGGGGGTCTTTTGATGAGGGCATGAAGACCTACAACGCCGACGTAGTCCTGCCTTGGGAAAAGTAGACGATTCGTTGCGACGCATCCTTTAAACCCAGCTCCGTGAGCTCGTGAATTGATCTTACAGTATTTTTACATTTACAACACACATATCCATATACCGCATTTTACAAGGATGCCTCCAAATCTGCTCCCGCTGTGTTGTGTGCTGCACACGGACCGGATTCCGCTAGCACAATCACCTTGAACAAAAATAACAGTATCTTTACAGCAGATGCATATTAAATTTTAATCACAATGGAGCACATTACACAGAACAAAATGAAAGAATCAATTATCTACGCAGACTTCCTAAGTGTGGTTACAGCACTAGATTCCTTTAAACCTACAAAAATGTTGCCCTCAATCACCTTTTTTAAGTTCCTGGGACTGTTTATAAATAAAACTAAACATACTTGTTTGCTGGATCCCTGGACACAGTGGAATTCTGGGTAATAAAAGTTTCGACCAGAACGCCACTTTGGCGGCCCCCCATAGTGGTGTTGATGTAGCGCAAGTCCCTTACCTCGAGTTTAAGCCAGTGATCCGAAGGGGAATCCATAAATTCCTTCAGCACACGTGGGACACATAGAGAGAATAAGCTCCACTCAGTAAAACCACACCTGGGAAGATACACAACAAAACAAAAAACAAAATAGATTCAATGAAGTATCGATTTGCAGACTACGCACAGGTCACCCTTACTCTACACACGCATATCTTTTGAATGGCACACTCCTACCAGTTTGTGATAAGTGTGAGGACCGACTCTCCGCCGTCCATGTGTTAGTTGAGTGCACATCCTGCAATGAGGTTAAGAAAATGTCATTTCAAATCTATACCTTAAACACTCCGCTACCCCCGTCACTGTTTTCAGGAGATGAACCTCTGTTCACAAACAAATCTCTTTTAAGTTGTCTTGGAGACATAAAATTTTTGAAACTCATGTTGTACAGTGCGTGACCTCAGAGCCTGCGAGTATTGAGCAAGGCCCTGATGTTTTCTTTGTTCGCATGAGAGACCCGCTAACGTAGCATGATCCTCGGCTCGAGTTTCAGTCACGTTCCATCCATAATCCCGTTCATCCGCCATTATGAACATCTCTATGTTTTAGTCTACGGGCCCTCTACACCCATATATAGTGTTTTAGGATATATCATACTTATTTCATACATATTTTAAGCACAAACATGACTATTGAAAGGCGACGTAACATAGTTTTGGCTCTCTTTGGTCTTAGATACCCTTGCGCCAATAAACACAAACATACCACTACTACTATCACTTGGTACTCACAAAACAACGTTTCCTTCGCGCTCTTTGCCCTTGGTCGGCCTTGCGCCATGAAAAACGAATAATCATCAAATCAATGTTTTGGGGAGCGTGAACGTAAAAAATTACAGTGCGCTGGCTGGTGCCAACACCCCGTAACCTCTGGAAAGAACTAATCCTTGCCTTGCTAGCTGCGCCTATTTCTGTAGTGTTTAAACGCAGGGCGGCTTGGCTGTGCATCATTGAAGGTGTAACTATTGCATTTATATCTGCAAAGATAACCTTGTTGCTACCTTTCACAGCAGTGTGTTGATGCGGCTATTTTCTGCAGGAGCTTCTGCATCGCTTAGTGAAGAGATGAAATGGGAGCCCGTTGAAGTCACGGCTGAGAGGTCGTTTTCGCAAGATGTCGGTTGTATACTAGGTGTTGGGTGTGTCAGAAGATCCCAAGAGACCACTCTCGCGCTTTGCTCCGCTACGTGCCGACATCATTATTCATGTCAAGCTGATATTTATTTGATATGCTGTTTGATATGCTGTTTGATTGATATTTAAGTTCGATCTCCCCGGGTGGAGGGCTTCAACCAGTTCATCTTCAGTGGAAAAAAAATGGAAGAATTCAAATCTATCTAGCTGTGCCGCTACAAACGAAATTCAAACTCCTTTTTAATGTTGTGCTCCTGGTTAACAACCCAGGTCTGTACTCTAAAACAAGGCGGTTGCTCCTTCAGCCTTAAACCAATGGTTATTCTCTCTCCGCATGGACAGACTCATAAAAACTCGTGGAAACGTGTTGCTATGCCACACGGCTGCATGACCCAAAAAGGGTGGCATATGAACACTGCTAGACCCTGATATTGTATGTAGGCTGTGTGTACCGGGACGCATTGGTCACGAGGGTGCGCATAAAGTTATTTTCGCTTACTCTGCCTCTCTTGCAGTAATAGCCATGTATGGTCGGAGAGATATCTCCAAGAAATTGTTACAATAAAACGAGGAACTGGATTAAAACCGACAATTAGCTGTGCGAAAATGGAGAGAAGTTGATTTCGCACGCCTTTTTAACGTCTTGGTACAGTCTTAACACTCGTATGGGTTGGATGACAAAGCCATCGCCCTAAACCCCCGCTCTACATCTGCGGCGAAAAATAAAGCGAAAGAGCCGCATGCTGCACTTGCACAAATCTACGCATGTGAAAAGTGCCCCCCGATTGTCTTGTTGCGCATGACTCCGGTGGCATGTGCGCCTTGCAGGCCAATCTGCTGTGGCCGTTGCCATGCTGTACTGGATATTCTCCTGCACCATGCCGTTCGTCACCCTGGAAAACGCCAACGGCATGGGGTACCACTATATACAGCGGAAGTATAAGCTCCTGACCAGCATCTTCCCAGGAATGAGCCTGCACTGGAGCTTCCGCGTGCTAGGGCGGTTCGAAAAGTTCGGTACGTTCTTGGCACGTGGCCACGTTTGAAGTTGCTTCTAAAACTGGCGGTCTATCTGCATGCGTCACTGCAAATGTCGCCATAAGACGGTAATCCCTTTTCAGTTTCTTCTCCTACCCTCCACGCTTTTGCTCTTCCCTCTCACCCCAATTCATGACGAATTTACCGAAGGTTTGTGCAATGCAATTAAATTTTCCCGAATTCGAAATCGCGCACGCCATCTGTTGTTACCGCGCGTGCCGTTTTCTTTATCTCTTGTTTGAGTGTTCCTTAAAGATTGAAACAACTGGAGTTTCGTTTCGTTGTTGTCCCCTTCTGCACAGCTGTGAACGAATTGTTTTATATTTGCATTCGTTAAAACTACTACAGCGCGTATTCTGGCGTTATAAGAATGCTGGTGTTCTCGAGTATGCATTAGAGGTTTCCTCAAATATGCCTGAGGTGTTTCTTTTGCGCTGAATAATGTGGGTATATGTGGGTCATGGCAGCAGCTTATTTGCAGCGAAGGAAGCGGTTACGCGACAGATTGTTGCGCGAAGTCAAGTAGGGAAGTCAATTCTTGCGTGAAGTAGGGAAGCAGGGAATTGAGGGATGGTTGCGTGAGGTCAAGTCAGATTGTTGCGTGAAATCGTCAGATTGTTGCGTGTTCCGCGTACGCTAGCTGCTGAATCGAGTGGCCTACAAACGGACGGACGGACGGGACGGGACAGGACGGGAGGGACGGGACGAGACAGACGTATGTACAGACGGACCAAACGTTTCGGGTTTAGTTAGCCTAAAATACTATTGCCCTTCTAACTGACCGCTATCTGATGTGAAGATGTTGATGCTTCATCTTCGGGCTATCGCGCAGGAGGTAGTACTTTGGGCATCCCGATTTACGTATTTCATGCGGCGATAAGTCAACACGGAAGACTTCGTAACGTTAGACAGCAATGTAATGCTCCTTTTGCGAGTGAATTTTTGCCTCGCTTTGGCGCATGTTTTCTTCTGAACGTACTTTCTTTGTACACTGTCTGGTGCTGTCCTTATATTGTCTTCTCCGCTGAACGAGGCCTCTCTATATATTGTCCTCTTATCGCCGTGGTATCTTCAGTTGAGATTCAGAGCGTGTTCTTGTCGATTCCTGCCTTGTGTTTTGAGGGTTGTTTTGCGCTGTAGTTAGTTTGTAATAAGTAGAACGGCTTAGTCGGCTTTGGGACTTTTTGACATTAGCGTA
Organism: Haemaphysalis longicornis; assembly: GCA_013339765.2. Lineage (NCBI taxonomy): Eukaryota > Metazoa > Arthropoda > Arachnida > Ixodida > Ixodidae > Haemaphysalis > Haemaphysalis longicornis. Next base: position 139,581,389 of record CM023450.1, read on the forward strand.
TATACATAGCACCGGGAGGCTTTGGGACTTTTTGACATTAGCATACATACATAGAACCGGGCGATAAAATCGATGACCCTCACTGTTAAACGCACTAAGAGTGGAAGTAGCATAGTGTCTGCCTCGGGCTACGTGTGAAAGTATTCTGCTTAAAAGTTATTTCGTCCCTTTTTTTCAACATCAGAAGTAATTGTGGAACGGGGACAGTAAGCGCGTCCTGTAGTTAGATAGCGCGCCAACGAAATACGCCAGACAAATGTTCTGCGCTATGCATTCAGCATTCGCGATAAAATGCGCAACGCTGATTTCCCCCAATTTACGGCATTGTTTAAATTCTGAGAATTCCTCGTGGACTATGGATAGTCACATAAGCAATATTAGAGCAATCGGTCGGCACCCTTCAGTTAAAGCAATAAAATGTTTGATTGCGGCTTTAAAGAAAATCTTTGAAAAATAAAGCTCACTCAAGAAGCTACCTGCTGAGGCGAGGAAATGAAGGAAAGAGTCGTTCTGTGATAGCTGTAATAATCGCGTTGGACAAAACTAGGGTATGACGCTTTGTCTTTTCTTGGTGCCCAGAAGCAATTAAAGTTTTTGCTCATCCCTAATGATAAAACTAGGCCAGAAAGTCCAATCGAGTGTAATGGGACTAGAACATTTATGCTTCGACAATTTTCTTCTTGGTTCAAATAACTTGGTTTAATTGGTTAACCAGAATGATGCAATTCTACACTAAAAGAGGAACCTTTTTCTCTTGTTTTTGTGCGTATTTTTGCCAGCTGAAGATGGAGCCAACTGGTCCAACTTCGCCGATCCCGATGCCACGCCGGATAACGTGACAATACTCGAAATTGTCCTCGTCGGCGTCTTCAGTGACTGCGCAATTGTGTTTCTGATATGGTATTTGGATAATGTGCTGCACACCGGCCCTGGGATACCTAAGTCTTATTTCTTTCCATTAAAGGTGAGAGTATGTACGATTGTTGCAGCGAGTACTGAAGAAATGTTAGATGCATGTTTAGGAAGTTTGGCGATATTTTCTCATTGAATCTATTCTATTCCACCGAATGGCATCCGAAGAAAAAGAACAATGACGTTTTGTAGTCACAAAAGCACTGCTGCTCAGTACTGATGCAGGATACATCAATACATGACTGACGGCTCTGAGAGAAAGAATGCATTGGTAGTGTGGGGAAATTACCGCGTGTTTTTTGCACCCCTTGGAAGCTTGCTGGCTGGGAGAAAACTTTGTCCTGTCAATTTGGAGGTGGATATGTTTGGATAGCTTTGCAATATAAAACCAAGGAAAAAAAACGTTTCGGCTTGAGTACAGAAGCGTTGTTAACAATGGGGCAAGAATGTGCATGCTTACGAATTATTCAGCTACCGCGTGTAACACGTGTACGATGGGGGAGGGTTTCTTATTTCAAGTAAGCGCGTGACGAGTTGATTGCACATACAGGAACTCCAAATAAAGGTGCGATTTCCAGCTCCTCCTTTCGCCGATCATTTTCAAGCTTTCTCCGCTGATCCGGTGGCCTGTAGTGTCGGCGGACTCGGGAAGAGCGTTTGACACAGTTTTTTATTCTTTTGAGCCTTGGACACCGTTCTTGTGTTTTGACATCGCTTTGGTTCTGCCTCAGCCTCTGACTGAAAAGAAGTAGCCGGATTCAGCGATGCAGGCGTAGCCCAATTTTGCGCAGCGTACTCGTGCTCTACGCGTGGAAAAGAGTGCTTCAGACGTCTTTCCTTGCCGCACACGAGCGTGTGCCTCACCTTACATGCACGTGTGCCTCATCAGCGTCATACTTTCGCAGGCACGCCGCACAAGATCTCACATATTTAAGGGACGCATGGAAGGGCAGCGCGCTGTTCAGGTCGGGGAGTATACATGCACGAAATACGACGAACAATGTTCAGCATCATTCGAAAACGCTGTGTGATAGCCGCTTTGCGAGACATCTTCTTGCATCCGGTTAAAGGTGAATAATTGCAGGTCCCACGTTCTAAACGGAAGCAGCAACAGGTCTCACTACACCTATGTCGGTGAATGATGGGCCAACGGTAGTCAGAGGATGAGGCAGAATCAAAGCGATGTACAAAATGTTCTGAAATGTTGCAGAACACACAAGCCACATCAAATGAAGAGATACTATTCTCGCAGTAGCATTTGACGACAGAAAATGCAAAAAAAGAATTAACATATTTGTGACAGCGTGCACAAGACACACAGAAAAAACTGAATGCAAGGGAAAAAATCAGTGGATTGAAAACATCACAAACAATTCAAACCCCTTGCCCAGTGAAGGAAACAAGGTAATGCCTAATTACATGTGCTGCTCTGCTAGTGCTCCTGTAGAAGATGACGAAATTTTTCCTGTTCGATTTTCCGGCAGCAATGCTATCAGGAAGGCTATTCACAAGCGAATGGCCACAGGAAGTACAGAGAAGTTAAACGCATGTGTGGAACCATATACGGGAAAAACGTAAATGGTTATTTAATCTTCGGGACGTGTTTGCTGCGATTTGGATAGGTAATGTGGAACGAGTCCAGTTATAAACATATTTGTGGAGAAATGATAAAAGGGCGATATCGCGGCGAAGAACTAGAGGCTGGAGGGAAAGATCAAGCTTATTTGTCTTACGCTGGAATGGTGGCTGTATCGCTGGAGATGGAACGGGCAGCTCTATTTTGGACCGATTCGATCATGTCGATTAGATAGTTAGGATGCGGGGACCAAATAGATGATGCGTCTTCGAGTTGTTGGCGAACAGAAGTCTGATAGGCCACTTCACGAATACTCGAAGGTGAATTACTAAGATTACGACGTAAATAGCCTAATGTCTTGATACTTTAGCAGATATGGCTGTAACATGGGATGACCATGAGAGGTTTTCGGTTAGGTGAACGCCTAAATATTTATATGAAACGCTATGCAACAGTTCATTATAATTGACATTGTAGGAAAAATGGGAGTTGTCGCCCTTACGGCTAAAACAAATTACCTGAAATTTTGACACATTTAGAGACATTGACCAAGTGTTACACCAATGGAAAATTAGGCTGAGATCGTTTTGCAGCGCTTGGTGGTCATCAGTACTCTTAATTGATCTGTAAATAATGCAGTCGTCAGCAAAGATGCAAATGCGAGAGGAAATAATTAGTGGCAAATCGTTGATGTAAATAAAGAACAGCAAAGGGCCCAGCATTCGTTTCTGAACTACTGCGTAGTTCAGAAACGAATGCTGCACTGGCGTCAGGCGGGCGGTAGCAAACAGGGTGTCGAACCGGAATTTTTCGGGTTCGGTTCGGGTTCGGGTTCAAGCCTTTCGGGTTCGGTTCGGGTTCAGTTCCAGAGCACCATTCCGTTCCGGTTCGAACCGGTTCGAACCTGTTCAAACGGGTTCAAACGGGTTCGAAGAAAAAAAAGCAAGCGTGATTTTCTGTAATTTTTTTTTGCTCGTTTTTTGTTTCTTTATAAAGTCGGCATAAAAACAAAGTCATAATGAAGGTTTCTCTGTCCAAATATTTTGTCTTCGCCAAACTAATGTGACCCTGCAACACTTTTTTCAACTTTTTTCTAAATCTTGAGTGCTTGCAGAAAGTAGTCAACCAACACATTAGATTATGGGGTCGCAATGTGCCTCAGCCAAAAATCACTGCTATCTCCTCGTCAGATAACTTAGAAACTTGCTCAAAATATTTTTCTCCTTCCCGGTCTTCGCATTCTTCGACCGCTGAATGACGTCATTACAGTGGTGTAGCGGCTGTTTGCCGGCTTTCCTTAAGTTGCAGAATAAAACGCATTTGATAGCCACTTAAAAAAAAAGCCACAAAAGCGAAGCAGAAACGGAAGGTGTATCCGCAGCAACGAGCAAATCACGCAGTGTTGCTCTGTGCTGGCAATAGCTATAGTTTTCGCAGTGCTTCCAGATGCGAAGAAGAGTGAAAGCGTTTATTGAAAGTGTTGATTTATTTATGTACTGCTGTTTGTTCATTTATTTATTTATTTATTTATTTATTTATTTATTATTTATTTATTTATTTACTTATTTATTTATTGTTGGGTTTAACGCGCCCACGCAACGCCAACGACGAGGTGCGCCATAGTGGAGGGCTCCGGAATAATTTTGACCACCTGCGGATCTTAACGTGCGCCGAAATTTGGACACACGAACGTTTTCGCTTTTCGCTTCCATCAGAAAAGTGGCCGCCGCGGCAGGGAACTAAATCCCGTCTGTGTGCTCAGCAGCGCAACGCCTTATCCACGGAGCCACCGCGGCGAGTTTTTCTAAAGTGTTGAAGAGCTCCTTTAACTGTACCTGCAAAATGTTTTCTATGGTAGTGTAACGAGTATGTGACGCCGGCTGCCAAGCGTGGCAGGTGGCATTTAGAGAGATTTCCTTCTGCTCATCTTTTATCTGCTAACAGAGCTGTTAGAAAGAAAGAATGGATACAAAGACTCATTGGACGGCGTGTATAGGACGGCATTGGATAGGGAACCACCGGAGATAGGAACTTGCTAATGGCTCTTCAGCGACTGGTGACAGCAATTGGGCTCTAGGAAAGATGATAGCAAGTGAAGTCACAAGCAGCTGTAATGATCACTTGTAGAGAGAGAGAGAGAGAGAGAGAGAGAGACGAGGGAGAGAGAGAGGAGAGAGAGGAGAGGCGAAGAGAAGAGGGAGGGGAAATGAGAGAGAGAGGGAAGAGAGAGAGAGAGGAGAGAGGAGAGGAGAGAGAGAGAGAGAGAGAAGGGGGAGAGGGGAAAAGAGAGGGGAAGAGGAAGAGAGGAGAGGAGAGAGAGAGAGAGGGGAAATGAAGTTTAATTCAATCGAGGCAAAGTTTTAGAAAGGGGACCTCATTCGAGGGGGCTGAATCGACAGCCGTTTCCATCAAGAGCAACTGATCTTCCAGGCCGGAGCTGGCCATGGCTGTCTCCCAATTCTCTATGGAAACTTTGAGATTGGATGGATCTACGGCACACTTGTCGCAGCCACCTACTATGTGTATGAGGGTTTCCCAGGCTTTTCCACAGAAGCAACGAAATGGAGAGAGTTGTGTCCCGTCAAAGAGGTAAAGGGGTTCTGGTGTTGTGTGGGAAGGTGTATGCCCACAGGGTGCGGAGTAATTTTTTCCTGGTTAATCGGTAGCAATTTGTGCTAGGAGGAATACGTTCTATGGAAGAGGCCCTAGTGCTGAGTCACTTCCTGGTCTGTGACTGCAGGATGCATGCACTCGGGCCGGGCTTCATCAGCGCTGGCTAAGCGAGTCAAATCTCGACCCACGAGGTTGGTGATCTTGTTTGCCGGTGATGCCAGTATGAGCTGGTGCTCATACAATCGTGACTGGTCACGTTGGTGGTCTCTGATTTATTATCGGAAGTGTTGTAACATGCAATCGACCGTTGGCAAAGTTGGGCCACGCCTGCCAAGAGTCTGTTATGAGAGTTTTGGCGCCGCTTTGGCTAAGCGCACGTGCTATCGCCGCTTCCTTAGCTTAGAGGGGGCTGTGTTCGGGGGTTGAGATGCTACACGTGTGGGAGGCTGCAGAACGGTAACACAAATAGAAGGTATTAAAGAATGCTATCGGGCGTCTTTGTATCAAACCAGTTGAGCGTCCCTCCATTTTTTTCTTGCAGTTTAGTTTCTTTCCAACTGTCTCCCCTCATATATGCACATGTTTCGAAAACCATTTGATGAATATAAAATATGCATTAAGCAATTAGTTAGTAACTTTAGTCCGAGATGTCAATGTTAATATAGCAAAAACCTAATAGCGCAATACGGGCATAAAGAAAGACCTTTTATAGCATTCAGGCGTCGTCACATAACTTTGCGGATACTTTGTGCGTGACAAAAGTTCCTGATTGGTCGAGAAGGAGAACGCAGCAAAATTTCTAAATGCCAAGGACCCCAAAGATATCATGTTTGGTCCGACCGTCGAATGCGCGCCTTAACTGACCCGCTAATTCCTTTATTCCAAATTAATCAACACACCAGTCCCACTAATTCACATTAGCTCATTCACTCACCTAATTCACCCCAGTCTACCCGCTAACCCGCACTAATCGACTTCAATCCATCCGCCTCTTAAGTTTAAGGTTGAGCAGATTCAACATAACATGAAAATGCTATCAAATATACTTTAAAAGTGGAAATTAGGATTCCCCTTTTTTTATATCTCATGTTCTCTAGAGCAGTAACCAAAGGACACAACGGCACTGTATACAAGAAGTGACGTTAATTTTGAGAACTGCGAGTGTTGGTGTCTCAGAGCTCTTTGTATATAACTGCACATTCAAACTAGAATAAGTGGAAGATATGGATTTATTGTTGACGGTGTCCCTGAAGGCCTTCACAAGCGGGCAGGTATGCCTGCGAACTAACAAAACTTTACACGATTTTAAACACCATGTAGGTAGAAACCATGAAGAATATTCCATGATATGTTGCCTCGCAATATGCGTTATAACTTAAGTTATGCTAAATGTAAAAGATAATTGGGAGATGGGCATGCTGAGCACGAGGTCGTGGGTTCGATTCCCGGCCACGGCGGCGGCTTTCTGATGGAGGCGAAAAGAAAACAAACGCCCGTGTGTACGAGATTTCGGCGCACGTTAAAGATCCCCAGGTGGTCAAAATAATCCGGAGCCCTCCACTACGGCGGCCTCATTGCCTGCGTTGCGTCGGCGCGTTAACCATACAATCAATCAATAGGAGAGATGGGCAGTACCTAACGCAAAGTGGTAGTATATACGGACAACTTTACATTAAATTGAGGGCAATAAGTTAGAAGAAAACATAATGGGCCTTGGGAATTGCAGACTACGCAAAATATTTCATGGTTCTGTCTGGCGAGTGGCAAAATATCTTCAGACGCAAGGTAGGTACCGAAATGGAAAACTAGAAATCGCATTTTTGGGGCCCCGGAACCGGTTCGGAACGGCTCCTTCGATTCGCTCCGGTTCGGGTTCAGTTCCAAAATGGCGGAAAAAAATACGGTTCCGGTTCAGTTCCGGTTCCGGGCAAAAATTCGGGTTCGGTCCGGTTTTCGGTTCGGTTCCGGTTCCGGTTCGACACCTGGTAGCAAACACCTATTACTAGTTTGGTTGTATTTATCATTACTGCCACCCACACAATTTCAAGAGATGAGTTGCAGTCGACAAGAAAAGATGTAAAGATTTCCTGATGCCGTGAAGAACGGCACCACCTCGTTTCCCACTTCGATCTTTGCGATAGATTTTGTAAGACTGGGTATGTGGTAGAATTTCAACGTCAGTTATGTCAGGATTAAGTGATGCTTCCGTGAAAACAAGAATACTAGATACGTTATCGTCAAGCAGGGAACGGACAAAGTGACGTTTAGGCAGAATGCTACGAATGTTAGCAAAAGACACTGCCAAGGATGACCCGGATGTGGGTGGCTTCGGCTGAGCATTTGCCCCTGGGCGCGTGTTCATGACTAGCTATCTATCTGACATGACAACTGCATCAGTGACTTGGTCGTATTTGTAAGTCTTTCTATTAATCAGCAAGCGATCAACTGACAGTTTGAAAGGCACTTTTTTGGGTTTCGGAAATTCAAGCAGCTTACTTCTAGCTTGTCGCGTAGCTGGCGAGAAGTCTTTGCCAACCTTTAGGTTGTGCGCAGACGACAAGATGCGTTGCTTATCGTTCAAAAAGGTCCGTTTAGCTATTACAGGTCTGTTTTTCCCTTATTGATGCTTCCCAAGCCTATCTACCCCCTCAAACTGCGAACTCTTAATGTAGACATGTTCACGTGATGTGAAAACATTGCACGCTTCTAACAATTAAGCACTAACACAGCCCACCGACTCTTACAAAGCGTCTCAAATGACATTACGTGTAGTGCCCGATGCCCCATCCTGGCCACTGCGTTCAAAGGCGTCTCGTTCTGCTTCTTTATTTTCGAAGGCTACCGTGGCCCTGCACAGCGCGCGAAGGCCTCGCACAGTTCTGTGTCCGAGTCGAGTGCCCCGAGCGCGTTGACGGTCCATTCTGTTTTCTGTACTAAATGCCGCCACGCTGTCTTGGGGATGGAAGCACACTCCGCAGCGTGTACCTGCGCTCTCCATAGTGAGTGGAGGCCTAGGGTGAGCACGCATTCGCAGAGTGCCGAGTGATCTGTCGGGACGACTAGGTACCCGAGACCAGACCAGTCGATGTCCCTAGTATACGCCCATAAAACACTGCATCTCGTCCGGCAAGCAACGTGTGGTGTTGCATTCCCAGGACACGTGCTCCGCCGTCTCCAGGCTCCCACACAAGGAACAGCCTGCACCGTGTGGAAAGAAACCAAGTTACTCCTGTAGGGATCCACCGGGAAACCACACTGTGGAACCGCAAGAAAACGTTTTTGGAACCAGTCGGGATCGGCAGGCACATGGCCCTTTTAAGAACGCCCTGCTTAGCCACCTCACTGGCGGTTCCTGGACGAGGGGGGAAGAGTGGAGCTTTGCAAAAAGGTCGTGGTATAGTCGACGAGGCTTAACCGTAAGAAGGTATTCCCCCGAGAACTGCTGTTCTAGTAGGGCGCCAGCACCAGCGATTTTCCTATAAAAGGGGGCGGCTCGGCCACCACCGTGGAATTGTACTTTCGCAACTACCCACTTTGCTGTGTGGGCTGAGCTGACGGACTGCAGTGTCCCACGGAGGAAAGAGTTAGGTTTGTCTCGGAAATATATAAACCGCTGCACTGTGAGCCTAATCTCCACGTGGACGAAACCCAGCCCGCCGGGATGTAGACCCCAAAAGAGGTTTGTTTCGCATAGGCGGGAATGAAGAACTCTAGGTAGATACCGCCCACTGTCGGTGCTACTTGTTTACTGATTTTGTGTCGATAGACGTGACTATATATGGCTGTTGGATAGACGACAACGTTGCATACGCCTGGTCTGGCGACCAAGGCGATGTGGCGCACTCTCCAGAGGTGCAACTAGGGTCCCGCAGCAGCCAGCTTGGGTCTCCATGTGTTGCGAGTTCGTACCTGAGAGCCAGCGGTTCACTCACTCGGCTGTGACTTTGGGGAGAGGAATCATGCACCGGTGCTTGACACATGTGATAGGGTGCACGTTGCACCTGCGGGTGGCTAGTTTAAGTGCGCGCGCTCCGTTTGTTCGTTCTGCTACTTCGATTTGCTCCTTCTTTGCCGTTATACTAACAAAGATGAAGCAAATGTCGTTGCATCAGCGAAGAATGAGAATATATGCTGCAATCGTGGAAAGGTTGCGTACAGCTTCGCTATCTTTAGGTCTTCGGCGTTAGTGTGAGCTTCCTTCATTTTTTTACTACTCTTCGGACATAGCGTCAGACTTATGAAATTAATTCATTCATTCATACACCCGCAGACGATTTTATTAGCGAAGAAACCTCGCAATGAGTGCAGACAAGCCAAGTAAATGGCCTATTGTGGTGCGGGAAATTAGGTGCTCGTGTACTTATAATTTTACTAGGGTTTTTTTTTCTTCACATTGAGTAAACGTATTTCCGTGCACACATGCTTATAACACGTTTTTCCGGTTGCAAAATATGGATGCAGCCGGGCAAAAGTAATTATAAGCGAATCACCTTGCGTAGCAGTAAGAAGCTTCCCCGTTGTTTTTTATTTGTGGATCATCTGTTCAATGCAGGCTGGAGCATTAAGGTGACGTACGATCGCGGAAATTTTAAAGCTGCACACATTTTACCCGAGCACACTGTTAGCGTGGTTCTCTAAGTTGAAGGAACATTGATCGCACAACCGTGTTCGAACCGACGTACCAGGCTCAATGCCTGACACGCCACTGCTGAAGGGTATCAATGACAGCCATGCTAAGATGTGCAGCGTCGCAAGGTACGCTATAGAAAGTGGGAACGCAGTGTCTAGAACACTCTCGAAAAATAGGCTTCGCAAACTGCGCTGAACTTTGTATTTTAAAATACAGGTTGTTTCTCTATTTGCAGATTGGATATTGGATTCCTAATATGACCTTTGAAGATATGCCCAAGAAATCGGCGGAGGAAACGCACAACTTCGAAGCTGAGCCAAGAGACAAAACAGTGGCAATAGAAATCGTCCGTGTAAGCAAGGTAATACTTTTACCGCGGAGCTGTATTGAATGTCTTTCCATACGTTTTTCGATGTCGGCACATCAAAACTCTGAATGCCTTTCAAGCGCGGGGCGTTCTGTAGCCGGAGTAGCCTGTAGAACTTCCCTTAACTCGGCGGTGACTACTTCTGCTACGGCGGCACGAGACACCATCCACCGCTCGTATTACCTCCCTCTATTCCCTCGTACACCCCTCCTCGTGCAACGCCTTGCGTGCACGGTTCGTGTACAATTATATCCGCAGCTATTACTTTAGAGTCAATAAACAATGTATAACGGCATTAGGTAAAAGAAACGAACAACGGCGCAACGTTTGAGACAGACCGAAGTCATTCGTAAGCGTAAAGCGGATGCGGATCGCGAGAAAATGGTGTAAAGCGGCAAGGGAACGAAGCCCTCCGAGAACGCGGAGCGGAACCAAACAATTAGGGGGCTTAGTTCTACAGTAATGCTTTCGCATTGATAACCTTTAGTTGCTTAGTTATCCTCGGACCACGGGTCAGTTACGATTACACTACCACTGTAGTTATAGTCGGCTACGTAAATGTGGATTTAACAGGAGGTGTTTTCGTGGTTCGCGTTGGATGCATTTATTTCGCGATATCCCATAAAACCCGGTCCAGCAAAGTGATTGTGACCATCGTTACAAGGTGCCAATGACCTTACAGCTACGCTTGTCATCCGCACTAGCAGGCCAGAATTGCATTGAATTTTTTCATCAGAATAAAGTTTGCTCTGTGGATTTTCGAGTATTCCAGCACGAATCGCTAAAGCTGTTTCACTCGGTAGCGCTACATGGAGTACTATGCAGAGTGTATCGGACCAAGGCATTGCTACAAACAAGCCCTGGTCTGTTGCGCAAGGCTGCAGAAAAATTCAGCACCAGTCCCGTTTGAACGTAATGGTAATGGGGAAACTCGTGCATTCAAAGACGTAAAAACACACCACACACACACCCCTCATGAATGCTATTCTGAATTTGTGAGGTCTGGGGTTACATGACACCGTCCCTGTGGAAGTTATGAATAGTGATTCTGTTCGAGCTTCTGAGAACTCGTTCTTCGTAGTCATGAGGAGGAGGAGAATCAAGATACTGGTCTTTTGAGCGACCGTGGCACACCGTTCTACTCTGCTCTGAAATCTCACAAAAGGCAAGATGACGAAACAGCCCTCCTTCGCTCCGCATATAAGCCAGCAGGGGAATAATGACTTGTGCCCTTTACGACAGTGAGAAGCAGTGACGATATTTTCTCCCTTCACGTTAATAAAGCACGCGGGAACAAGTTTGTCCATTGCAGGCAAGCAGACACCCTATTCACGGGTGAAATCTTCTCCTCAGGACTCGTGGAAAGCGTAATCAGCAGCGTAACTCCCCAATAGTCAATGGCCTGATGGCTCGGGTGCTGCGATTAGCCGGAGGCTATACCGAGCCAGACAAAGCTGGGGTGGAGGAACTTATAATGACGTGCGCGGGAGAAGGTTTTTAGCTGGATCCGGGAATGCATCCAATTCTAGGATTCAAGTCCTGTTTTTGATGTACTATGGCGGAGATCGTGTCGTGGTGACGGTGCAGTGTGTTCCAGTGCCTGCGCAGGCTGAGAAATGAGCTTCAAGTGATCGCACGTGGTCCTTTGTCGTTTAGACTGGGCTGTGGTCGTTTTTTTTTATTTAGCTGGCATTGCGCGTCAGATGCCACCCTAAGGATTCCCTTCATTGTTTCCGTTGAAGGGCACATAGAGTAAGCACAGTTATCGCGACCGAGTACAGTGTGATGCGCGACACACTCTGCGTCGAAACCGATGGCGTTAGTGATTTGTGCAGAAGCAACATGTCCTCATGATGATCATCATCATCATCTTTATTTTCCCCTTAAAGGCCCTTCTGGGTATTACATAAGAGAGGGGCCAGGGTAAGTCACAAAGGAAGACATTAAAAACATGGTTATAAAACAAAACATACCTGCTAGGCGAAAAGCAAACATGCAATGAAAAAAGATGGTTTGGGAGATTGGTGTACCTAGTACCAGGACGCGTAGATAGCAAAATGCGCAGTCTAGAACTTGCGTTCCGTTCAGTTGCTTCGAGGCTCGTACCATTAAGACAAAGAGGTTAGCATCTGGATCACTAGCATCGAGGTGCAGAAACTAAGCTGGGGTGGGAAGAAATTGGAGGTAAAAACACGTATGGGGTGCGGTTATAGTCAGTATGTGGCGCGGTCCTCCTTTATTCGAAACAAAAACGCGGCTACAAACTTGTATTACCTACGTTAAACAACAGGTGCGCAATGCACACACAAATCGGTTGCTATGTGAGGTCACTGTCCTAGGCTTGGCAGCTTTGAAATGCGGATAGCGACAATTTTAAACCGCTCTTAAAAGGGGTACCTCTTACCCTGTTTGTAGATGAATGAATGAATGAATGAATGAATGAATGAATGAATGAATGAATTCTTTATTTCCACTTTTGTACATCTATATATAGAGATATTTTGGTATAAAGTGGCAGGGCCCAGGAAAAAAACTGTGCTAGACAGCTTGACTAGCCCTTGGCCCTGTCAGGTACAAAGCAAAGACAAGGTGGTCAGATAACAAGTAAACCCCACACAAAAAAATCAACAAAAGACAAAAGGGGGCCGCATTACTGTACAACCAAAAAATGTTGATGAGCCTGTAGTCAACTTCTCAGCAAACTAATAATATCTTGTATAACGTGGATACATGGTATCCACGTTATGTGTACACAACCGGTTTAGCAATGAGGGTAGCAATAAAAGCCATAATGTTAGCAATACAAGCCATAATTTGTTCTGCGGCACATTACAATCGATTTTTCAGGTTCTCGTGTCGGATAAGGTAGATTCCGCTCGGTTAGGTTTGCTAAGTGAAGAGAACTGTTTTGCTGGTGGGAACGGGAAGCTTTTCTATAGGCCGTAAATTAACGGATTTCGCATAGAGTCAGAATACTGAATTTACATAAGGTATTCAAGGCGAATTTCATGGATTGGTCTATTTGAATATTGAAAATTGGTCTCAATTCCTTGTTTTTGCGAAATAAATATTTTTTGTTTATTTGTCTGGGTTGTCAGGCCCCAGACAAGTTGACAAAAATTTAGATGAGACAGAAAAAGGTAGTGGTAGATTAGTAGTTTTACTGCAGTTGGTATTACGAATCTCAGTTTTGATAACGCGTCCACAACGGAAGATAGCTTATTTATCACATAGTTTACGTAAATGTTCCAATTAAGTGAACTGTACTAAAATTTTAAAGTCGCTCACGACCTGAATATTTTGTGACTTATAGGAAAGGGTACAGTTTTCGGGTGGTTGCTTATTTTTGGCGAAAAAGAACATAGCCTTTGTTTTAGACGCATTAACTGTTAATTTATTTTTGTCGGACCATTTCTCCAGCGCCAGAAATGTTTGATTCGCAATAGTTACTAAATTAGTGTAGTTTGGTCCAGAGAATAGAAGGGTGGTGTCGTCGGCATAAATAATAGGCTTGGCCTGCGGGGTAGCAGTATCATTAATGTGGATATTGAACAAGAACGGTCCCAACATACTTCCTTGTGGTACTCCGGACATGATCGGTTTTATTGCAGAAGTTGAGGAGTTAATTTGAACGTATTGGCGACGTAGGCTCAAATATGACTTTATCAGGAGTAACGCGTGTCCACGAAACCCATATGACTCTAGCTTTTTAAACAGAATATAATGTTATAGGGAGTCGAAGGCTTTCGTAAATCTACGAAGAGGGCAAGTGCAACGTTTTGTTTTTCTAGGGATTCTAAAAGACATTCCTTCTGATTAATAGTAGAGCGCGAGAGTATAAAGCCGTACTGCGAGTCTGTGAAGATTTTGTGTTTGTTAGCAAAATTGGAAAGTCTCAACAAAATAACTTTTTCAAATCCTTTTCCAAATACTGGGAGAATTGAGATAAGACGGTAATTACCAAATTCATTTTTTACCTTTCTTATGTATAGGAATAACTTTGCAGTTTGCATTCGTGATGGGGAAACTGCTTGTTAGATCGCAAAGTTAAAGATAAATTAGAGAACTGGGGCAATCTCTATGATAACATGCTTGATAGGTCCTATCTGTATATCATCGCTATCACAGGCATGTCTGTTATTTAGACTTTGGAAAACGTGCATTACTTCAGTGACATGAACCGGTAGTAGGCTAATAATAGAATTTATACTGCTTTCGACGTTGTCATATGAAACAGAACTTGTGGTGCCCTGAAACATGCTCGCAAAATATTCATTGAAAGCCTTTGCAAGGGAACATTTGTAAGCACATGTATGATCTCAGACGGCAAACTATTCGACCCGCGCCGGTTTAGGAGGTTGTTAATTATTTTTCGTGCACAATCTGTTTTGCCTCTGCAGAATTAAAAAGGTTATGGTAATAGGCGCTTCTTCGCCTTATTTAGTTCCTTTTAAATGTTACTTCTAAATATTTTAAATTGAGCAAACAATTTATCTTCTATCGACGAAACGCTTAGAAATTTGGTTTCTTGCTTGATTTTTGCAATGTGCTCGACAGTTATTCCATGCTTTTTTATTTTACTTTTACGGCGATTGCTTGAAATATTACATTGGCAATAAAGGTCCTTGAAAATCTCAGTGAAACATGTATAAGCACCTTCAGCAGTGGATTGTTTGTATACGTCTTGCCAATCTATTTGTGATATCAGAAGCCTAAATCGAGCGAGCGTTATCGTCGTTATAATATGAATCGCAAGTACGGTCTTCTTTACGTTGTCTGACTGGTGGGGGCTGGGCTTCTAAAAAAAACAAATGTGGCCATGTGGTCACTTACTGCTGTTAGTATCGTGCCTGAGAGCGTTGGTAATTTACTATTGTCGACTGAGAAAAGGTCAACAAGGTTCTGGATTGAGGAGTCGACTCTAGTGGGCTCGCGTATAACGTTTATGTATCCGTAACATGAAGTAGTTGTTCTTAAATCACGTTAAAGGGTAGTATCTGTAAGCAAGACGATATTAAAATCCCCTCCCACTACCAGCTAACATCGATTCTAGTTTGCAAAAATAACTTTGTCTAGTATAAACATAAATTGTTCAAGTTTTCTGTCTGGGGGCGGTAAACTGTTGACAGGATTAAGTTGTTAGTTTTATGGGTTAGTTAGATTTAATTGCTAGATTCTATGGTGATCCACAGGGCATAGCTCCCACATTTGTAGAACGTAGTTCACCTCCCTCAGAAGACATTTTTGCAGACCGAGTGAAATATGGGCAGAGTTCGCATCCCTTTGAGGAAATGTGCGTACCTTCCGATTGCTTTTCATTCTTAAAGGAATGTAAGGCCTTGTAGAGGAGGCGCGGGTGTTCAACTTGTACATGAATTATCTCCCGAATTATTAAAACGGTATCCTAACAGACATTATTTAGATAGCAGGATGTTTAATTTAATATATGCGATATACAAGTTATGTGAAAACGCGCGAGGGCAAATATATAACAATATGAACAGTTATCTCTAGTAATACACTATTGTTAGAATTGACATGGTGGAACGCTGTAATGTAATTCGTACTTGAATTACTTGAAATAGTATAGCAGCTATTTTCGACAAGTCATTGCTGACCTCAAACAAAATAAATTCGGTGTAGAAAGATTGTGCGCTTGGGACACGCTGAAGTAAGGTAGTGTAGACACTCTTTCACTGAAAAGAAAGGTACACAAATGCATATAGCCGATGATGATTTGTGGGGCTCAGAATTGGGGCGTTACAAATTACAATATACCTTGAAGGAAAACCGACGTCAGCCTAATGAGCAATGGAATGTATAGACACGAGTAAAGATTTAAAACGTAATGAGCATCCCATGGGAGGGAACAAAATCACGTAATGACATCGTAGCTCAAATTAACAGTAGCAGCGCCTTTTGGGCTGTGAATGCAAGCAGGAGAACGGACAATCGGTGTACCATCAGGGTTAGCAGAGTGGATATAGAGAGACCAACCTAGGAAAAAATCCGAGGCAATCTTAATGGATTCTGATGCTAACAGACGGGAAGTTGGAGTAAACATGGCAGAGGCCCCTTGTTGTGGTAACAAACCGGACGTTCCTGCTGATAGTGAAAATGATGGCGACGAAAGAATATACTACCTGAAAAGATATCTAAAAATGTCCACGTATTCATCAATGCGCACGTCGAAATATTCGAATGACGGCGCGCCACGTGCGTTTACGTGAAATGCAGTCCATTGCTTGGCTTTTCATTGAATTGTACCAGGAATATTCCTACCCCCGCAACGTTGGCTCTTTCCGGTTGTTGGCTTGTTATGCGTCCTGCTATTTTTGCGAAGGGTGTGCTAATCGTAGATTTAGGCTGCGCTCGTGCGGCAATTTCAGTGGCAACTAGGTTCAAGAACAATGTTTCCCCGATATGACACAGATGCTTCGACATTTTGGAAATTGCAAGACAAATGTGACTAATGAACTTATTTGCTTCATTTTCGGCGTCGTGACTGCAGTATTATGATGGCGTCGTCGCCGTTAACGACGTCAGCCTACGCATCTATGAAAACGAGGTGACTGTTCTGCTCGGCCATAACGGCGCTGGAAAGACGACTTTGCTCAAAATGATTACAGGTGAGAGCGAGTTTCCCCTAGCCGTAAGCAGGTGCAGCTTTGATGGTGGTAATTATTTTGTGGCACCTGAGTACAGTCGGTTTAGCGAACTCTAATTTGCTCCTGCATCGTGTAGACTTACACGCGTCGTCCTTTATTTAGCTTCAAAGCCGTATTTTTAATTTCTTAAGTCGGAAGAGGTCAAAACACCGTGTTCCTACCACGGCTGTCCGGTCGACTGCCTTTGAAGCTACAAATAAGATCCTACAGCAGGAACTTTTGTGACGAATTTTAAAGACGATCGTCCTTCTTGGGCTATTGAACGGGAGAATTTTGGTAGGTCTATCTGTATGTGTGTCTGTCTGTCACTCGATTCAGCCAGCCGGCCAATGTAAAACAGATGCTGCGCAATAGTCCTATATACCCACAGCCAAATCTAAACGTCTTAAGTCCGGTGGCAATGTTCATCCTTTCAACATTGTTGAACGAGATCAAGATTAGCGCTTGTCCTGTCATCTCTTCCTTGTGTGTCGTCGTCATAACATTACGCAAATATGAGAGAAAATGAATACGCAAGGGATAATTGCTGTGTTTCTTTATGGATGCTTGATTTTAGCGATAGCAAATGAAATATATCCACTGCAAAAAAAAAAAAATCACTCCGCCGCCTGCTGTCGTACGCGCCACTATAACTTCTGGCGGTATTTTAAGAAGTCAAATGGCAGCAGTTACGAAAGGTTCCACTAGATAGGTTCCACGTTTTGCTTGAAACGCACGCGGAGAAGGGCAACGTGGTTCTATAAGCGTTGAAGTAGGGCGCCTGGATTGACACGCGTCTCCGTACGGCAACGCTGTAATCGAGGCAACCGGCCTGGAGCAGTGGAACGCGGTAAATTCAAATCGCCCTGCGCAAACCTTTAGCGTGTTTATCGTGGGAGGAGTGCGATAGAAGAGGAACAGTATAAGAGGCAAGCGGAAAAGCGAAGAGTGGCATTTATTTGGAAAAAGTCGACGATCGTCTTTCGTCGACACATTTTCAACTAAAGGAGCAGATACACGGCCATTTTTTTGTCTTAGCACAAGATCTCTTACAAAAAGAACTGCTAAAAGTAGATTCAAGCCTAGTGGAACCGCAGCAAGTGTCGTTATATTGACTTTTTCACCGTATTAGACTGTGCGAAATAATAATATTTGTGCTAAAGCACCCTTAGAGAGGGCAGGTTCGTTGACGTCCTGTATTGCAACAATAAGCCACATCCTGAAAAAATATCAGATGCACCTGATTCATGAGTGCATGTTATTTCTCCCGCCATGCGCAGGATTTCTAGGCTCCAGCAAGGGCAACATCATGGTGGGTAGGGTATGACATCGCGACTTGCACCAGGGACGCTCGGGAGAGCATCGGCTACTGTCCGCAAGACAAGATTCTCTTCGATGAGCTGACGGTGGAAGAGCACGTCATGTTCTTCGCCATTGTACGCGCGGCTTTTACGGTTATATGTATTCATTTTTTCTGCTATTGACATCCTAGCCCACCATTTCTTGGCAACGATTTAGAACTGCTTTCTGGACGTGGTGGCCGTCCGCAAGCTGTACACCCGGACTTAGGGTGCCTCGGTTCACGCGCGGCCCCCCTACAGGATGGAGACACGTATACTTTGACGCCGCCATTTTGGGTCACTCGCTCTATGCCGCAATTATTGACTGCATGAAGTGTTTGCCGCAAGGCGGTTTACTCGCGAAGTTTGAATCATCTTATCTATTTCGCGTTGCTTTGTCTTGTGGGAAACGAAAACAACTATGCGTTGAGCACTTGACCCATTAGCGGCGGCACGGACCGTTCAACGTGTGTCTGCACCCTGTGCGGCAGCGCTGAAATCGATGCACGCTACCCTAATTTGGTTTATAGCGTCATCTGGCGCTTGATGGTGCCTCCGCCCGGCGCGTTTAACCGTTTAAAGATAGAACTGCTTCTGACGGGTCGTGCCAGGACCTATATTATTCTGAGGCCTCAGTACTTAGCGGCAACAGTAAGTACGCATGCTACTAAAGCAGTGTAATGTGAAGTGGTACAAACAGATTGGGTCAAGACCAAAACAACTTGTGTGATGTAAAAAGTTTCTCTGCAACTTCAGATCATTCCGCATGTTTTTTGTTGGTGAGCCTAACCGACAGTACGCTGACGCCGTCGGTGGCACGCGCACCTTGCGTTGCGATTAATTAAAAAATTTGACTTTCTTTTAATAATAAATGAGCGAACACTGTTGCCTGTCCACGACAAATAAAAGTGCAGCAAAATTTAAGAAATAAATGATTCTTTCCATGCACTTCGTTTTGTTTCTTTGTCTATGCGGCACGTCGTGTAGCCAATAATAATTTAGCAGCATCGCCACAAGCCAGACGTTTCCGGCTTCGCCCACAATTTAGGAATTGAGCGATGCTGTTTGAAGGAAGATGGTGTTTGATTGGTTGGGAAATTACGCGGCTGTAGTTTCTTAAAGTGGAGAAAGACTGTGCAGACGTTCGTCAAAAATGAAAATGGAGGCACACTCGTAGCAAATGAGTTTTCGTGAACAGATGTGGAATTGTTTTTTATTCATGAGCTCACTATGGTTGCTCTGTTTATTTTACTTTGTCGAGGGCTACCAAGGGGGTGGCTAGAAAGACAGCAATATAGCCTGTTATTACGCCCAGAGGTTGGGATTGTAGACAACTGAGTTTTGGTGTACCAGCTATTTATTATACACTGCATGGCAAAGCATCCCGACAGGTGCGAGAGGCCGTTGGTGATGGCATGGCGTCTTCATTGGTATTTCGTGGCAGTAAGCGAGTCCCACATACCTAAATTTTTACATTTAGGTCGATTGAACTTCCTTAACTCGCAGTGGTGAAACATTTGTTTACGAAATGTTCCCGGTGGCGGAATTGTACCAAGAACAAAGCACGAGTACGAAGAATTCCGCCGAAAGTTCAGATCATCTATTTGGAGCTGTAAGAGCAGTGGGTTTCAAGAGTAGAAAAACTGCGCGTCAAAACAGCCAATGAGGATATGGGGCAGGTGCGGGCGCATTTTTGTTGTATTATTGCCTTGTCTTTGGCCCGCTGTTTTTCTACTGTTGAAATGCAGTACCGGCTATTCCAACAACACGCTGTACAGAGCAGTGGGTTGTCGTGTCCAAATGATGGTGTGTAGTTCGGAAACATAAGTTGGGAGTGTGAAGGCGGACGATAATATGCGCCGGTAATCAATTTCCTGTTCCCAATATCGACGTAACACCCCACAGGTTCTTGATCAATATAATCGAAATTGAGCGAGATTGATACGACTTTTCGACACCAAGTAATACATTACCATTTTGACGCAAGGTGCGATCGCAAGGTAAGCCAGAAATTTCGCTTTCGTAGTGAAAATGAGTGTGCAAGCGAGTTCCACTTAGCGCTACCATAAGCGCTAAGTTTATCAAGAACTAGGACATCCACGTTTGCTAGTTGCTCTGGGAATGTTTGCCGGAATGATTGATACACAAAACATCGATGCACCTGCGTTTTTTCCGCTGCTCAACCTAGGAACACTTGGAGGGGAGCTGGTGAATCGCATTCCAGGCAAGAAACATGAACACACGCACACGCGCACCCGCACCGTCATAGGCATCATCATGACTTTTCTTTGGAATTTCCGAAACTCGCCGAAATTAAAACTAAGTAATTTTATGTCACTCTAAGTATCTTTGCGAGTCATTCTCCTGAGCCGCAACAGTTTTCAGATCCTTGAAGAAAATCAGAGGTGAATTTACATGTGGTTTTGTGATGACATTCCTTTTCACCATTGTGTTTATGGTCTTCATTAGTATTTTACTTTCATGTTGCGTAACTGCCGATTTATCCACTCTACTTTCCACATGCTTGCAGGCGAAGGGAATACCGCGTCACAGGGCGGGCCTTGAAGTGGATACACTTCTATTAGACACAAGTCTGGCTGAGCACCGGTCTGAGATGGTGTCCACTCTCTCACTGGGGCTTCAGAGGTGCCTCTGTACCGCTCTGGCCATCTTGGGCAGCCCGAAGGTGCGCGCGTCACCCGGTCTTCGTGCGCCTCATCACATATTATTTGTGGCTCCTTCGGTAGAAGCAAGGCTTGTTCTGCAAGAGAACGCAAGCAGTGAAAGGCAATGGCTTCCTATGAGGGGAAAAGAGCGCGCTAGCTATAGCATGCACAGGGAAAACAAATATCACTCGCTGATTTTTCGCCGCACTTTGTTGCTTTTGCAGTGGGCATAAGTGCGAAAATTATAATATTGTTATTATTGTTAATTTTTAGGAAATAAATTTGTACTGCAGGAATTCGGACCAGTGATGTGGCATTACTGGCTTCAGCCGTTTTTTGTTCGTGTTCAGCTCGAAACATTAATTGTGGCAAGGAAACAAGCTGTACTTATCCTAAAACTGTGCCAGCCTCTCATTGCGCCCAAGGCTTTGTGTGGCGAGGAAGTGGATAGCAAGCATAATAATTGCTGTTTCCGAGTGAAAATTGCAGCGCCAAAGTGCCGGCCGATTATTCTGCTTCAGTCCAATGTTATCACTTAACAATGCATACGCATTCTAGAGCAAAACGCAAAAATGATAAAGCGAAGAAAACCCAAAACATTAAACGCATAGAAAAAATGGCAGCATCTCCACTCTGGATGATGGCGAGGGTGCGGAGTACCGGGACTTGAAATCACATCCAAGTTGCACCCTGGGTGACAATCCGATTTGCGCCGTGACCGTCATTCGACTTTGAAGCCTTCGGATTTTCCTTAATATTCCCTAAATGAGACTGCGCTCATGGCTCAAATCGAATTTCGCATGATTTAAAGCTTTATGGTGGTGTACACACGGATGGACGCCGACGGACAATGGGAGGTCCTAAGGTGGTCCGCACCGTTGCACGTGATGGAGTAAGCCGTTTCACTCTCGGGTACTGACTCACGGTCATAGCCCAATGGGTAAGACGACTGGCACTAACTCTGTCTGTGTCTACCAGCAACAGGCTCGAATCCTTCGGTGCCTGTGTGATTTTTTAGGCGATTGTAAATGCTATGCGTATAGACGCGGACGGACATTGTGCGTTCCTGAGGTACTGCCGTACCTAAAATTGCTGCATTAAAATTTGTCGAGTTACACTAACCTATAACACACTAGCCAAAGCTTAACCATAAGCTAATGGACGAGTACTGAGTGTAAAATTGGAATTCCTGGTTCGGTTGAATTAATTAGAACAGGACATGATTTCACTCATATAAATTGCATTCCGTGCTGAAAAATAAGCTTATGCACATACTGAGAAAGCCGTCCGCCCGTTATCTTGCCTAGGTAATTATTCTCGATGAGCCAACAGCCAACATGGACCCCGATGGACGGAAAGAGATCTGGGAACTGCTGCTCAAACTTCGTCGCAGCAGCACCATCCTTCTCACAACGCAGAACCTTGATGAAGCTTCCGTACTTGGAGATCGCATCGCCGTGATAGCGTGTGGGCGCATAAGGTATTGCATTACAAAGCTTCTCGGTGTTTTTACGGACCTTTGGTGACATCTACAACACCTTTTGTTCAACATGAATCCTTATACTAGCCCTGAAAGAATGCAACCGAAGGGGTAACTTTTCATGTCCGTCTAATCATCTTTCCTCATCGTTATCAAAACATTCCCCTTCATATGCGCCCTGCGGCAAGATAAACGCTTTGGAATAAAGTGACGTTTTAGTGGCTTCAAGCTCAGGTGAGAATAGATAATACTGCAGGGAAATGGCACGGATACAGGAGACTCTTACGACTACAATTCCTTCGTTAAACAAAAGTAACTGTATACATGTAAGTACAGACCAAATTACTTGTTCGCTTACCACCATCCTTTCTCCTCGTTACTTCTTCACAGGCCTTTTCGTCCTCACGTGGATAAAGTTTGAGCAACCTTCATGCCCTGAAGGAATAATTCAACAGTGGCCCAATGGGTGGTCCTTACGTATGTAGTGGGGCTTCTTGTGAGGTATTTTTTCTAGTTCTCCGGCAAAAACAGCCGCCTCTCGGAGGGTTGTTGCATGTATTCCCAACTGTGGCGATCAGCAGGCAAAGCATTTCTTTAGTTCCCATCGCGGGCGTGCTCTTTTCACCAGATCGGATGCTGCCGCGCCCATGACACTGACGCCTGCCGTGCAAATCCTGCGCTACAGAAATTCTTACCTCACGTTCGTGTGTTAGGTTTAGTACAGCTTGAAGGGAACGGTTTTCCTTGCCGGAATCCCTCTTTCATGTTCGCCTTCTTACACTGTCAGTTTGGCCGACATCTTACTAGCTGTGGCTACTTTCGATGCTGTTAGGTGTACACGTCAACTGGCCTGGGAACGTGTCGCTAGCAATAGTGGCGTCACTTCTGTCTGAGGTGTCGTTCCAACCGGTAGAAGGTACAGTTCTTGCTCTCGTACGACAGCAAGAATTTAATTGCTCTGGGAGGTCCTCCTGTTGTGAAAAGTAGAGCGGAGGTTGCAGCTGGAAATACGTGGATGAGGGAACTCTTCACAAGGCGGTGGTGCTGCGTCACTTCACTGTACGTCAACTCAGTGTGGTCACGTAAAACGCTACAATGAGGTTCTCTGGTTGCAGGTGAATCTTGAGCTATGGTTCAGGTTTGGTGGTAGCGGACGGGATTGGTTTATGTCACTTGGCGTCGTTGCTACAGTCCCTCGATGTGGATCCACTAAAAAACGACTAACTGCAAAGATTCTTAAGAAAAGTAACTCTCACTAAACACTGCGCGCAGTATTTGCTTTGGCTCGTGATAGCTAAGTTTAGAATTGTTCGGTCTTTGGAATTTTTGTACGAAAGCAGTTAGTTATGAAGAATACGAAATTACGTTGTAGGTGCGTCGGCTCGCCCACCTTTCTAAAAGAGCGGTTTGGCGCCGGCTACCACCTGCACATCAACAAGCGGCCAGGTTGTGAAGTCCACCAGGTCAAAAAGTTTCTTCTGAAGCATGCTGCAAAGCTAAGACTTCGAAGTGATTCAGATAACGAAGCCGTGTTCGTGCTTGGTCAGATTGTGTCATCACGAAAAATCATCGAGATGTTTAAGGTACGTTCTTTTTCATGTTTACTCGTTTACATTTGTATTCATGCTAGGAATACTATGGGTACAAGGCAGACATCTAACCGAAATCGCTGGAAAGGGGCGAACAGCGTAAATGGGTGGAAAAATGCTTGCAGAAGAGGAACGATACCTCAAGAAAGCCCGGGAGTTTGGGCAGGAAACAAATCCGTTGAAATGTTCTCTTTTTGCCAGATTCCCTCTAACACGTTAAAGCCTCAGTCAATTTACAGGTGCTTTGACATTCGCATATACCCACTGTTGGATGTTCATTGCCCACGTGCAGATTAGAAAGTCGTAGCATTGGAGGTATCGCGTGTTCGATTACAATTACCATTGCTCTACTACACGAGTGCGCATGTAGGCGCATGTGCCGTATTCCTGTTCTTTAAACCCGCGACAAAATATCTATGCTCTAGTGAGTGTTGTTTTTGCGACGTTATGGTCGGGCAGATGAAGGCCGCAGTGAACGTCTTTTTAAAGGAAAATGCCTAATATTTCGAGAACATGCCTGGCCCAGTCTATACCGCACCTAACTCTACAGCTGTCAACCAAGTGTTTCCAAAACACGACTTTTTTTTAAAAACAAGAAACACGAGTTTGAAAGCAAAGGGTCGTGAAACACGAATTGTGGACGTCTGACCCTGGTGAAGCTTCGGCGGCAAAAGCGTTAGAGTCTAGCATACAGGTGGCAACGGGACCGTGATTAACGTTTAGGGTAGCCTCAGCGGACTCTGCGCACCGTAATATGCTGGTAATTCCCGCATTATGGTAGATTGGAAACTCCCCTCGCCAATGATCAGAGCGAAATGCAAGACGATCCGCGGCAATATAGTTTTTTTCGCACCGCTATTCGCATCACTTTAGTGCAGCGAAAAAATCTCTTTTTGTAATAAAGCCTCTGGCACAAGCACCAATAAACTAATCAGTTTTTAGATGCGGCGCATCTCTTGTTCTGAGGCATGTCCCTCCTGCGTCGTCGTCGGCGGTGGCGGCGGCGTCCGCCCGCAGCCCTCCTCCGTTCGCCTCTCCCACTGCTGTGTGCAACCCTCTCACTCCGGCGCATTAGCATAACGACAGCTGGCGCGCTTGGTTGGCGCGCGCTTCGCTGCGTTAACGCTGCGTTAACAGCTGCTCCGGTGCGCATGTGCGCGCATGCGCTACTCTCTTCGCGGTCTCCTCTCCTTCAACCCAATGGAAACGTCAATTGAACCCCCAGATGCGCCGCATCACACCAGGGTTCCCTCGCAGGGAGATGGAGGCAATTATTAATAGCGATTGTCACCGAGAATGTAGTTTGTAGCAGGTACTTAGGCGGTGTATGTTTGGATAATTAGGTGAAGAAGCTTTAGGCGATCATCAGGTAGCATGATAGACCTTCGACAAATGCCCCGAGCGCTAGCGCAGGAGCAGTAAATCACTCCGTCAACACTGCCCCGCCATCATAAAGGAAGCCATAGGCAGCAAACGCAAAGCACCTACCGTCCGCCGCTGCGCAATAATGGCATGCGCTTCTCGTAAAGTTGTTTTGCCCATAACTGAATGAGAAAATAATCTGCTTCTCTTCCTTTATTTCAAAGGAGCCTATTCTCGACTTTTAATCGAGAGGGTCGTCGACTGACAGAACCTACAAGATCTTAGAATTTCAGCGTAGAATTCTGTCGTCTGTATTGACGGACTGCAGTAAACGAATGCAGGATTTCTTACTAAGAACGAATACCGCTGCTTGCTTACCTTACCGCTGCTTGCCTGTTTAGTCATCAAGTTATAACTGTGTTTATTCGATGCGCCCTTGCCAAGTGGTAGTGGCGGGTAGCGGCTGTGAACCGACTATGAGGGGCCCCTTCTGTTTTGGTCGCTTATTTTACGACTGTCCAAACCTTCTAAATCATTCGCGGAAAGGACGATAGCATACATGAAGACACTTCTCTTGTTTCCGCGCAATGTTCCTAAAACTTTCGTAGCCCTTCAGACAGTAAAACATTGTCGCTCGTCCCTCGTGATTGCTGCGATTCACCCTTCGTTCATCTGTACTTCAGTTGGAACTTCTTTATGGGACACCTGCAAATAATTTATGCATGTTATAAACTTGCAGGAATTTGTACATAAATAGCTTTATACAAAAGCACGATTCTAATTCAGTTGAAGTACGTCGTGGTAGCTGAACGCTGTGAGAGATCGGAAAATACCTTATTCGCGTTCCCGCGTTCCCTATCTACATCCGCCAAGGTGTAAAACAGCAAGCGAAACACCCTGCAAGCTAAAATGTTTGGCTGCACGGACACAACTCTTCTGCCTGAATGTTCAGGGTTAAACCTGCGGCACTCGGGACCCGCACGTCAAACTGCTCCACAAAACAACTCTTCGCGAAAAAAACGGCGGGCGCGTTTGGGGTTCACAGGTGTCCAAACGTCCGTCAGCTCGCTGCAGCATGAAGTACGCACGCAGTCTCGAATTCGTCTGCACCAAAACAACTCTACTGCCTAAATTCTCGGCGCTAATAACGGCGTCGATAGGATCCGGCACGTCAAACGCAGCCATGCAGCTCTCAAGATGCCGTGTAGAGAAGGATGCATTGATTTGAACATTAAAACAGGAGACGCTGAAAGACGAGCGTCGTAGGAACATTCTGCCCGTCATTATACACTTGTCCGTACCACTTGCAAAGAGGTACGCAGCAATGCGTTGGCATAGTGATTTTTAATGCTACAAGCACATTAGCAGCGTATACAAAACAAACCAATAAAATCTTTATGGGGTGAAGCGAGAGGCCAAACCGTGCAGCCGCAACGGCGTTCCTGCGCCACTCTATATCATAGCATCGTCACGTTAACCACCAGTTTTGCCACAGCTGAATGATTAATGTTGCCTGACATTCGGCAAGCGTCTATACAAACGAACAATCTAGGAAACTTTTGAGCCAAGCCGGTGCTTTTGGTAGGTTTTATCTTGCCGCCAAGAAGGTAGCTTGCGTGATATGTCTGGGGATTTCGCTGAAAGATGAAGTCCAGATTCAAATTTCGGTGTTTTACGCAACGAAGCTACACCTGCCTATAGGCTCCTGCGCTGCCAGAGGCGCTGCGCAAAGCGGCTATCCGGGCAGTACTTTCCGGTAGTACAAAGGCTGCGCTGGTCCCATAGGATCCCCGTGTTGACAGAAGCAAATGAGCTCGACGCTCCCGATTATTTTGCGACATAGTCACCAGCCCATCCCCGACGAGTCCGATCTCTTCTGGCGACCAACTTGGCATTAGAGAAGAAAAAGCTTTGCAGCGCGAATAGGTCTACAGCACCGACGAAAACTAGTGCCGGACGGTGACGGCTCTGCCACTTGCAGGTTTCCACCGATCGATGGTCGTATGAAGTGAAATTTGAAGTGAAACTTCTAGTTTAAACTAATATTCTAGGTGAATGACTTTTCAGCAACAGGCGATCAGAAACGAAGAGTGGACGCAATCGGCGATGATCGGGCTTTATCTTGCCAGCGAGCCCGCGGACCGCAGGCTCGTCTGCTCCGGTACACCGCTCTTTTGCGTACCTGCGCACTATGCGTGCATTTTCATTAAACAGTGCTCGTTGCGTCGCCGTGTACGAATACATGGTGCAGCGTTAGCTTGGCCGTTTTGTTGCATGTCTCATCGACAAAATTCAGCGAGCGTCAGGAAGCTCGTGAAATCTATTTTGCGATTCCGAAATTAGTGGTCCGTAAAACGACCGGCGAACCGAGAGGCCGCTCGCTTCCTCCTTGTTTGCGCTCGCTTTACTTAATCACGCTCTTGATCATATATTCCAGTTCGCACTTAATATGCTAGAATGAGGGTCAGCCAACGTTTTGAAGTGTAGGGCCGAGTTGCATGCAGCCGACACGGCGGAGGTCGGACGGCAAATCTTGTGGGATAGGGAGTGAGGCTTTGAATGCAAAGCGAAAAAATTCAGCGAATCGCCAATATTTGACAATATTCTGGCGAAGTGTGAAGATGGGGGACAATTCAACTGAAAGCGGACCAATTTTCTGTTCTTGTCTCGCTGTCTAACTCCATTCGATGACAAAACTGGCGTGTCGACGTTCAGATTGTTAGCGACGCAAGATAACCAACAGAGTCAGTGATGATCGTATGTGAATATTCGGGGCCGCGCCTTGTATGCGGCTGTGTTATGTTATGTAATGCAAATATAGAAGTACACCTTTCTGCAGGCAGCGAGACGTGTCGATTGATGATTGTTTTGCGTCCTTTAATAGCGATTAATTTGTTTATTTCATCACGCACTGCCCCACCTACTCGCTAGTATACATGTACCCCCTGCCGTTCGTAAATCGTGCGGCGTAAAAACGTTAAGCAAGGATAATTTAGTTTGCGAAAATACAAAAACAAAATTCCCTCTCGTTTTCAAGGCGGTGCCAAGCCAGCAGTGTCAGCTGAGTCGGCTGCGCAATTCTCGGGTTCACTTGCATGCTCCCGCTGAAGCAACCTTTTGCAGTTACCTAGCGTTCCGTTTTTATGCTACTCATGAACTTTCCTTTGTCGACGGCACGCAAGAAGAAAGAACGGTAATCGTCGTCAGGAAGTTAGACCACCCGACCTGGCGATACTGTTCCACGCCGCGACGATCCGCGACAGCTCGCTCAAAAGAAGGCCGATAAATCGGCTTGTTTGAGTGGATACTTATTTTGTTTACCCTCTACAACTACTTTAAGGGCTGTTTCATACAGTATGCAGTCAGTTAAACGCACCATAACGCGATTAAACTAAGTACAAACCAAGCCTTCACTGTGCCTTGTAATTGAAAACGCAATGGAGGGCGGCTGGGGTCATCTGCTTTTGTACTACCCAGAGGGCGTTCGGCCACTAGGGGCGCTGCATGTCGGCCAAACTCCCAGCGCAGGAGGCCTAAGAGGCGCTGTGCAGTGGGGGAGCTCTTGGATTAACTTAAACACACCTTAACAATATTTAACGTGTGCCGAAATTCTCGATACAAGGAGGCCTTTTGCTTTTCGTCTCCAATGACAAGAGGCGGCAATGGCCTGAAATCTACTGGTCATCCTCGGGATCAGCAGCACAGCCACTGAGCCACCGCGGCTGGTGAGACGATAGCTGCTTTATTACTGATCTCCTCCCAATCATCGCCTTACCATTTAGGAATGACTAACTGCATAGAGCAAAGCATAGAGAAGGGGGAGAATCCCGGTTACTTTTATATTCTCAACTTGAGTGTGGGCATGGACGTTGTATACAGACCTGCGACCTGCGAACATCGGCTCATACCCGCGACTTTGATTTAGCCCTCTTAGATGCCCGAACATGATGACCAAAATACAGGGTTATCGGAAGCATTACAGGAGGTATTTATAGTATAATTCTTTTTCTCTATCCTGCGAAGCCGTGTTAAGACGAATGCTTTACAATAAAACAGCGTATTGCCTAGGAAGTACGTAGTGGCCGGACACGGTGACAAAAGTACTTTCCGCGTTTCTGTTGTATAGGATATTGAGAAGTACGGAAGCAGCCTGGGCATCGAGTCCGTGGGCGTCAGCATGACGTCTCTGGAGGACGTCTTGGACAGCGTAGGCGAGGAGCAGCACGTTCACCGACGCCACACAAAGAGGAGGGCAGCGGCTCATCGTGATGAGGGAGGCGACGACGATCCCAATCTGACGCAAACTGTGAGTATTGAGTTCAAACATTAAGAATTTCGGAGAGAGAAAGAGAGAGAGAGAGAGAGAGGAGAAGAGGAGAGAGAGAGAGAGAGATGGTCCCTTTATTCTAGCAGGAAACTGCAATATCAAACTGGGGAAGCGGCAGTAGAGGGTGGGTTTTTTTATTTTTTTGGCTTGGGACATCCTGAAATGGACAGTTCGAACCGACAGTTCTGCTTAAAAATTAAAGCTTCAATCAATCAATCAAGCTGGTTGGCTCATGGAGAAAGCGGGAGAGCCCGCGTGGGATGAGAAGAACAGTGTCACGGCTCTAAACTGCTCGCGCTCGACCGCTTTTGAGCGAGTAGTGTGCAATTAATGTCCAGTGTGCGAGAGTCGATGTATGAGGAGGAGGAATTTGGAGAAGGGTTGAAGGTTCTGTAGCACGTAAATTTCGGACAATGCGAAATGAGGAGCTGGGGACTTTATTCAAGTTTTTAATGGTGTTTGTAGCCGTATGTTCAACGCCGGGCTTCTCCTCCACACTTGTAGAGGGCCCTTTCAAAGCACCTAATAAAAGATTCCGTTATAATTTGCGATTTTCCGGGCCTTTAAGAAGAATTTTGTCTGCGGTTTACAATTGACGGAACTGCAACAAGTACTGATGCTTTCGCACAAGAGGAAAAAGAATGTCGTTTGTTTAAAAAGCAGCGCGGAAAACGTGGATGGAAAAGGGAAACCGCAAGCGCTGATGAACAACTAAAGAAAATTGTATTGGATTTGACGACGTAAAATGTTTTGGAGTCCACCAGCGCTTGTGGTTGACCATGCCTCCGTCCGTTTTCCTCCCTTTTTTCCGGCAGTTTGTACCCAAATCAGCCAACGTGAAGCTTTAATGCCCCTTGTCATTTTGGGGTGAATCGGAGATGTGTTCTAGTCTAAGTAGGCGAGGATTCGATGGGAATGAGCTCCGATGATTGAATCGCCTAGCACGCTGAGGTGAGGGTAACACTTAGCCTCTTCAATTTGCAGTTTCTGACTGACGAGATGCTACCACCGACGATTGGGGTGTTTTTTTCTTCAGCGTTTTGTCAAACTGCCAGTAAAGTTCATATCCGTGCGGTTTATCCATCATGTGCCCAAGCTTGCAAACAATTGAAAACCACGCGTTTTTTTACTTTGCCAAGGGACACGCCCAGAGTGATAACTAAAAGTAGCCTCGTTTTTTCCTGTAAACAAAGGAAGGAGTACAGATACAAAATTTTGTTGTTCAGGCTTTCCTCATAAGAAATTTTAAATCGAATTGAGGCGTTTTGGTGTCAGCGCCGTTTGTAAGTTTGTGAGACTGCCTTAAAGAAACCTGCAACATTTGTCTTAGATTTTCTCTAAATCCTAAATGCTTCCAGACTGGCCAACAAACACATCTAGCACTTATAATCAGGGAACGAAGTTCCTTAGCCAAAATTGAGTTATCTATGCCCGTCAGATGCCTTAGAAACTTGCTCAAAATATTTTCCTCTTTCCTGTTGCTTTCTTGAATTGCTTGCATTACGTCATCACAATAATGTAGCGACTATTGACCGGCTTGATTTCAATTACAGGAATAAACGTATTCGGTAGCCACTTCAAAAAACCGCTACAAAAGCCAAGCAGGACCGGAAGGTGGTTCTGATGCGACGAGCAAATCACGCATTGCCGCTTTGTGCTGGCGATAACTAAGCATTCACAGTGCTTTCAGACCCAAAGTATGGAGTGAATGCTTTCACTGAAAGTGTTACAGGGTACTTTTAATTATGAGCCAATGCCCACAAAATTTTACAAGCTGACTCTTTCAGTCATCGTTTGATACAAACAATCCCGGAGTGCATAACTGAATCCTATCAATTTTTCGCGGAGCAGAAGAACGCCCGCGGCCACAATGTAACTTTGGCACCTTGCGAGTTTCGCCAAAACACATTGGAATGGTGTAATGAACAGTTAACTGTGGTCCGTCTTATCCCCGGGATAAGTCAGCTCGATAGAAAAATTCCGTTCAGTTTCGACAGTCGGATCTCAGAAACAGTACGCGTGTCTCACAGGTCCTAGAATTGGTGTGATTTTCTCCCACTCGCTTCTTTGTAGAGGAAGAGCTATTGCACAATTGTGGAGGTTAATTATACTGGCCTCACGTACGGGGTGTTGACACACTCAGTTGTCTGTTCAGCCATTTGTTTTTTGCTAAAATGAATTCGGAGGAAATGCCCTATTGCACTCTCCTTACCGGAACTTCAGTTGCGGTGATCCAGATGATGGCCAGAGAGAAATGCAGTCGACCAACACTATGCTCACGCGTCCGTGCCATGGTTGTCAAGCGCTCCATCCACGTGTGGCGTGAAAAGAAGATGCTGCTGTACAGTTGGGTGATGCCGCTGGTACTTCTGCCTCTTCTGTTCATCCTGGAGAAGGTGGCACTAAAGGGAACCGGCCGCGTGGTTGAGAACACAGGCAGCACCCTGCGGTACAGCTTTCCCGGCGTTGTCGACTTCTCCGAGGTATGTATGAGTTTGAATGGGGGTTACAAGCAGAAACATTCCGTTTACCTAAACGGCACAGAACGGAAAGCATCTGGCGCCATCTATTGGTTCACTTTGAACACTAACATTCTCTTGATCAACTGCTAAAAATGGCCCGGTGTCTGAACACTGCAGCTTTGAAGTAAATTTTTCTGTTACTCTTTAACGGGCTAAGTTCGATCGATCCTCTGCACTGTTGCACGATTTTTTAAGTCGAGTGATTTTGATGTGAAAGTGTACTTCTAGCCATATTTTCGGAAATAACATCGCTTCGGTATGCTTTGGGCGCAGTTTGTAGCCTATCGCCTTATTTATTTGATGCTTTGCGGCGCGAAGGAAGGGTCGGTTCTGTACTTCTGACGAAATGAGATGTCGCCTACCAGTCTCTCCATTCGGCAGGGCGACGCTGATTTATCTGAGACAAGCGGTACTCACTTCTGCGACAACTGCAAGCATGATGAAATCTGCAGTTATCCATAAGTGATATAAGCGATGTCGACATAAGCTTTTACGAACACAATGTCCGACCCTCGTGCTGGTGGTAGCTGTGTACGAGCGCTCTCTTTGGACAACGTTGGGGAAATCCGGTTTTTATTTAAATTAAAAAAAAAACCCACGTTCGAACCGATGCAACATAATGGTAGCGTTTAGGGGTCATGTTTAAGCTTGCGCAGGACAGGGGCTAGTAAATATAATTCTGTATCAAGGGACAGTTTCATGAGAGCTAGCTATTAATTGCTGCTTCGTGTCATAAAAATTTCGGGCAGCCTCGATTTAGGAGTCAAATCATTCCCACAAGTGCAAATAAGCACATTACATAGAGCGATCGAGGGACAACGGAAATATTCAGGACCAAATAATTTACTGTTGCTCCTATTAGTTACGAAATCAGGGTTGCTTCAGCAAGCAGAGATAAAGTTATGTTTCGTTATGTAGTAAGCTTAAGTTGGTGCAACGCAGAGCCATATGGGATTGCTGAAGAACGATGGTTTATGCAGCCAAAAACAACCCGAACCACGAGGTGTCATTTATTAAATTGTTTGAGAAATGTTGAGCAGGTGATGTTGTCACTCCATATAAAAGAGCTGTGTAAGAACGCTCTTCCTTAAGTGATCGCCTGTCGAACTCAACGCCAAACCTCAGTATAGAAACAGTGCGTAAAGCACCAGTCACCAGTCTGTGTCGTAAACACGCACGGGGCACCTTGAATAATCGTAGTGATGGTATTGGCGACACCGCGGACCCCTAGCCCCCAAACATAAGTTGTAACCTACAATGACGATGTGTTGTAAGGTGAAGGGTAGAAACCACGAACGGTGGCCGTCGGAGACCAGGTAAAGCTCCGGTGGATGGGCTCCCTGTCTGTTTACCAGACAGTGAGCTCCGGGACCTCTTCAGCTATCAGGGTAAGGCTCACGAAGAAAGTACCCCTGCTACGTTTGGCTGAGCTGCGCTCGAGGCCAACGCAGAACGTCAACGCCGGACGCTGAAGAAGCCACGTTTATTGCGGCTCACTTGCCGACAGAAGACAAAAACCCAGCGGTGGAGCTCGGGTTTGCTTTTAAGCCCCGCCGTCGCGAGAAGGAGAGTGGGAAACAGCACAATCATAGTTAGCCCACGTGCGCTGCGGCACGCAAGAACGCCGCGCAGTTCTGGTCGGTGTCTCCAGTTTTAAAGACGGTAGTCTTTCTTGGGCTACTTAAACCCAGAATTCGTGGGCGCGCTGTCTGTCTGCGTCTGTGTGTATCTTCGTCGCTGTACTGATTCATCCACGGCCAAAGTAAAACAATGCCTTGCAATAGTCTTATTAGTCACAGCAAGTCTACCCGTCTAAGTACGGTGTAATGTTCATACTTTGCAGCATTGTTGAGACAGACTACGCAATAGACAACAAATTAGACAGAAGGATAGGTCCTAAAAAAACATACATGCTTGTTTGGTTTAAATACTCTCAACTCGTCTAAAATACCCGCGTCGGCTCGGGTTTGCTTAAGCCCCGCCGTCGCGAGAGCAGTTAGGAAACAGCACAATCATGTTAGCCCACGCGCGGCACCAAGAACGCCGCGCAGTTCTGGTCGGTGTCTTCAGTTTTAAAGACGTCTTTCTTGGGCTACTCAAACCCAGAAATTTTGGTCTGCCTGTCTGTCTGTGACTCGATTCATCCACCCGGCCAAAGTAAAACAATGCCTATGCAATAGTCTTACATAGTCACAGCTAAGTCTACCCATCTAAGTACGGTGTAATGTTCATACTTGTCAACATTGTTGAAGAAGAACAAGACATTACGCAACTATAAGACAACAAATTAATACAGAAGTGATATTTGCAGTGTTCCTTTATAAAAAATCATACATGCTTGACTTTTGCGAATTTAAATACTTCATCAACTGCAGAACAAAAATTCACTCCGCGTCGCCTGCTGTCGCCCGCGCCACTATAGCTTCTGCAGCCATTTTAAGAAATCAACCGGCAACAGTTACGAAAGGTTCCACTAGATAGGTTCCACGTTCTGCTTGCAACGCACGTGGAGTAGGGAAACGCGGTTTTATAAACGTTGAAGTAGGGCGCCTCGATTCACGCGCGTCTGCCCCGCACGGCAGCGTTGGCATCGAGACACCCGGTTTGGAGCAGTGGAACGCGGGAAATTTAAAATGATTTAAGCAAACCTTAGTGGCGATTTACCTTGGGAGGAGCGCGAACGCAAGAGGAACAACATGAGGAGGTGAGCGGGGAAAGCGAAGGGAGGCATTTACTTGGCAAAATTTGATAAAAGACTATCATTCTTTGACGACATGTGCAACAAAAGGAGCAGATACGCGGCCAATTTTTTTACACCTGCGCTCGACTGCGGTTGGTTTGGAACGATGGTCTTTCTTCGACGCTGGTTGAACGCACATACAAACACACACACATGCGCTTCAGCTCCCCAGCTATCGGCCGGTTTGGCGGGTTCCAACACGAGCATTCCAGTGCAGACGCTTGGCCATATTGGCTGTTTGGCACTGAGTGAAGGTACGTCTGCGCTACAGCGCAACAGCTCCTCCTGCCGGAACATTGCATAGGATGGGAGGGGGTTGCCTACAAAAGGTTTGCCGATGAGCCGATGGTAGGCAGAAACGCACCACGTTTGACTTCCGCCACTTAGGTTGAAAGTTCTTCGGAAGTGGCACCACAGGAGCACCGCCGACTACTTGTATCACGGTGCTTGAAAGGGGTTGTCTTCGCGATTGCAGGCGACCACATAGCGTCTGACGACCT
Organism: Haemaphysalis longicornis; assembly: GCA_013339765.2. Taxonomy (NCBI): domain Eukaryota; kingdom Metazoa; phylum Arthropoda; class Arachnida; order Ixodida; family Ixodidae; genus Haemaphysalis; species Haemaphysalis longicornis. The sequence continues at coordinate 139,616,660 of CM023450.1, forward strand.
TTCCGTTCATGAGACGTCAACCCTTGTGGGTAGAGGCTGAGAACTTCAGGCGTCCCGGGATGTCTGTAGGAGACGTGCTCAAGACCAGTATACAGGACATAGACAAGAAAGCAAGCCCCCGGAAGCGCCACAAACAACCGCCGAGGGCGGCCACGCAAGGGCCTGCCCCATGCAAAGGCAGGGGAATGAATTGAGAATCGTTGTAGTGCTGCATTATTGCCGTCTTAGGCCAAGGAAGAGAAAGCCCTGCTCAAACCTTCTGCATTTGCGTGCAGGGATCCTTTCGTATATTTAACCACAAATGCATACGGCTGCAAGCAAAGGCTCCAACGCAACAATCTGCCGTTTTTATTTGACATCTGTTAAACCACGTGAGGGGGCTGTGATCGGTAACAAAAACAACTTCGGAACCCGCCAAATAACATGGAAGGCTTCTCCACAGCCCTTATTTAGCATGCGCACTCATTTGCGATGGCACTGTAGGCCTGCTTTCGAGGAGATAATTTTCGGCTCACGTAGAGAATTGGGGGTTCGTGTCCATTTTCGTCTTCCGGGCTTAAAACATGCACCTAACCCTTTTTCGCTCGCGTCACATTGCACAAGAAGAGGCTTCGAGTGGTACGGGCTGTCTAGGACTGGCTGACGTATGAGCGGAGCCTTGAGAGACACAAAAGCAACCTCTTTCGCTGCCCCGCATTCTACCCGATAGGCGCGTCTTTCTTTAAGGCGTCTTTAATCGGCTGGCAATCGAGAAGCTTTTGACATAGTGCTGATAATAACCCACCATCACTAAGAACGTGCGGATTTCTGTTTTCGTTTCTTGGCGGGGGAATTCTCATATCGGCAGAATTTTTACATCTGGTGGGCTGCGGTGTCCTTGGCCAATTCTGTGTCCCAGGTAATCGACGTCTAAGTGACCCGACATGCATATTTGAGCCTTCAGTGTAAGCCCAGCCTTCTGTAGCCTCCAGCAGGTGATTGATGTGCCGTGGCCAAGAGTTAGAAAATCCTGCGATATCATCCAGATAGGGGAGTGCGAATGCTTCCGCGCCTGTTAGGATTTAATTCATCAGCCTTGCATGGCAATTTTTTCAGCATTTTTCAGCCCGAAAGGGAGAAGCAAACGTAGGAAGGTACCGAACAGCGTCGAGAAAGCAGCTCATTTAGTGGCTCGTTCACTGTGTGCAACTTGCCACTAACCACAAACCCCAAGTCGGGCGTTGAATTGTACTTTAAAGGCCTTGCTCACTCTTTTAAGTCAGTCCTCCACGTGTGGTAGGGGGTACACTTTTGTCACTGTCACTGAGCTAAACTTACGGCAATCTATGCAAAGACACGGTTCTTACCTTAGCTTCCACAATTATCATTGATGACACTAAATCTCCTTCAGCCGGTTCGGCAGTCTTCAGCGTCATTATCTGGCCGACGGCATGCCTCATCAGTTTTCTTGCCATGGTGAACACCGTTACGCCCTACATCTTGTGCTGCCTTGAGATGCTAGCTCTGGTATAAGTCATAAGAGTGGCGCGACCCGGTACCTTCAAGAACAACCGTGAGTGTTCTGTTATCAAAGCTGTGAGATCTGTTATCTGGATTTCGCTAAGAACTGCTCCCCCTACTGCCGAATCCAGAATTTGGTCTTACAGATACATCCATACTTAACACACATCCATAAAACACCTACACGTGCGAGAAGCTACCGAACTACTCACGGCGCACATCCTCGACGCTGCTGAAAAGTCCATCATTCTCCACGCCTCTGGTGCCCCGTGCAACCAGAGGAGGCCGTGGTGGAATGAGGACTGTAGGCGGGCGCGAGAGGGCCAGAACAAGCCGTGGGGTATCCTTCGTCGGTACTCCACGTCGGATAATCCTCTGTTGTTCGAAAGGGCAAAGGCTGTTTGGAAAACGTGTGAAAACAACATAGTTGGCTCTCATTATTAACATCAATAAACTCATACTCATATACGCGCCAGGTATGGAGAGGAATACGTAAACTTATGGGCAACAAACACACAGCCTGCCTCTGGTGAATACAACAGGGGACACACTCGAAGAGCAGGCTGACACACTTGCACAACACTTCCACACTACACAAATACTTTCGTAAAACAAACAATGGGCGAAAGAAGCCTTTACTTGATAACGACTGGTCAACGACTTCTTATAACTCAGAGGTTGCACTGCATGAGCTGGAGGCTGCTCTGAGCACGTGTAAACCCTTATCTCCACGCCCAGACAACATCACATATACGATGATACAACACCTACATGCACACACCTGAAACAACGCCTACATCTATACAATAAAATGTGGCTTTCGGGGCACATTCCACGCTCTTGGAGGGCAGCCATAGTAGTGGCTTTCTGGTAGGAGGGAAAGGACCCGTGGTCCCCGCTCAAGTTTACCGGCCGATAGCCCCTGATCGAGCTGCCTGTTGCAAGCTCCTCGAAAGATGATAAACCGGAAGGCTTCGTGTACTTCCTTTTGTACAATGTTCTTACTCCAGAGCTACCAGGGCAGGCCGAACTGCCGTCAGAGGTGGGGTGATGGACGAACGACCAACTCGTCGCACTTCACACGTATATCAAGAATGCCTTCGTGCACAAACAGTATTGTGTAACTGTGTTTTTCGACCTCGAGAAGGCCTACGACAACGCTTGTTGTTACGGGATCCTTAATGACCTCAATTCATTCGGTGTTTTCGGTAATATGCTAAAACCAACGCCTTGTTAGTTACTTGTAGAGAAGAAACATATCGTAGTGAGAGTTGGTTGGGCACATCTAAAAGTTCACGTGGCAGAAAATTGTCGTGCTTCAGAGTTGAGAATGTTTAGCTTATTCTTTTTATAGTTAAGATGAACTATTTGGAAATGCATTGCCACCCACAGTCTCTTATTCCATGTATGTAGACGACGTCCAGATATCCTTTAAATCATGTAATATGTCAATCTGCGAACGTCAAGTCCAGCGTGGCGTCAAGAAACTCTCCGTATGGCAAGACAGGAATTGTTTTAAACTAATCTGCAGAGAGCTCTTGTGTTGTGTTCTCCAGGAATCGTGGAGTGCACCCAGACGCAGATATCATTCTTAACGGCATGTTGAGCTCTGTGAACAAGGAGCACAAGTTTTTAGGTGTTGTGTTTGACCACAAACTCACATTCTATTCCTACATCAAGGAACTTAAGCATAAATGTCTGAAAACAAGGAATATCTTTAAGGGTCTCTCCCACAAATCCTATGGTGTCGACAAAGAACTCCTGCTGCGCTTGTTTACTGCTTTGGTTGGGTCTCGCTTGGACTATGGCAATGTGGTGTACGGGTTGGTGACTAAAACAGCATTGCGAATGCTTCACCCGGTGCTACACTTGGGGCTTCGTCTTGCGTCGGGCGCTTGCCGCACTAGGCCTGTCCAAAGTCTGTATGTCGAGTGTAGCAAGTGGTGCCTTGAAAACCAACGGTTGTGAATGAACTCGCTTTATGCTTTTAAAATTTCATCGCTGAATGGCAATCTTTTTTATCCTGTCGTTAATATTAGATCTACATCTCTGCTGTTTGTAAATCGCCCGTCCGCTGCTCTCCCCTTTTCGCTTGGAGGAGAGAGAGAGAGAGAGAGAGAGAGAGAGAGAGAGAGATAGATAGAGATGAGATAGAGAGAGAGAGAGAGAGCTTCGGATATCGCGTTTCGTTTTTAGATGTGACCATATCCTTTTCATACATTTTACCGCCTTGGCAAGTTAGCTTTGTGTTTTGCGAAGTTTATTTTATAGACTTGACAAAAATCGGCTACCACGAATGTGCAATGCTGCACAATTTTCGGTCTCTGCAGTTTACATACCCATTTGCAGAATTTTGGAGTGATACTTTTAAAGCGGCACTGTCGCTTCTTCTGCTGTCATAGTGCGACTGTCAATGCAGCCAGAAGCATGAGCGTACACGAAACCATTTTGCAGCAGAAGCATATAGAATTTTACTCATTGTATAAAATATTATTGAAAATCAAATTACCAATTCCATCATCTATACAGATTCCTTGAGTGTTGTTCAAGCATTTTCATTCCATAAGCCCAGAAAAAAACAGAGTTAATCCCGTTTTCAACGCCATTATGTCTGTCTATGCACAAAAGCAGGCGCTGCTCCCCTGTTTGGTGCCGTCACACACTGGGATCGTTGGTAACGAGTTGAAAGACGAGAGAGCCGCTGCTGCTGCACCGAGAAACACTGTAGACAAAACAGCGGTACCCTATACAGACCTCAAGTCACACATAAGACAACACTTGCGTAGAACATGGCAAGCACACTGGATTGAACAGACAAACAACAAACTACATGCAATAAAGCCATACTTGGGACCATACACAACTGACTCACACAACAGGCATAGGGAAGTCGCCTTAGCTAAACTACGGATCGGGCACATCCTTGCAACGCACTCGTATCTGCTCACGGGATCTTCAAGACCCCAGTGCAGCAGGTGCGGAGAGGCCCTGTCCGTAGTCCACTGCAAGGCACTCAACACAACACGACACAAAGATTTTCCTGAATTGTACAGACAACACATCCCGCTACACCCATCACACTTGGCCGACAACCCAATGTTTTCCACCAGACGTGTCCTGCTGTTTTTATCAGACGTCGTTTTTACAGCTCCTTTCGTATCATGCATAATCATCCTGGCCCTATACCCCAGCCATCTTCATAAATTTTAAGTTGCTTCACTTTTGTTTTTACTGAGAAAATTTCGTAGTGCATTGTACATCTGAGTTATCTTCAAAGACCCTTGTTTTTGGCGCTCTTTGTCCTTGCTGGCCTTGCGCCATTAAACCCAAACCATCATCATCAGTCTGTGTCCGAAATTGTTACGAGGTGTAAAGTATCAAGACAGACGTTTGCGCCTATTGGTAAAATATAACACAATATTCTAGCATGGGTTTAATTAGGCTATTCCGATTTATTTGTATGCATGACTTCACCGTTTCATTTCTTTGGTGTCAGATATGTTTTTGAATGTTAGTGTTTTCATACATTTTATTTTCGGCGTTTTCATCTTTGGTAGAAACATTTACCTTTTCGTGGAAAACTAGGCTCAAGATTCGACGTTGTCTTCTTAATTGGATGCATTTCTTGCCAACCTGCACAAAGCGATCTCGTCAGTTGTTAACCGGTCATGGAAATAAAACACAAATAATTTTATCACTCTTCAACTTCAAACCGTTGCTGTTTGGTGACTCCAAAATCCTGTTCACGGAAACGTGGATTTCTGTTTTGCATGCAAACAAATGCAAGACCTGAAGGTTCCTTAAACTTTATCGAAATTAGTTGAGAGACAAGGGGACGGTGATAGAGCAGCTTTTAAAGAATTCGTCTTCGGAAAAATGTGCGGGACACGTAAAGGGACACCACTTTATTCAGTATATTTTTGGCATAAAATATTGGCCACATAAATATTATTTGACGTGTTGGTGTCTATTGGTTTCCGTCTATTGGTTAAAAAAATTGTAATTGGGCCAGCTTGTGCATTGTGGAATTGCATCAGCCCTACAGCGTATAATACACAGGACAGTTCCGGGGTGTCTGCAAAACAGGGACGAGTGAACGGAACGCTTTACTACAGCTGTTATAATACACTTTCTTGAACATACGAAATAGATGCAATGTCCACACGGGACTTTGCTTACATGTCAGCATGTAGAAAACAATAACCCCTTGAAGTACAAAAATAACAAATATTGGGACTTTGTAGATGTTATGTTCACGTTTTTACACTTAACTGTTTGTTTTCCTGAACTGTTTCTCTTTCCAAAGCGCGCAAATTAAAAGCGGTGGTATGCTCGTTTGCTCCGAGTTCGCGTAGTGGTAATGCTCCAACGATGTTTGCGTCTCCTATCTTTCGAACGTGCTGTCATTACACTTTCCTCGAACTTCAACATGCGGATGCAATTTTCATGATTTTCTTGATTTGTGTTTTGCTCCTGCACATGCCAAGGCCAATATATCAACGGGAGCACAGGTACAAGGGTTGGCATAACAAAGTCCATGAATACGAAGTACATATAGGAAACACCCTTACAGCATTTTTACGTAAAGGAAATCCGGCACATTTAACAGAAACACTGGGTGCATAAACGAACATAACAGCGTATGAAATGTCGGGTAAAAGCGACATTGAACAGAGCGCCATAGAAGTGTAAGATTAAAAAGGATGCAAGTTTCAACGGCTCTGAGTACAACGGAAACAAGTGTAAGAACAGAGACGCTGGGTCGCTCTGTAGGCTCGGTTTGCGCCCATAGCAGCATTCGGTTTGATTAATCCGCATTGATCTGATGAAATTCAGTGTAGGTTTATTTAAACAAATTTCCGCGTATCTGCTCGCATTGCAGCAAAATTTTGTTGAAAGACGGCCGTCTTCTGCCGCCCCTGTCGTGTAATGTCCGCTACCTGCCCTCCCATCAGACTTACATGGTCTTATTCTCCCATCTGTTCCCTCGCATGATGGATATGACTCGCTGAATTAAATTAATTTTTGACGTGTTAGAAATCGCGTGCCATCTTTCGGACCTTTTGCTTCTGTTGTACTTGGAGAAGCTAGAGACGACATGCTTTGTTTTTCTATATGCTTTTATCTGGACTCTCTTTGACACCGCTTCTAAAGAGCTGGTTGTTTCATTGGTTATCACAAAAAAACTGTGCTTGATTTTTCTGTCATAGGAATCGGTAAAACACGAAAGTGAAATGTGCAGCGAATTTTGCAGCTGAGCATGATTAGCGGGACGGCGGCTGTCTTGTGGGTGTGTTTGGCGAGCGACGTCCTGCTGACGGGTCGCTTCGGCAAAAGTGTACTGGCGTCATTTTCGGGACGGATATGACGTCAACAAAATCTTGGTGTATCCCGACATGAAACACTTTCGTGTCAAAATATGAAACCCGAAAACGAAAACCCGAAGTATAACGTAAACTTTAGTACTAAAGTTGGCTTCCCCGCAAAAAGACCACGTGTGCGGTGGCGCACCCTTTGCAGGCCGCTTGCATCGTTCTACTGGCGTCACTTACGTGATGGATATGACGTAGGTGACACCTTCGTGAATCCCGAATCAAACACTTTCGTGGTAAAATCATTCTAACCTGTCTATTTATAAGAAACCCTGGTACTCTCGCTGACGTTCTTATTCTTGCCTAAGATTTACCGGAGCTTTTTTGGCCTGTATAATGCGGATATTTTTGAGCCGCTACAGTTCTTTCAGTAGTTTGGAACCGCATTGCCCTTATGTACTTCTTGTTCTTGTACACGTTAGTCCTTTGTTGTTTTATTTCTATTATATTTTCGCCCTTATATTATATTTCTGCCGGTACACGGGAGCGGTAAAGTGTCTTTTTTGAACATGTGCTCCGAGTATGCGTACAAGGTTGATTTTCTCAACACTGTATTTTGAGGGTAGGCTTATGGGAGGGGAAATCAGGTGCTGCTGGAAACCTTTACCACTTGACCGTGGAAAACTTTAGACCCGCACCCACCGTGGTACAATCCACCCTCAAGTAAAGCTAAAATTAGTAAATATGTCCAAGAGTTCAGAGACATGATTTAAAAGGCCGGGAGTTTTTAGATGATTCTCTAATGCTACCATTTTATTTGCAGGGATTTCTTCAAACCGATGTAGAAAAGAAATTTGTTAACCGGTGGCTGATGCCGATGTTTAACCCGGAAAATTTCGACGTGGTGCAAATTCCTCCTAGTGTTGACATCGCAACGGAGCTGATAAATGTGGCCAAGACGGATCTGAAAAAATATGTTTTTGATGAGCACTTTGCAGTGCAGATGACAAAAAAGACTGGGTGAGTGCCTAATTCGCGCATTACAATATCGACATGTTGAAGATAGCAGCAAGCAGCGGTTTGATAGCATATGTTACCACGAACTTTAAAAAAGTCATTGTTGTGGCGTCCTTTTTGGCGTTGTGGTCCAAGATAATAAAAACAAGTGCTTGTATAGATTTTAATCTAGTAAAAGGCTGCTGCGGAAAAACACAACTGACACTGGTAAGCCGCAAGCCCCTGAGCTGTGGATATAATTTGAAAAAAAAACAGTCAACTCCACTGATTGAAGATTTGAAGTTAAACTAGTACGTTGAGTTGTGAGGCAGCATTCCTAGGTTACCTGTTCCTGCTTGATTCCGGACGATGCCATACGTGTGTTCATAAGTTAAGGTGTCAATGCCTCTTCAGCATCTTTACGACCAGTGCCACGTTTCGTAACCAAAAGTGCTTTTAACACGAGTGAGAAGAGCTTTCAAAATCGGTATGCAATACTATTCTGACAAAAGAAACAGTTTGGTTCTAATCCTGATCAGGCAATGTCAGATTGACAGGATGGTAAAGCTGCAAGAGCGTTACCTATATCTCCTTTCTACGATAGTTATATGCATCAGTGTTGCCGTGCTTTTCAAATAGCTTTGCCGAATACCAATCTCCATGGGCTTCCACTCAACATTTCGTGAACGTTAGATACATTTGTCAATGTCAGCATTGTTTGCTTCCTTTAGAACGCACGATCACAACCTGATCATATTTTTGTAGCGTCAGCTACACTGGCCGATGTTGAGCAGCTTCGCGTGCACCTTGAATGAGCGTGATACGCAAGCGCGAGAGGAATTGGCTTGGCTTGGCTTGGATTGGATTGGATTGGATTGAATTAAATTGGATTGGATTGGATTGAATTGTAAGTCTACCCAAATTGGAGTACGGGAGTGCAGAGAATTGGGTGTGCACATTCGCCGGTCTGCGCAATCCAGAGAAGGGACGTCATAGCCGCTGCAAACGCACTACCGCCGGCGTGCGCCCAGCTGTGCGCCTCGGTTGCGCAGTAGCCAAGTCTGACGCTGCGCCGGAGCCGCTTGATAGCCGTTTCGCGTGGCTCCTGGAGAGCCGTGCTGGGCATACTCGAGGAGCAGTGACTGGACTGGACTGGGCTGGACTGGATAGGACTCGACTGGATTGGATTCGATTGGATTGGATTGAACTGGACTGGACTGGACTGGATTGGATTGAATTGCATTGGCAATCGTTTTAGCGGCAGTAAGCATGATAATCAGCTAATCCTAGACACCGAGGAAACCTAAGAATAAACAGCTGAACCTTAGTTCACGCTACGTATATCCTGGCATAGCCGAGCTAAGCCACTGCTATTTTTTTGGCACAAAGCCCGCGATAAATATATCGATTCAAAGAAGTCGTACACGCCATGGTGGCTGAGTGGCTGAAGCGTTGTGCGGCTAAGCCCTAGGACGCGGGTTTGATCCCGGTGGTGGTGGCTGCTTTTCTGGTGGAGCGCTAAAGCGAAAAATCCATTGTATTGAGTCTTCACTGCATGTTAAAGATACCAGGGTGCTCAAAATATACCCGGCTCCCTCCACTACAGCGTACCTCAGGGCCCAGGTGTAGCTTGCGCGCGTTAAACTTATCAATAAATCGAAAAAAAATTACGTTGTCTGGTTTGTTGGTGAGCGCTTAATAAACGTTTTTCACCTTTTACCTCTCTTATCTCCTCAACCTTAATCGCTTTCCTCCTCTGGCAGTCACAAACGGTTTGAATTCGTTTCTCGTGCAACCCTGCGTAAAAAGAAATTATTTTCGTCGATCAGTATAACAGACGTTGAATAATTATTTTTGAAGTTATATTTAGTTAAAAGAAGCTTATTTCGACATCCAATAAGATTACAATACCTTGTAGAAGGCAATGATCCACATCTAATTAGTTAAAGAAGTAACAGTTACTTATCTCTTTGGTCGTCTTTAATTTTATGTAAATATTGCCATTTTTTTGTAACGCAGTTCTTTAGGTAGCAACCATGTGTTTATTAAGTCGCGAAGTGAAACAACATTGAAATGACACTCTGCCTACTATCTGCTCATTGTTTTCTACATCGGTCAATTTATAAGCTTCCTCCATTTGTTGCGGCAGCTTTGCTTCTTCTATGTAAGATTTGTTCGGCATTGTTCACCTTGAAAATTGTTATTAACAGTATGAATATTCTAATCGTTTGCAAAATCGTTCCACTGAAGACTAAGTGCAAACTTCACATTGAAAGTTGGACTAATAGATGAACGAAAGTCACGGGTGTTCAGGTTGAAGTACTCCTATCGTCGTCTCTTTAAGCTGAGATAGAGCTTGCCGTGGTTTTTAGCTCGTCGTTGGCCACCCTATGTTGTCATTTTATTGGAATGGATAAGGAGTACGGTTCAAATTTACATCCGCAGCCCTATTTGGTGAAGAGCTCGAAGAAACAGGCCTGTGTAGAGTTCGAAAGGCGACATGCGCGTGTTTAGCATATTTAATAAACTTTATGTTGATTAGTTCTGTTAGAATGAAGGAGGGAAGTAATTTTTTTCCGCAGTTATAAAAGGAAACGAATTTAGACTTAAAGCGCAAATTGGATGAGTGTGTTACTTAGTTAATGAACTCATACTTCTAGCGAGCGTGGCACTAGAAGGAAAGAAAGGAAAAAGGGACAACATACACGCGAGACATCAACTCAGTTTATGCCATCAGAAACGAGGAAATACGCATACGTGTACATAAAACGAGACAAAATAGACACGTTCGTTCGTGTTAACAATGCGCCGCAATCTTCACACTCTCATCACCATTGTATTGCTGAAGCACAGGGACAGTGCCCGTCCTCCTCCGTATTACAGCACATGCCTTTTATTGTCACGTGTACACTCCAGTGACCTATCATTCATCACCTAGAGCGTTTCATCTCTTCTTTTCTACCTCCAGTGTGACGTTCGCCAGTATGAGCTCGAATAGAGGTCTCTTGCTGCTGTGCTGCGCCGCCAGAAGAGAAATACGACCGAGGTGGCGGAGATTCCAGGGCTAAAGAGTCTAAGAACATTTAGTAGTGCAATTACTCTGCAGAAAAAACTGGTTTAAGTAAATCAGTTATTGTTTGGAATGCTTCACCAAAACAATTTTTTGTTATACGGGGACAGAAATATATTATCTAGGTAGTTTGTTGTTTATGCAAGAAGCTATGCATTCTTCATTCCAGCGGTCACCAAAGAACACTTCTCGTTCTTCTCGTACGTTGAGGCACTTTAATTACTTGCGCTAAAGAGCAATTATTTTATAGTCATGTTATCTCACGGTTTCAGTAAGTGTAATCACATAAATGAAGTTTTTCTATAACTCTATTTACCCGATTTTCGCGGACGTGGCTGAACAAGATTGGAGGGAAAGGTCTCAAAGAACTAGGTAAAGCAGCCTAACAGTGCAATGTAAAACCAACAAAACACATAAATAGCAGAATAAACATTTTTAGAGGGGACTATCGAAAACATTACTTGCTTCTACTTTTGCAATGCAGTCCAGTTTGGGGAAGCCATAGTTATTATTGTGCGGTAACTTTTCAAAACGACGTTATTTGTGCGCTTTCAAATTTTGAATGGCTTTATGCTCTGCCAAATACTATCTTTGCCAAGTACTATTTCCCCCATATGCAGCTTCTTCCCTCCGCCTTCAATGTACACTTTACTGACATTTGCTTCTGGTGCCTCCTCCAAACGTGCCCCAAATGCCGTGTAACCTTCACAGCCCCTCGGACGCTCTTATCCTGTTGCCGTCATTTTTTACATCATCTCTCTCTCCCTTTTTCTTTTGTTTTGGTTCCCCGTTTCACGCTTCTTTTTTCTTGTACAGAAGCAACGTTTCTCATTCATCTCCCCCAATGCAATGCAACCTAATTGCGCGAAGAGTTGGAACTCTGATGCGTGCACATGACTCAGCGAGCAATGGAACGGAAGATGATAGGTGTAACATTAAGGGACAAGAAGAAAGCGGAGTGAGTCAGGGAACAAACGCGTGTTAGGGACATATTAGTAGAAATTAAGAAGAAATGAGCGTGTGCGGGGCATGTAATGCGAAGGAAAGATAACCGGGGATCAATAAAGGTAACAGAGTGGATCCCTAGAGAAGGGGAGCATAGCAGGGGGCGGCAGAAAGTTGGGGGGGGGGTGAAGATGAGGTCAAGAAGTTTGCGGGGATAAATGGTCGCAGTTAGAACAGGACCGAGATAATTGGAGATATGTGGGAGAGGCCTTGGCCCTGCAGTGGGTGTAGACATGCTTATGATGATGATGATTGATCTTTTGATGATTTATTGATTAATTCACTCAAAGGCTCAAACACAAAATGCGGGCGACGGAAGTGCATAGTTATGTGCTTGCTTGCATTGTTACGTTTGTTCAGACCCTTTGGCTTCTCCCTGAAAAGAATTCAAAGCAAGTCATGGGATGTTTTCCGCCGCAGGACCGTGCTATGGTACAATGGTGAGATCGAGCACATGGCTGTTTTGCTCACGACATTGTACAACAATGCTCGTCTGCAAAACATCACGCAATCGAAACGGGCCCGCTTTACGTTCGACGTGACTTCAAGTGGCTGCGAAGACGCGCTTCACGAGTCGGATGAAACGAAGTACGATTCACTGAGCGTGTACCATGTTCTGCTACCGAATATTCTTCGATCCGTGTTCTTCCCGCTGTGCTCGAGCCTCATGTGCAGCAATTTTGTTCTCTTCCCCATCGCAGAGAGAGTGCTCCAGGTACGTCATGGTTGTACGCTCAAAGAGCCAAAACTTTGCCCATGTTACTATGCTGTTGTCTCGCCTGATACTACATGGGCTCCAGGAAAACTGAAAGTCTCAGTGACACGAAAAATGCGTTTTTCTTGAAAGTGAAGGAAAACTTACCCTTTTATTCACAAGGGTGCAAGACATATATACGTCCTTGCGTTTAAGGGCAATTTCCTTCCTGTCCAACCGTCATTCATCAAAAAACGAGGAAACGACTTACTGAGTGGCATATGCCCGCAATTGTGAGCTACACGCACCCCATTTTTTCGATTGCTTCCATTGCTGTGGTTGTGCTCACTTTGACTATATCAAGCCGAGTTTATATAGGAAACCATATATAGGAAGATATCTGGGGAATATAACTTACATGTCACTCTTGTATCAAACTTCTCCCAGTATCAAACTTCGCCAAGACCGTCGCGTTAGCTCAGAATCGCGAAGATATAGAGGCTGCATCAAGGTGAGGAAAGTGTCACGAAGCCGCTGGTTGAAATATTGTCCGTCTTCTCGAATGGGGCTGATGGAATTCTATAATGACAGACGTAAGGTTACAATTACGAGCGACGTATTAATTTATAACTTGGTCGAAATCACGCTGCTGGCGTCTGTAACAACGTATCAACCATCGGCGACGCTTTGGGAGTGGTGTGCAGTGGTGGTAGCTACAGGTGTTGATTGCAGTGGGTCCTGCGGAAGAAAAAAACACAAAAAGGAGAAGATAGGGCACGCGACGCCGCGCAACAAATTGCATATCAGGGGGATATTGTTGTACCCACGCTTTTAATGCGAAGATTTAGTGTTATAACTTACGGCTTCGGTAACGTGAAAGCGCCCTGAAGGAAAGCCAACTTTCTCTGACGATCATTTATCGTAGGCGAAGTGAAAAAAAATGCTTCAGGGGCAAAAGCGAACGAAGCCTATCCGATTGCTACCCGATTGCTCTCGTGTTACGAAGCCTATCCGATTGCTCCATTTATGAATGTTCAAAACTTTCTCCAAACTCAGACGACAACCAACGAATTCTTCTCCTGAGACATTCGCGTTCAACCATCGTCGTCGTTAGGCGAAGGGGTGCATGAAATTTTTTCAATTGCATTTTTTCTGCCGGAAGATACAGCGACGGTGAAAGCAGTGGGCGGAAGGTGTACGCCGGTAGAAACGACAAATGATAAAGCGGCACAGGACAGAATCCTTTGCGCCATTTATACCACGGATGCAAACGTCTATTTTAAAAAAATGACATCGAACAGCAGCATGAGCTTGCTGATTTTTTAAAAGTTATTATTCAATTTGCTATTCTGAAATAGTGTCGGTGGTATTGAGCAGATACACGAGAACCTCACACCAAAGATTTCAACTTTTAAAATAATAATGCGCACGGAATAAGTCGCTGTGAAGAATATACTGCGGTTCCTGTACGCTCCATAGGAGATGACGGTTTAAACTTATATTTAACATCAAAGCCCAAAACGTGCGATGTCACAGTGCCCTGTCCGTTGTAAATCACTCGTTACTAACGTTGTGTCGTCGACACTGTTGCAGAGTTCTGCAGGCAGCGTTTTTACCAGGTGCCAAGAAATACACGAGTAAAATTTTAAAAATTGAGAAAACCGCAAGAGATATTATACATCTAGTGTAAAAAGATATCTTAAGTTCACATGGTTTGATTTTAAATTTGTGGTTTTTTTATTAGGCTTCTATAGCTTTTTTTGCGAGTTATGTCTAAATATATTGGCAGTAAAAATGTCCAATGTATTTACTAGATGAAGTGTTCTAAGCTAAGTAAACACAGAGCATCAGAAGAAAGCAATTCCTCTTCTGCGGATTTACACAAACGTGACAAAATCTTGTTGTATGTGATATAACATTCACTACTTGAAGTTCACGGTATCACGGAAGGCGACCGTGTGGAAGCCGAAACGTAATGTTTCGAACGTACGTACATTGTGGTCGGCGTTTTTGCCACTTATTGTCCAAGATTATTCAGTTCGGATTCCGTACGCCGTGGCAAAGTTTCTGCATTGCTATAGTGAGAGCTCATGTTGTGCTATTGGTGAAATGAACGAATTTGGAATTGAAACCTTATACGACGCGTGTGTTTAATATCTTTTCCGGTTATTATAATTTCAATTGACATGACCAAACTGAAGAGTTTAGTGATACATTGGATACATTGCTTCCACAAAGCGACTGTTAGTGGATATGCGGGTATTGCTGTCTGGGTATTGGGTATTGCTGTCGGTCAGTTTGCTGCCTACAGAACCTTTGGTTATGAGGAACCAAGGGTTCAGGCATAAGCTACAGATTGAGCGCCCATATAAACTACGTACTAGCTAAATGTAGGTCCGAGACATTAGATCGTAATGTACCCTAATGTCCTTTGTGTATGGTCCTTAAGGGTATTAACTTTGTGGCTTTTATGTCCTGCTGTTTTCTGGGTTCAGGAGAAGTTGTCGTGACGATGTGAAACTACAAAATTCGAATCTATCAGGTTCAAGTTCTCGTAGACGGTAGGTTCCGAAAAAACGCAATAGAGACATTTCAAAAATTCACATTTTTTCTCCCACATAAGCATGCACTTTGTTCAAACGTGGCAGCAATGTTTTCCTACAACTTTGCGGGTTGCACATTATGCAGTATGGGGCGAGGCAACCAAGGGCGAAGCTGTAGAGCCTGAAAGTGAGTCGGCACCGGTGCCATATTCTCGTGCAGGTAAAACACTTGCAAATGGTCACGGGTGTGAACCCCCTGCTTTACTGGACCACAAACTTCGCTTTTGACTTCGTGTTCTACATGGGCACGGCGCTTTTGGTGCTGCCACCGGTAGTCGCGTTTCACTACGATGTATTGACCACGCACGACATACGTGAGTAATGTCTACGAAAAGTACGTTATTTGCAGTCACTGCGCGGTTTATTTGTTTTATATGCAGGTAATGGGTGTTACATTTTCACAACTGAAAATCCTGCAAAAGAAAGCGATTCCGTAGATATTGTGAATCCGGCGTCATCTTGGTTTTCATATTTGGCTTCGTGTATTGAACTTGCTATTGGTGGACTATCATTGGCAACGTAGTACATGTAAAAAAACTATTCAAGAATGCAAGATTAGTGCCTTCGAAGCAGTATTGGCAACGGCTATAATAATGAGAATGGTGCTTTTTTCTTGATTGGCCTTTGGTAAACCCCATTAGTTTCTGGTATTTTATTCAAGAAATGGCGGCCGAGTAATATATACCGTAGAATTAACGCGAAGTACAAAAAAAACAGCAGTGCGGGTTTTTTACCAAGCATCAACGGCAGAATTACCCTGCAGCGGGGCAAATACAGCAGCTAAAATAGCAGGATTTCAACAACTATTCCAGAAGATTATTTTGCTCCTTGCAATTTACACTTTTACAAATTTTGGTAAAATGGCACTTCGATGTGAGGGCTATGATTATTTTATATGAAAATGAGAAAAATGCACCACGCGTTGCTGAGAAATATTTGTATTAATAATTGTTTTTTCCTTGCAATTCACACGATTGCAAATTTAGTGAAATAAAATGCAGTGCGAGGGCTATCATTGTTTTATATGGGAATGACAAGAAAGCATTATTGAATACTCTGAAATTTTGTATATTTATACTAACCGAATTGCGAACCGTTGGCGGCACATTTTAGTGGGCATGTAATTGTTATAGAATACGCTTGGTCTTCAAGAACTCCGCCAGTCGTTCTTGTGTGTTTTAGTGTGTGGTATAACAACGCTCTGAAAATATTAGAAAGGCGTTAGGAGAAAGAAAAATTGGACGGCATGGAATTTTAACCCCAAGAATTTCAAGCAGATTGCGGAGCTCTTAGTTTCAAATATCTATCAAGCCAGCTGCCGTCTCCGACTACCCGAAAAGAGGAACCGTTTTTTTATGTTGTGCTGCGGAGCCTCTTGAAGCGCAGGTTTCACTTTTTCCGATTGGAATCGGGCTAAAATAAGTTAAAGTTCACGCTAGCAAGGATAATGGTTACGTGTTATAAGAAGCACCGCAGATAAGATGTTATCCTTACCTTGTTTTTTATTTACTCGCTACGCAGGTTTGCTATTTTATCTCAACTGCCTTCATGGCGTTGCCGTCCTTCCTGTTGTCTACGCCTGCTCATTCGTCTTTGACAAACCGAGTGCTGGTTTCATGATACTGGCCATGTCAACCTTTCTGCTGGGTAAGTGACCGCTTATCCACTGTGTGGAGAAACAGAGTAGCGAAATTTCTGATCGCAAAAGCATGTTCGTGGGATAGCAAACGTGTAATCTAGCACAGGGTAGCCCCAGGTAACCCTTTGGCTTTGATTAAAGGTTCTCATGTAGATGTCCTTACTTGTGTCGATAAACGTTGCGCAATATGCATGTCTCAACACCAATGTGGGGAGAATTAATGGGTGGTAAAAAATGGGCGCGGCTTAGCTGAGCTAACCCTTGATATGCAAAGCGAAAGCTTGGCTTAGTCTGGTTAATTCTTGATTTAACTTGGTTACCTTTGATTTAGCTGTATTTGTTATACTATTCACCGGAAGTTTGAAGTATCTGGCACTTGCCATCACGCAATAAATCGTCCGGAGGTTAACTCTGCGTAGGTGCTCCTAAAGCAAGAGCGCAGAAATTATCAGCGTATTTCCTACTGCCAGATCTTGTTTGCGTCTTTTAGAGCGAAACCTTTCTTAGCGGTGCGGGTGGCGTCTTGCCAGAAAACTAATGCATTTCCCCATGGACGCGTTGGTTGACTAAAAAGTCCTGATAGTATCTTTGGACACACGTCGCGTGCGTGAAAGTTGGCTTCTATTGTGTCAAAACTGTTTCTTGAAAATCGCGAAAAAGGAATGTTTATGGATAAAACAATACACCCATTGATCATGAAGGAGTATACGGTTAAACCTGGATGTAACGAAGTTGAGAAAAGCTCGCAATTTTTTTCTTACATGCAGGTTTTCGTTAATATAGCAAAACGTTAATGTAACGAACCTCTATGTAATTGCTGGATTTAACGAAGATTTTCAATGCCGCATTTCCAGGCCCTTTGAAACCCATGTGTGTGTGACCTCTATGTAACGAAGGCGTTGTGACGGCTAACCTTATGAGCCGTTGTTTGTTGCACTTTTTCTAAAATATCGGCTGGAGGAATGAACTAAGTTAGCGAATTTGCCTGCGCCGGAAACTAGCGTGCGTTTCCAGTGTGAGTGTGGGGTCGGTTAGATGCCAGGACGGCCTGTCGTCGTGTAGTCGTGCTTCTTTACTGCCATCTGTGGTGTCGGTTCATTGGTGATTATTTCTGCTGCCAGAAAACAAAAACTTGGTCATCTCAAGACACGCCCGCAATTTTAAATGCCCTCTCTGCCGGCGAAAAAGAAGAACGTCACCACTCGGTACAGCATCCCAGCAAGCACCCTCTCAACACATTAGAGTGCGACAAAGAGCATCAAGTTCGCGAAAAGGCGCTTTTCAGAAAACGTTTGGTCCTTGAAAGGGTTAAGGCACTCAAAAGTGTCAAAGGGCAAAAGTAATACTTAAGTTACGTTTGTGAACACGGCATAAGTGCCTTCATCTCTGGAGGGCCGTGTTCGTGGTAAAGTAGCAGGCAGAAATCACGCAGTGTTTCACTGTGAAATGCACTGCATTTAATACTTTGCATTGCGTTTGTTTGCAATGCATTGCGTCTAATACTATAGGGTCAGTTCAACATCACTGATGCGTAGTATTTTGGTTTAGTTTCTGTTTCGTTCACGCGAGCGTTAACTCGAAACCTTTATGTAACGAGAACCTGCATATAACGAAAATTGCGAATTTTCGCCAATTTCGTAATATCCGGGTTTAACAGTACATGAAGGTTTTCAGTTAAGGCTCGCGTGAATGAACCAGAAACAAAACCGAAATACTAGACATCAGTCAGTGACCTGACCTTTCAAAGATTTATTTCACGGTAAAAGACTGCGTGATTTGTGCCAGCTGCTTTCTGACGAGCTTGGGCACTACACGACGCTCCACAGTAGCATGGTCACTTACCCTCGTATTCACAAATGTAACTTAGTTATCACGTTTGCCTTTCCTTTCGGCACTTTTTGGTTACAAGCGCGTTTCAAAAAGTAAACTTATGTTGAAAAGGCGCCTCTCTGCGTGCTTGATGCTCCTTCCGCACTAAATGTCGTTGAGGTCGAAGGTGCTAGCTGGGAGACTATACCGGGCGGCGATGGCGTTTAATATTCCGAGCTTGTTATGAAAAGAGAAAACTTTTCATTTTCATCAGCAAAACTCATCCCCTAGGAAGCGACACCACAGATAGCAGCGGAGACGCTATACTAGACGGTGCCAGGCACGCCTAGCAACTCAAAACACATCTCGAACAGACACCGCTGGCAAATGTAGAAACAGTAGTTTGCGGTGCGGGTGAAAAAAAGTGTAGTTACTCTTGCCACCTAGTGTCACGCTGTACGAACAAAACATCAACTGGGTGCTACGCTAGCCGTGGGACGGCGCTAGCTGTTCTGTTCGTCATCATCAGCATGAAGAATTTTGTTCTTGGCGATTCTATACGTTTTCATAGCTGCTTTTCTTCGGATAATTTTTCGTAGTGCCATTCTGCGGCCAATGTTTCAGCGTGAGTGGAACAAATTGTGACTGATCAGTTTAGCGAGTTCGTTACATGAAGGTTGCAAACACATGGGCTTTAGCTCTAATAGGGGTTGCAATGGGGAATCGAAAAACCGGTAAATCCAGGAATTCGTTGCAAAGAGCTTCGTTACATACAGGTTTAACTGTAATACTATACCGTTATATCATGATCCACGTATCGGTGTACATTTAAATCGTTTGTAGATTTGTTAACTTAGTGCGCGCAAAAATCGTCGCATGGGATGGTTCCTCCTTTGCGATTTGTGTTTTTGAAGGTTTCACGATCGATTGGACGCACTTTCAGCGAAGGTTGGATGCACTTTTAGATTTCGCGCTTTTACAAATTTTTTGTAACAATCGATGGTATTTTTTTCTTTTTTTCTGGTGGTAGCTTCCAACACCAAGAATATAGGGAGCGGAAACAATTTCTGTTGTATTATCAAGAAAATTTAAAGCGAAAATTTGGTGAACACGCGACGAGCCTTCAGAGCGACGACAATGGCTGGCTCCTCCTCCTGTCTCCTGTGCGTCCACATGCTTTTAGGGGTGAAGTCCCTCAGGGGCTGGTGCTGTTGGCATCTCTTGCCGTCGTTGTCGTAATCGTCGTCGTTGTAATCGTCGTCTCATGTAGTCACGTTGCTAGAACACCGAGACAATTGTTTACGGCTCGCGCTAGAACGCTTCGTAACGCGTACTAAAAAAATCGCAGGGACACTAGTGTAAGCCTCGTGCTGACACGGTTCGTAACCCGTACTAAAAAAACTCGGACACTCGTTTACGCCTCGCGCCGGAAAGCTTCGTATTTTCAATGTGCTACCACGTTCATACTTTGCATAGCAAGCAAAAGGCTAATTACTCATCTCCTATGGTCAGTGTGCCGAGTTCAAACACTGTAAACTGACCCTGCTCCTCCTGCCACCCGGATTTAAAAAAAAATCCCACAAGAATACAAACGTGTTTTCATCTGAGTTTTCTTTTCATAGCTTTTTATTATCATTCTGTTAAGCCGACGACGTAATTTTGACGTTTGGTGAGAGAACTAAGGCTTTCGCCTTACAGGAGGAAAAACCAGCCACTGTCGTCACTCTGAAGGTTCTTTGCGTGTTCACCATCTGTTCGGTTTACATTCCTTGATAGTACAACAGGAGTTGCTTCGGCTGCCTATACTCGGGTGTAAGTATGTACGGCAATAGTTCATGTAGTATATCACTCCACCGAAGCAAATGACCAGGACTTCACGATGCCTGCATATTCGAAAGGATATTGCGTTTATTCCGTGATACCATCTGATCTTCTCACATAGTTTGTTTGCCGTCGCTGCATTATTGTATACGCAGATTATGTCAGGAAAATCACGTTAATGACTCGTGTCAATTTGGAAATACTCGCAGTAACGCACTATTTGTGCCGCATGGAGAAAGGGTTGGCTGCGGTAATGAGGCACAGGGGCAACTTTTGTTGTCGTACTCAAGCTGTACGCGAGTATAATTAGATATCGGTCCAGTAGGCACCACAGCGACAAAAGGATTTTAGAACAAGCAGGACATATCAATGACGGTTTTCACAAGGCCCGAAATATGTCATTGGTCCATCAGAACCGCGACTGCTTATGAAGGTAGTACATGGGCTTTTTCTCCTGCAGGGGAGATTCTGCGCTGTGTAAGTTGTGTCTACAATATGCTGCCTTCGTTATACAGCTTGACTTGTTGTCAAAACTCTAGTGTCGTAGCTTAAGTGACTCTGCAGCTGCTTTGCGTCTCCTTATGGGACTCCTTATGTTTGTTCTGGTAGCTATCAACAGCAGCATGAATGTTTGTTTATTACCAAATGGTGAGCATTGACTTCTGGTCCTTAGAGCCGTCAGTGGGAGCTACAGGAAGAACCTATAGTTTGATGCATTTGCCATTTGCCTAAATAGATATTTGCCATTTCATGGTAGTCTGATTAGGTGGAAGCTGCAGTTCAGGTTATGGCTATGTTTGGTTTAATTGTTGTATAAAAGTGTATGAACTCAGTTTTATAATTTTTCATTGGTGAAACGAGATAGACAGCAACCATTGAAGGTGCCATAGATCATGCGCTTGTTTCATAAGCTATTTAATAAGCGTGTGCTGCTTAGTGAATATGACATTCTGTATTTCATATCCTAAGGGTATGGAAAAATTTCTATAAATAGGAAAGAAAGCTATCTTAATCTAGCACAAAACGTGAACATTTAGTGCTGATGGAATCCTGTCGAATTATTGTTGTACAACTATAAGCACGCCGTGTTCTCTGAATGCTTCGTAGGCAACTAAAATTTACTTAAACCAATAATATTGAGAAATGATATTTCGAGCTTCTTGTTCAGCCACCACTGCGTTGGCACAAAAGCATAGCTTCACTAAGACACTTCCACTGTGCAGTTACGGGAACACTTCTCTAATGGCATACTTCCCAGACAACGCACATACATTTTAGGTAAGTGCTAGGGATGTCTCACCTGGGAGTTTGGGAACTCCTAGGGACATCCCCCTGAAGTTCCAAAAACATTCGTAAGTGATACAAAAAAGACCTGTCTGGGATGTCCCAGATTGGGACTTTGCTGGGAGGTCCAACATCCCATGTAGAACAAAGACAGGAAAGTTTTGGGATGTTCCCAAAATGTGCATGAAAGTCCTTTTCAGGACGTTCGATTAATTTATGTGGTTATAGCTCGACATTTCATTGCAATGAAAGTTTTCCACCATTCGTACGCACTATTACAATTTTGTGCAGAACCTTGCAAAGCCGTTTTATTGAGCGAATTTCATTCAAAACAGCCTCCAGTGGCAAAATCAAGCAGCGCTCTAAAGGTACAAATACACTTCTAGTACCGTATATAAAAGTTCCTTGTAGCATCATGCAGGACTTGTGCTTCAGTTTCTGACAATAAATTCTACTAGCTGACACAGAAGTGAACTATCACATGAAAAAATTCAAAAGGTCGCACTAGTTATGTACAGAAAGATAAGAATCATCTCTTTTACATCAAAAATGAGCCATGCATCTGAATAATTCATTTAAAAATAGGAGCAAGCCTAAATTCTATGAAAGTTATGGCATGAGCACTGACGTTTGAAATTGCTGCTCTTTCTGAAATACCAAAAAGTGAAACATGTTATAGGACACAGGAAAAGCACGCTAGTGCACGGGAAGTTACTGAAAACCATTAAGGGAGCAGTCATACCCTCCCAGGGTGCGCAGCCACTTTTGGACAATGCGGGGCTGCCGTGGGGCATCACTGTGCACCACACAAATTAAAATCATTTGAAAGGCCAGCTCATCTAGTTCTGGGTGATATAAAATATTTAAAAACATATTACATGATAACAAAAACTCATGATTGTAGACTTGGAAAGTAATAGTTTGGTTCACGTGTACCTACATTCTAAAAATTATATAACACTATTCAATGTAAATGGAGGACGTTTCCTGTGTACTTAGAAGACACGCCAGCTAGCCGCATGTAGACATCAAATTGGTTTCAGCCAAATAGTTTTTCACCTGTCTTTTTAGGGCAAATAAAAGCTAACAAAAGAAAATTGATTAACACGTAACATTACAGCGCTCACAGCAGAAGAATAACGATGTACACGTGTGGCTGTACGCTTATTTTCCTACCATTTAAAATTTGGCTGCATTTTGTTACCTTTTACGTAATTAGGTCTAAATGTGATAATATAAATGGATGTATACTTAAGAGTTAGCGTTGAAAATGTAGGATCATGTATGGATGTATATTGCGATATTTAACCTTGGCAATTAACATGAAAATAAATGCAGCCAAATATTGATGGGAAGAAAGTAAGTCTACAGCGAATGTGTATAAAGACTATCATTCTCTGCGCTGAGCTATGTAAATATCTTGTAGTCAATTTTTTTTGGTTTAGCAGCCACAAGATTAAGAAATTTTGAAGCCAATTTACTTTTCCCATGCCGCCAGCAGTTGGTATGTCTTATGAAGTAACAGCTAACTCTCCAACTTCTGAACTGTTTTCTATAACTCATAAAAAATGCAGCGGCAAGTGAACCAAAATAAGATTTTTTGAGTTTGAAATTTGGATTTGTCTCTCATGCAGTAAGATGAAAAATATTGCTACCACTCAAAACTAGACAGGGTGCACTTTGTAAGGGTACATTAGCCTTGTATGTGGTGCAAGCTGACGCACAGCAGTTACCATACAAACGTCCAAAACGGACGGCACACCCTGAGGTAGCACTGGCCCATGCGCCCTAATCTGGGAAGATGCGCTGAATTTCGTAGTTTTTTGTCACGTAATAGCTTACTGCACAAAAATGGACATGCTTTATATGAGTGTCAGGAAAATAAACACGAACAATCACGAAAATGATATTATACGACTTTAATATCATTCCTCGGCAGTAACTGCATTCCAGCTCCACAGGTTTTTTTTTTTCAGTGCCGCAGCTCTTTCCGCAGTGCGTCGGAATCGTGTTGCTGCCTCATTATCCTTTGTAGTTCGATGTGGCTAGGGAGGCTTTACATGGTTCGTGAAGCTGCATGCACATAATTTATAATAAAATCGTAATAAATTTTAATAACATTGCTGGCACACAAGCTTCAACACTGCCAATAAGGAAACACAGCTCAAGCATTACCGAAGTGGTGGGTAAAAAGGGACGCTTAGCGAGACTTTACAGCATATAGCTAAGAATATGTAGCAGGCATAGCCACAACAAACAATGTTAATGCAGCGATTTCACACCATAGATAAAACGGCATGTTTCACGAGTACATGTTAGTTTTAGACGTGCTAAGCTTCGCTGACCTCTCTCAATACCCGTCCTTATACATGCTGCCGTGATTGTGCGGCAGTCAAAATAGATCTTGCGGCCAGAACTCTCACAATACTCTGACAGCCCGCTGCCATGGAAAACCCTGAAGAGCTTGCGGGTTCTTTTACGCAGGCGTTTGTTGTGTGATAGAAATTTTGCATTCCGGATTTGTGGATAATCACGTTATTTCTGTTTGATAAACGTGACCTTTACGTTCTGTGATTGCTTAAATATTTCACCTGCTTAAGATAGAAATGAAACAGATTTTACGAAATAATTTTAGTCAATAAAATGCAGGTTTCAGATTTTGAGCTGGCTCTTACAAACAATCATGTTTGTTGGCGCTACGCATCACGCACACGCAAGATACTGCGACCATCTACCATTCAAAGTTTGTCAAGTGCGCCATTACATTAGTCTTCCTTGGGATCCAATGATGCAAAGCACAATGAATATGACAGAGTAACAATAACAAGGAAGACACTAGACACGGGAGTCTCATTTCCGGTCATTCCCACCAGGTTTATTGCTGCCGGTAAAAACTGCTAACTGCATCTCCAAGTCTCTGCCTATCGAAATGAGACTACACGAAACTTTCAAAAAAAGCTGCTTCGCAGGTGAACACTGACAGCGAAACCTATATTCACAGGACACCGCACAATCTCAGAAGGATTACAATTAAAATGAATGAAATCCAGTTTTTACTGCTCAGGACAAATTGATAAGGCCCCTTAACAGTAACTGCAGTGTAAAGACAGTCTTCGCAACCCTTTAAACATGATGCGCAACTACTTCTACATTGCCCAGTTCTTTAAAACGGTTCGCCACATAGGTGAGTGGAGACTTGAGTGCTGAAAATAGCCTATTCAGAACGGCCCACATCGCGTTGCCATTTGTTGCAAATTTCGCCGGAATTCTCTTTGCTGTGGAGGTTTTGCAGTCGCCAACAGGCCCATCCACAAGCGCCCATAACGTTGCGGCTGCAAGCCACATTTACAATGAAGCACAATCATTAGCACATACAAGGGCAGGCGATCACGCGAGATGAGTAAATTGAGCACATCACACACTGACACGGTACTCAGCGAAAATATTAAACGCGTAAATTATAGCGCATAATACTTGCGCTATGCCGCTCTATCATTTCTGAAAAAAAAAACCACACTCAGTAGCGAGCACAATCTCTGGACTTTGGCACGTACTGATAAAGCCTCAGACGGAGTTTCATCTTAATACGTGCGAGAAACGAGTGATTGTGTTCCGGGGAGTGCGGGACTGGTACTTGAGGCCTATAACCACTAAGCTACGCTAAAAGCTTTATTTAGTGACACCATCGAGGGCCAAGAATGTTTCTTTGCCTAGAGCCGTCCATATTCGGCTTTCCGGCATCTGCGGCGTCTTTTTTTCTTGCTCTGTTGCGGTGATGCCCCTACTACACTATTTGTATAATAAAGTAATGTAAAATAATCAACAGCTAGAGGTACAGAACAAGTCTAGCAACGAAAAACAAGGAAGCACAAACGCCCGTGTGTACGAGATTTCGACGCACGTTAAAAGATCCCCAGGTGGTCAAAAGTAATGCGGAGCCCTCAACTACGGCGCGCCTCATCGCCTGCATTGCGTCGGCGCGTTAAACCCTACAATCAATCAATCGGGATGTCCTTAGGATGTTTAGTGTTGTCTGTGTTCGCGTTTTGATTACGGACATAGAAGGAAATTTTATGACCAATTTATTTGTGTAGAAATAACGGCACTGTTTACACGGGAATATTTCAGTTTATTTGGGAAAATGTTTATCTAATATTTTCTCTCTCTACCTATTTGCTTATCGTTGCACGTTTCACCAACAGCCACGAATTGCAATTTAATCCCATCTCAAAATGCGAATGTGTGACAACGTCCTCGAAAGCGCGACATAGTTCTTGCATTGCACGCTCAGTAGAGTTTCAGCATTGCTTAACTCCACAGGTTAGCATGGATGCATAATGGCATAGCTTGACGCACTGGACATTCGCCATGCGTTATCGTGCCCACGTGCGCACAGTGGAGAATGCGGTTTCAAAGCCGGCTTGCGACGCGCAACGTCCCTTGCGTGCTTCCAGCGGTTCTGGTGGCGCGGTACGACGCGAGATAGCTGAGACGACGGGAAGGCTAGAGGGACGCATACACGGTGCTAAAGAAAAAAAAGCATACCACTGTGTGGCTGCGTTAATAAATAGTGCGCAAAATTTATTGTCCTGGGAGAGAATGAGCCATTATCTCTCACCAAGTTACTATTTGTGGTCTGGTGTTCCACTGGCTTCTAAAGCGATATGACGTAACGATGTCGTCTCAGCTTGAAGGTGAACATTTTGACAGACTTCTGTCTGGTTGGGAAGTTACTGAATTGAGATTTAATTATGCTCCAACCAATACATAGACAAAACCCGACGTTTCGAAGCCGGCTCGGCTTCTTCAGGGGTGACTGGGGCCACGCTGCAGCTGCGCCTTATAGTCTTTCACTTTTGCTGGCCTCGCACAAAGCCCTTCGCTGCGGCAGGTAATCGGTGTGCGTACACCTGAAGGGAGAGTTCCAAGCGAGCGAGCGTCTCAGCTTGGGAAGCCGCCCTTGTGCATACGTGGGTGTGGATATAAGCGCAAATGACCTTACCGACATTCGGTATGCCCGTTTCGGTCAGTCTACCATGTCAATATAGGTCGTGCGTGTGGTCATAGGTCTGACGCGAGCAATCTCGCTTCAGGCATTTCTGAACGTGGTACCGGCCCCTCTGGATACTCATTTCTGACTTGCGCAAGTGAGGTGGCAGGTCTGGAGCTGTGACAGGGCCGCTAGTTAGGGCGGTGCGTCTCGCAAAAGTGCGGAGACGCTATTTTAGAGCTCCGTATTGTTCCACGAACCTTCCCGTTGTTGTCTTGCGCTTGCGGGCGTTCCGCTTCAGCCCCAAACATGTAATGTCAATTTTGTTTCAAACAATTTTTGCAGCGTCTGCTGGCAGTCTTGGATCGGTGCTGATGGAGTACTACGCCGATGACATCGAGGGCGCATGGTGGGTCGACATGGTACAAGCGCTTCTTCACGGGTCGCGAATCATCCCTTCCAATGCGTACTCCCGAGGAATGACCGATATCCTGCAGTTGGCCAAGGAGGAGGAACTGTGCCGGAGCGGAGTGAAAAACCTCAGAAGACTCTGCACCAGCAAGGTCGCCACGTTCCAGAAGTCGCTTTTGATATGCTGCCAGCGTGAGTTTCCCCATGATGTTGCTGTCAGGGAAGTCACAATCGAAGCCACGGCAAACCACGTGGCTCCTAGTTAAGATGATGGCTGTAAAAGAGACTACTGCAACAAGTGCGAGTAATCTGCCCACCAGCTGCATTACACGTGCTACTCATGCACTCAGTGGTTGAGGTTACGGGTTCGCACAGCCGACCGTGGCTACCAGGACGGACACCCAGCCGTCCAAGGAGTCAGGTTTCCTAGCGTCCGTGCCTGGAGTCCGGCTGGAAGACTGACTGTCCCGTGCCAATGCCCAATCCCCGTGACGTTCCGCTCGTGGCTCGCGCATTGTGTCCACTTTATCGTTTTCTTTGTCTGGTCCGCAGTGGGGTAATTAGCCACCGCGTACGTTGCCGGTGTTGCATAGGACGACCGTGCCCGTCGGTTGCTGCAAGGTTGATCCTTGAAGTAGTTTATCATCTATGAACGCGAACTTGAATACTGCTGTGCAAACGATGCAGCCTCCGCTACACATCGTTCATTACTGACGTTTTCAGCAGGGTTGCTTAGCGATTGATTCTGCAGTGTCTTCGCACTAGAAAAAAAATTGAAAGCGCGGTTCTGCGGATGGACTTGATAATGCAGCTCCATTGTGCACGAACACCACCCGGTGTTTTCCTGGTTGTACGGCGGCAGATAGAAAATGAGCTCCCTTATGCGCATGAATTGTTTCATCCCTGAGCGTCTGCCTTTTCCTCTAAGAATGATTTTAAGTTGGGGGCTGAAACTCCCAGATCCGGAATGGCTTATGCATTGCTAGTATGGCCACATCGCTCAGCACCGCCGGCCTTGAGGTACACGCTTAGGAGTTCACTGTCAGACGGCCGTTAGGTGGTCGGCTGTCGTGTCCGGGAGAAGAATCCGCTGCCCGCTGGCTTCACGCATCTGCACTTCTCGAAGCCTTTCTGGTACTGCGGGACGGGCTCATTAAGAGGAACGGCTTGGGGCCTTCTGTGGTGTCCTGTGAAAGTAACGGACGGTAGTGGTTCGCTCTCCGCCAAGTGGTGTCAGCTGCTGCGTAGCGTGCCTACGTGATATGGCTGGGGTTACGTCTGTAGCATGAGCAAGCAAAATTAACAATGCTGTCTGCTGCGCCCTCACCTAATGCTGCTATACAGGAGTGGCCCTTTTCAGTATTAGCCACGGCTGTGTATCAAAATTTCCACACAAGATTGAATCATGCGGATTAGGGCCGGACAATCACAAATAAAATTAACATATCTTGCTGAAAATCCCACGTGGAGGACAGAGCTGCGACATCACTTTGAACTTTAATAAACGCACAACTACTTAAAGCTCCCATATATGTCATTTTCTGGGTAGCAATTCTGACGCAGAAACTATTACTGCACATTTCATGTGCACTCTACAATTTTTGACTCTCGACTAGAGGCAGCAGAGCTGGCTGTGTATGTTCCCACAAGAGGACGACTCGGTGCTCCAGATTCTCGTCCGCATTTCATTGCGTTACTCAGCGGTGCGCTTGTGTTTACGGTCTAGAATTTTTCTTTCCTACAAGGTGTCGTGAACAGCTGGCTCATGAGTCTGCGGGCAGCTTCTTCAGAAACAAACCAGTCACAATGATTGACGTTGAAGCTATATTTCAAAGTGGGCTCTTTCTTTTAACGTTTCTATCACGCACCACATGACAGCAACCTTTTCTTGCCGGTGCAATATGTCTGCCCCTAATTCTTTGTTCGATTTTTTCTTTGGTGGTTGTTTGTTCTCTTGCTCTTCTTTATCATAAACAGCGGTTATCAAGCCGACACCATTGCCTTTGTACTGTAAAAAAATTGAGTCGAAGCGCCCTACTCGGAAATCATCACATGGTGCATAGCATTTATTCTTCAATCGTTTGTGGCACATTCTTTTGA
Organism: Haemaphysalis longicornis; assembly: GCA_013339765.2. Classification (NCBI taxonomy): domain Eukaryota; kingdom Metazoa; phylum Arthropoda; class Arachnida; order Ixodida; family Ixodidae; genus Haemaphysalis; species Haemaphysalis longicornis. The sequence continues at coordinate 139,645,894 of CM023450.1, forward strand.
ACGAGCAAATGTTTTTGTGCGTGATCCATGCTAAATCACAAACAGCAGAGGCATGAGTCGCGTACCCTGAACCACGTCAGCACCGCCGTTCATGCGGGAGGCGGCAGCGGCAGTGATTGCGCGCCGCGTAAAGGGACGCGGAAGTTAATTTGTCAGACTTCTGATTTTGTTTGCATTGCATAGATTTGCTCAAATAAACCACGTTTTCTATGTTTATCCGATCTATAAGGCAGCATGTAATTTATAAAGTTTGAAGAAGAAAAAATACCATGCGACATTTGCGCCGTTCACACCAACCAGCAGCAGGTGCGGATTCGTCAGGCGATATCTTAGGGGGGATCAGGGAGTTGTTTAAAGCATTTCGGTTTCGGTTCCGTGTAACAATATGCTGGGCATACGACGTTATGGTTGATTGAGCATTCTCGATGTCGTAAGAATATGCATATTGCGCTTCTTCCACGGTGTCAAGTGTGAAATGGGTTGCATAAGCCCGCCAGCACCGCTCAAATTCTTAACGTTCACTAACCGATGCAAACGCAGTGCATGAACGCCCTTCGCGTCATGGGATATGCTCAACTGCAAGGCGCTTCGCTCTACCGTTGGAGCTTGCCGGGCTCATCCTTTTGTCGTAAGAGTCGCGTTCGCAACAGGCCGACAGTCGGCGCATTCGGCATATTCGGCACTGTGCTCGTACGCTGTCAGTGCTTATGTCAAACCACGCCAGGAAGAAATAGCCATCGCGTCAGTGTCAGTCGGGACACAAGCCTGCAAACTCGCTCGTGGAGCACTGAATGTTGCCGCGCAGAGTGGTGAATGCAGTATAGAAAACGTTCCGTAAATAAAAAGGTATAATCCAAAAATAAAATAAACGCCCAAATGATGATTCGGACCTTCGCACTGTGACGCACCACATAAGTGCTTCAAACCACTCGGGAATACCGCCCACTGTTGCCGGGAAGAAAACATTAAGTATCGTAGCAGGCTATGGAAGTATAATCGCGCGGGTATGCATTTTCTTAGTTTCCGCATTCCCAGCTGCTTAGATAAGCATTTTTTTGAATAACTCTTCAGAAATAAGCGTCCCCATAAATTCCCACGAACAACTTATCAATTGCTACTGCGTCTCTTAGGCAGAAAAGCTATCGCAAATGTGTGGTCGTGCTGCTGACCGCTGTGCTACTTCACCTTGCGTAAGAAGTATTTCTGTTACCTTGGTTTTACGAATTAAAATAAAAGTTTCCGCTGATTTGAATTCCTTATTACCTATGGTAAATATTTATAATCGCTATCGCGGCACCGATTCAATTATCATCATCGGTGCCCATAATCACATGTGAGCACCTCTCACCTTAGCTGCTTCGTCGTCTTCTAATCGCCAGCTTTGTAAATAGAAGCACCACCGCATCACCGGGAGGTCTCGGCCCTTGGTCTTTCCCCTTATTTTATACGGTGCCAAAAGCCGGGGTGAAGCCTTTCTGCGATTCGGAGTCTTCCGAAATTCGACCTTTTGAAGGAGGGCGCCTCGATGCCGGCAAAGGTCCAAAGGACCGTTCTGATGATCAGAGCGACGGTGGTACCGAAAGGTGACTGACTTGATGGACGGACAAGAGACCAAGGCACCCTCACCTCGGACGATTTTCCCCTGTGAGTCCAGCAACGATTCCGCAAAAGGTGAGGGGAATGCCGCAGCGGATCGCACAATGAAGGGCGGGCTACCTTTGCTACACGATGAGTGTATTTCTGTGTTTGTGACCCGTTTGAATGGACTGAAGAGAAAAAAAAGCGGGTAGGGTATTCACTCGATGACTGTGGAGAGAAGCAAGAAAGGTATTAGAACTGTCCGTAATGACTACTGATGCGTACGACGCGTTGAAGCGTTGTCTGTGCGATCTACGGAAATCTGAAGGTGAATTGAGATGGTTCAATGAAAAAATCGAACTGTTAATGACACCGTTCACTTCGACCAGGAATTTGCTAGCAACGTGGAATATGAAGACGAAATGGTTCACGTTATGATCCAAATATACTATCGATTGAAAGCCCCGAAATCCGACACCACACAACAGAGCCATATAATATAGAAATTGCATTCATCTGCGAAATTCTTGGAATTTTTCACATTGACACAGCAATGCTCTCAACCACAAGACTTGACAAACTCTGACGAAGCTTCGATGACAGAAACTGCGCATCTGTTACATGTCCTACCCCAAGCAGAAAGTGAGAAGACGACCTGCCCGTTGGCAGCACGTGACGTTCAGTCAAAAGATACCAGGTATTTGTGTCCGTTTCAAGAGTTCCCGGAAAGGACCGCGATTGAGGCAGTCTGCTCACCTAGTGCCGCAACACTGGCACATGTGCCGTATGCCGTGTGTGCGCAGAATAAAACCATGCACACTTTTCCTCAGAAAGGGAAACGGCAAGGTAAATAAAAAATATTTGTAATAAGCAGTCAAGCGACGCACGAAACTGGAGATCTAAATTATGTTTTTTGAGATATATCCTAAGAGGATTGCCGCTGCGCGAACACAACCTATTCCAAAGAAATCAGTACACGGCAGACACCGTTCGGACAAGAAGGCATCTGGCAACAACCGAACTACGAAATTGCAGAGACTGGGAACCGACCGGCAGCCCTCAAGACTCTGTTTTGAGGCCGCAGTGAACAAAGCTGAGGAACTTGCATCCGAATACAAAAGCGCCGGAGTGGCTGATACATTATAAGCACGCCATATACGTAACGTGTGGTGAGTGCCGGAGTGAAAGGTAAGAAGGTTTTCTTCCTCCTAGTTAAATTTTCTGTGGACCCCGTACATTATGGCTCCTTTTATCTGGGTCTACCGCGGCCTTCACAAATAGAATGCAGAAAAACCACGCAGTGATAGCAAAAAAGGTACAGCAATTACAGTAGGCCATATCTGACACATCATGCTTTATAAAAAACTATGCAGACCTCAAAGAACCTGACCCCGCGGAGTATGCGATCCAGCCACTAGACTCCGACCACTCTGACTCCGCCTACTACGAATTTCTGACCTTGAGCATCGAGGGCCCAGTGGTGTTCGTACTACTGCTGTTGCTCGAGTGGCTGCTTCCGAAGCTGGACCGGTATATGAACGCCCCCCCTCGGTCCGCTGACACCGACGCTGTCTCGACAGGTATACGTTCGCCGGCCCCGTCCGAGGAAGCCTTCCAGATTTCCACAAAGGTATTGTGGTTTTATTATTTAAATAGTTTAAGAGCCCAGAACGTTTTCAATAAGGGGGTGGGTACATAAATGAAGTTGTAACATTATACCAAAAAAAAAACTGCATGTCAGGGAGCAATACTAATAATAAAGTGACCTATGACGCCAAGCAACAGTACTAATAAAACAGTGGCTAATAAAACAGTGCATAATGACACAGTGAGCAGTCAGCGGTAACGGAATACATATTTACACAAACAGCGGTAAACATTGTCGACGCATATAATACACATACAATAACTGTCAGCAGTGGCTACAAAAAATTGTGAGCTTCAAAGTAAGTTGAGCAGTTTGGAGACAGGATGAACCTGCAATGGCGATTATGTTTGCGGGTAGAGCGTTTCACTCGTTTAGTGATAACAGAAGAGGTTGAAAATGGTATTTCTTGGTGCGTGAGTGTATTGGATCAACCTTATGCAAATGGGCAACGCAAGCAGAAACGTAGGATGCCGGGTGAGCGAACGTTCGAGCAAATGTCGTGTCACTATGATATAAGCTATGAAAAAAAGTTGGCGGGACAACTTTCTACACGGGGAGTAAAGATGGTTGTGGTTCGTTTCCCCGAAGTCCGGTGTCGATCAGGAACCCAATCGCCCGGGCTCCGGTTGATTTGGCAAGAGGCTGGCAGGGCGATGGTGTTGAAGTTCTTGGAGATGGCGGTCGAATTGACGAACTCGAGGCGTTGAGGTTGATTAAGTGAAACGAAAGTTTATATACAGCTAATTACAGTAGGATAATTGGGTACATGAGTAGTAAAAGGAAAAACTTCCGACTTCAGCTAGACGCTAGCTCCGAGTGCGCACAAATCAGTCGAGCTCTTCAACTTCGTCTAACTCTCCTATTCTCGGAGCGTACACAAACCGCTCGAGAAACGACGCCCGAGACCCTGTCTCGCCGCAGGATCCGTCTAGTTGCCCGGTACGGCGCTGCACCCTAAACTTCCGACGCGATCCTAACCTTTATACAAGGGGGCCCGGCTCACAAATCCCAACCTAGTTTCAACGGTCGAGACTCCTTGTCCCGCCGGGAACTGCCCAGCTCGGCGCTCAGACAAGAACGATTTCCAACGGCCAAGTTCGGCCTTATAAAACCTCGAGATCACCCTCTCTCGGGAACGCCCCTGTAGCGTTCGTACACGCGTAAGGGAGTGCCCAAATTAACGTAGACAGCTGTCACTCAGCACGCCATGAAATATTAAATAAGGCGCCGCCATCTTTGAGTCAACGGCACGCTCGTAGACGCGCAGGTGCGCGCGACCCCGCGGGGTGAGAGCGAAAGGCGGCAACAGGGCACTGTGCCGGCCGGGGAGCGTTAACAATGGTGTCTTGCGCGGCGCGCGCTTCGACGCCGGTAATCCCACCACCTCCGCGCGTCACGCAGACGGTTCCCGGAATCCGGCAGCGCCGTCTGCTTTCTCAGTGGGGGATTATCCCTGTGGTTTGCGGTGGGCCAGACAATCCGTCTCCCGTTCGCGCCGTGACGAATTGGCGACGGCTGCAGCGTAGAGTCTACAGTGCTGGGCCACCAGACAGAGTGGCGGGTTCTCACGCGCATACCGGGCGCCTGGCCGCTAATCTAAGAAGTGGACCTTACAACTCCCCCTTTAAGAGAGTTACTGGACCTCTTGGTTCAGTCAATCCGAAAAGAATTAAAAATGGCCACTCGTTTCATCTCTCCTTCAGCAATAACAGCGGAACAAACAAACAAAACAAAAAAGACGTGGAAGGAGCCAGGTATAACCACAAATGAGCCCCCTTCTATTTCTGCAGTTCAGCTGATCCGAACTCTCTCTCACCTAAGCTACAAACACAACCTATTCACTAGCCATTCAAACCGGACGGAATACTCTAGCAAACCGAAAACAAAAAATGCTGAAAACACTAAGTGCAAGTAAAAAGAAATCGGGTCGTGTCTCCGGGGCGCTTAAACGCCACGAACAACGAGACAACTCAACCTATAACACTGATGCGCGCTATCACTGCCAACACGCACAAGCATTCCGTCACTCGACAACAAGAACAAAAGGAATAAGGACTGGCAAAGAACACGGGCAATTATGCAGTCAACAAAAAAAAAACGTTAAGAAAGTTTACGTTGTCACTATGCGCACGCGCGCAAATGTCCTCCTTGACGGCGTAGCCTGATAACGTTCCTTCAAGAATGTTCGGCGGTGCTTTCGCTCACTTGCGGTGCACGGAAAGTTGAGTTCGGTGCGCGGATCGATCAATTCGGTGCACGGATCGAGCACTCAAGGCATCTCGTGACGCACAACCGCGGCACACACACACACACACACACCAACAAAACAGGACGGTGAACGGAACAGTGTCCGTCGTGGCAGTGTTAAGGCTCGGAGGCAATTCAATACTAGCCTCCCCAAGCAACAATCTTAAGCAGGGGAAGTGCATTCGCGTACTTCCAGCCCCCTCTGCCGATGATTCAGACCGCGTAGCGTTGCGATGTCAACGCAAGTCTCGACAATTTAGCCCCATGAGGCGAACACAATTTCGGGGAAGACGGTGTGGTAGCACAAAATGCGACTCCGCTCTCTGTCCTATGGGACACGCGGCCATGCCTCTCCAATGCCCCAACGTACGGCAATGCTGCGTGCTGGCAGCGTGAGCGTAAGGGTTGATGCTGGAGCGGAATGGCGGACCCGCGAACGCGACGACCTTCTCGGGATCATTTATATATAAGATTTATGTATAAGATTTATATATAAGCATTTATATAAAAGATTCGAACAAAATTGATGCTCGTGGCACAGCAAGCGGGCCCCCGTGAAAGTGTGCACGTAGTGGGGCGAAGTGTTGTTCGTTGCGTCCTCTTCGAGTATTGGGATCGTGAAGTAGCTACCACTGCTAACGGTCGTTTAGAGCAGGTGATGCGCTTATTAAAGAGAAAGGGGTTATTCTGACCAACGAAGATGCGGATGCGTCATAAGACAGAAGCGTAATAAAAACACACTGTTAACAGAGCTTTAGTCTGGTATAGTTGAGTAAAACGATAACTCCTTTTAAAACGGACGTGCTGTGATGTGGAGCATAGAGCTGGTGTGTTTTAACGCTGAAAAGACTTAGTAGTGTCAAAAATGTCAGGCGATTACGTCGGCAAGTGTGCAGCAATATTTGATAACAAGCAGGTGGCCGATATAGAATAAAGGACGACAATGATAACGACGATGGTTCGTCATGAGCGCGCCGGCGCCACAATATTTACTTTGCTAGCTACATTTCTACACGCACGTCACCCTGTGATAAAACCAGTTGCTTCCCGTGTCTGGCGCGCTGCAGAACGCAGGTCAGTTGGAGGACACAGGCGTCGCCTTGGAGCGGCGACTCGTGTCGGCAATGATGACCAGCGGAATGTCGCCACCACAAAGCCGGCCGCCCTTCATGATAGTGCACCACTTGCACCGTGGTCATGGTTGGAAGGATTATAACCAAGTTTTGAAGGTGCGTGCCCTCTGTTCGATTATTCTAGAAGTGACGTATAAAAATTAAAGCCAGTTCCACGCCTCTGATATCTGCTGAAACAGCGGAGGCAACAGTGCCTACGCTGACGGCCACGTCCTGCTGAGGTCGTTGGCAGCGCCACTCGTCGCGGATTGTATCCTCGAAGCTCGAGCTCACCTACGGGCGTCTGGTAGTTCATACAAAGGGTACCTCGGCGGTCAAGCCGAGAAGGCGCACTGGACGGCCGTCGAGGCGGCGGCGCCATTTGCCGGCCCAGCGGAGTACCTTCGCCTGGCGTGACGGGCATCATCAGTGGACATTGAGAGCCCCTAAACAGCTCCGCTGTTAAAACCTGCCTGACACTTGTTAAAAATAAGTTTTAAAAAATTCATACGACACCTAAACATTTCTATGAGTTGTGAGTGCGACAGCATGAATGCCGAGTTTAACGCCTGAAACACTTGGTTAGGCCTCGTGTTGTCGAAAGGCTTCGCAATCTAGCCGCTGGACACCAATAGAGGGATCCTAAATAGAATTGCGAAGGCAAGCAGGCCGGGCGCTTTTCCTCTTTGCTCGCGCCTCAAAGCGTTGTGGATTATACGACCTTATAATCTCGAAGCAAGACTACCTAGAGACTCATGTCAGGGCCCTTGCGCTCCCACATACGCGCAGTCATTGGCTCCGCTCGGCGTACGTCATGCTTTCTTTGGCAGCTCACCCGCATGCTCCGTCTACTACTGGATGCGCAACGCTGCTTTTCGCGTCGGCCGTGTTTATGTTGGCAAGTTCATTTCGAGAATAGGGGGACCTCAGTGTTTGAACGCCAGATAGGGGGCCCGAAACATAACATGCTCGCTGGCGACAATACTTGAAGATTTCCACCAACGTCTAACGGCCCGCTTACGTCTTTTGCATGCGGTCCTGTCGCGGCGAACAGGTCCCTCCGAGGCAGAGTCCCGCCGAAAAGGCTTAGCATTGCCGCAGTTATTCGACCAACGGTCTACGAATCCGCTACGACGACGAACACAGCGCAGTCTTTCGCCGCACTATCACCTCCTTTCACGCATTTGTAAACTGATTTACGCCAATAGTCCTGCTCTAGCGGACGGCAACTTTTAAGTTCTGCGGTGTGTGCAGATTCGTGCACGTCCTTTGCCCACCGTGCAGGAAGAGGATTCATTGATTGATTGTAGAGTTTAACGCGCCGACGCAACGCAGGCGATGGCAGGCAGATGCTTGCGGCGGTCGGGCAAGCAGAAGACGCAAGCGCGAGTTCACCCTTGCAGAAGACGCCCGTTCTTTTAAGCGTTATTCACATCTTGTAAACGATGCCCTATATGAACAAACTCAACTAGGCTCGTTTGACCGATGTCGCCGATCCACATTAGTTCCGGCAAAGATACGCCGTGCCGGAGTGTCGCTCGCATAGGCGCTCCCCGAACCGCCGAAACCAGTGCGGCTTCCCCAGAGCCGGAAGCGTTGATTGGCTGTAGCATTTGATGGAAGCCGCCAATAGCGGCGTCGTAGTCTCCAGCTCAGATTTCAAACAACCAAATGAACAAGCATGGTTTCGTAAAGGCTATTCAACTATAAACCATATTTACACAAGCAATGAGGTGATAGAGAAATGCGCGGACTATAACCAACCCCTATATATAGCCTTCATAGATTATGAGAAAGCATTTGACTCTGTCGAAACCTCAGCAGTCATGCAGGCATTACGGAATCAGGGTGTAGATGGGCACTACGTAGGAATACTAGAGGATATCTACAATGGGTCCACATCTACCATAGTCCTCCATAAAGAGAGGAGTAAAATACCTATTAGGGAGGACGTCAGGCATGGAGGCACAATCTTTCTAATGTATTTACAGCATGTTTGAAAGCGGTATTTAAACATTGGATTGCGAAGAGGTGGGGGTAGGGGTTAATGGAGAATACCTCAGTAAGCTCAGACTTTCTGATAACGTTGCCTTGATAAGTTACTCGGGGGAAGAATTGCAAAGCATGGTTACCGCACTGGACAAGCAGAGTAGAATCGTGGGCCTGAAAATTAATATGCAGAAAACTAAAGTAATGCTCAACAGCAACAGATAGGTGGCATGGCAGTTGAAGTGGCAAGCAAATACATCTACTTAGGCCAATTAGTAACCCCGGATCCCAACCATGAGGCAGAGATAATTAGAAGGACAAGAATAGGGTGGAATGCTTTCGGGAGGAATTCTCAGATAATGAATGGCAGCCTGCCGTTGTCCCTGAAGAAGAAAGTGTATGACAGCTGCATCTTACCGGTACTCACCTACAGGGCAGAAACTTGGAGGCTCACTAAAAGGATTTAATTTAAATTGAGGACGCCTCAGCGAGCAATGGAGCAGAAGAAGATAGGTGTAACATCAAGGGACAAGAACAGAGCGGATTGGGTCAGAAAACAAACGCGTTTTGAGGACATATTAGTAGAAATTAAGAAAAAATGGGTGTGAACAGGGCATGTAATGCGAAGGCAAGATAGCCGTTGGTAATTAAGGTTAACAGAGTGGATTACTTAGCAGGCAAGCGTGTCAGGGGGTGGCAGAAAGTTAGATGGGCGGATGAGATCAAGATGTCTGCCGGAATAAATTGGTCGTAGCTAGCACAGGAGCGAGATAATTGGAGATCCATGGGAGAGGCCTTTGCCCTCCAGTGGGCGTAGACAGGCGATGATGAGGATGAGTCTCCAGCTTCCGCTGCGTCAAAGAGGCTACGTCACACGCGAGGAGCTACGTCAGTGGTCCCTTGAAAGGCGACGAGAATTCACATATTAGGAAGCAAAGACAAAACACGTAATCTAGCGATATCGCGTTTGCAATCACCACCTGTTAGCCACTTTAACGCTTTCGAGTGGTTTCCTATGAGTAGCGCCGCTGCTCGTTCAACTATCGCGTAATGAGAGCGTTGACGACTATGGTGAATTTCGATAGTTGTCTCCCCTTTCTGGCTTTTAATATGTGGTATATTGGTAATGACAACCTTTCACTACTGCCGACTAAGCTCGTGCTGGGGATCGCCTCGTTAAGGGTTCGTTTTTCAAGTAGGATCGCCGACCCCGGATGCCGGCTTTTTCGCTCAAGCTCGCCCCTTGCAACACATGGTGATCCACAACACTTTGTACGATGGAACGCTTTCGTAGGAGTCATTTTTCTGTTACGGACGTAGGACGTCATTTGTTTTCGCCTAATGGGCCGTTTTAAGCTTTCGCGTAATGTGACATCCACCTGAAGCAACTAATGTAAACTGCGTGTTTATAACACATTTCGTGTGGCTTGATAAGTATTATCGTGATACATTGAAATACGAACAACGGAGTGCGTGGGGTTCAGTACATGGCGCGCATCAGACTAACGAGCCGCGTATGTGCGGTACGAACAAGTTAGGAGAGTTCATTTCTAACGTTGGTATGAAAAGGCATGTGAGCACTTTGGTTTGTCTTCCCGCCGCTTTCGGCGCTCGCTCACGCGAGCGTTGTCTAATTTTGTCGCTGGGCTGCGTGAAAAGGGCACACGCAGCTATATTCCTCTATTTTTTATTTCGTGCCGAGTGCCCAACAGACGATGAATAGACGGTGCTCCTTTCATACCAAGGTTGGTAACGAACTCTGGTAAATTGTTTCTACTGCGCATACGCGGCCCGTTACCAGGATGCGCGGCATGAAGTGCAACTCCATTGTTTGTATTTCAATGTGTCATGATAATACATAGATAACAGCACCGTATGAGTAAGGTAATAACTGTCTGCAATAAGGCCATTTGCTTTGCAGATGCAGAAAAGATTATTAAGAATATTATGAGCGTATTTATATCCGCTGGAGGAGGCAGCTCATCTCATAGATTGCCAGAAAGATCTTGTCTTGCGGTGCAAGAATCTCTTCTTGGCTTCCGAATTTCGTCATTTCGTCTTCCCGGCTTCCTAACTGCCTTCCCAAGATCTTGCCCCGTACACTGTTAATAGGATACCATCCTGATACTGTGTTCCCAGGGGGGAGAACACAAGGGCACCGAACAGGGAATAAATCACTCTTAAGTGTTATTTCGTTTTGCCTTGCACAATAAAAACTGGAAAAGTTTTGGGTTTAACTGGGTGTACGGTTTGGTAGCAGCAGCAGCAGCAGTGATGTGCCGTAGTTGAACAGTGTCAATTCGACGCGCAACCGTAAAGCTATAACCACAAATCAAGTCCCCGTGCTCTTATTGGATATAGCCGTTAGGTGGCGATGCAACTTATTACTTCAGTCGGGATGTTTGGTCCTCGGTCAACCACGCATGCTATACCATTGTGCATGCATTTCGCGCGCCCAGAAAAGCTTTTGCTAGGACTTAGACCGTGGCTGAAAATTGCGATGTCATAGGCGAAAAAAATGCCTGCATGGAATCAAGGGAAAGTAAAACGGCCAGTGATGCTCATTTTAAACTGGGGCGGAAATTTGAAACAGGCGAATTTACGATGCTATGGTCTGAATGAAAGGCATACGGGAAACGCAATTACTTTGAACGAAAAGTGTACGGCCAGGTCTCTAGAGCCTGGGTGGCGAAATCGTAACATAGGCGGATGTGTGCGCTTATACGTGGTACGGTTTGCAATACCATGCGCCACTATCCTTGCATCAGGGCGTCAGCTTCACGGTGCGCAAAGGCGAGTGCTTCGGCCTGCTGGGTGTGAATGGTTCGGGCAAGACAACAATGTTCCGGATTCTCACAGCGGAGTTGCTGCCTCACGATGGTGACGCCTACATTAGCGACGTCTCCTTGGTCAAGAACCCCAGTGAGGTGAGTACTGGCCTTTTCGACAAATGGGGACAAAATATTATCTAAATGGTCTATAAAGCGTCAGTAAATGTGCTCCAGAATCAGGCTTTGTAGAACGGCCAAGGTTTTCTGCCTAGTAATTGAAACCAAACACACTGTAACAGATGATAAAAGGGGCCCAAATGACATTACAGTATCTTTTTGAAGGGAGGGTGTAAAATCAGAGGGATGCTTACTGCTACTATCGCAGGGCACGCACTAGTTTACAACAGTTGTTGTCTGAGCTTGGCAACGACTATGGAAAGGATTTTTATCGAAGGTGATATGGGTGTGGCGTTCCAATATTTTGCATGCCTGCGAACGTAAAGTTGCCTGTCTGACGCACGTGATGTTTAATGGGCGAGGTGTTGAGCGGTCCGGTGTGTATGCTATACTATCACGCGGTCATCATCAAAGGAGCTCGCCGTTCGAGAAACATCGACCGTAAAGCCCAACGAATTATCACAGCATTTTGACTAGATTAGGCAGTAGGTAAGACTTCTTTTCATGATCCAGTAAATTTTGCTGACGAATGAGATACTCCCTATTGCGAAATTTGTGCGCGGCAGTAGCTGCATAGTCTTCTCGGCGGCGATGCATAGCTGCCGCTTTGGTGGCGTGCACCGCTGGATTCTGGCGTCGGCTGCGCTGAGCTTCTGCTCGGGCAGCAAGCACTTCGTCTCAGGATGTGATCGCGTCATCAGCTAACACAAGACGGCGCGCTCTACTTTGCCATTATCTCGACGCGTCGTTGCCGCGGACCACATCTCGTGTGCCCTCGGCACTCTGCCTCCCCCCACACTTTCACCATACATTTAATCTCCGCTGTTCTTCTCACTTTATCTTTGGTGTCCCCTTCATTCTCTCGGTTACGAGGCCGACGGCGAGGGGCTATGCGAAACCTTAGGAGCGGGCGCTTATGAGCTGCATCTAAAATGATTAGCATGTGAAGCGTGTACGTCTCATCACGCAGACATGCATTTAGAGTAGATAGTTGTCATTAGCCATAGATAGTTGTCATTAGCCACAATTTTATAGATCAGAAGAATATCAGGTAGATAATAAAGATTTCACAAAGGGATACCGACGTGCGACTCGAATCGGCCATGTCAGCGTTCACACCGCCGTCTCTTTTCGGCGTTCCATGTGCTCGCGTGTCTAGTTTCATCGGACGCCTCAGGGCAGAGGTTTTGCAATTAATACAAGTTACAGTTCTCCATTTGCAATTTCACTCTTCTTCTGTAGTCGTACCGGGAAAGCCGCGTATAGCCCTTTACCTACAAAGATGTGTACCAACCATCTCCAGTTTCAGGTTTCAAAAGTTACTGTTCATTCATCTCCACGGAGGCTCATGAATTTGTTGAAATCGTCATTGGCAGAAATAAATGCCTGACGTGCATCCGGTGTGCTTCAAATGTAGCTATTTTTCTTTTACATAGCATCACTAGGTTTCTTAACAAAAGGTATTATGCCTGCGTTGTTCGTGTTGCTTGGTGCTTGAAAAGGACGGCAAAATTAATCCCTCTGTTCAACATCTAACATTAGTGACGATTACGGTGAGATGTCGCTGCCGTCCACTAACAGCGTCATCAGTGTGCGGTTCCGATGCTGCCACTCTCGCGTTATGGAAAAGCGGGGATCATGCCCGTGCTCTCGGATGCGACTTGGCATATTATTGTGGACCTGGATACTATTGAACCATGTTACGACACTGGTTACATTGATGCTGAGAAAATTGACAGGCAGGTTCGTAATAAATAGCTTAACTTTTCTCCGTGAACATTGCTGTAATCCAGGTCCTCACGCTCTGTTTTTTAGTGTTCATGGCGTATTTTTTTCTTATCTGCTTATACGTTTGCTGTGCTACTTTGTTTGTGTGGGAGGGAGTTGTTTTTGTTCTTGTGTTTTTCCCTCCACAAATACTAACTAAAAGTGTGTGTCCGCCATGAGGTCCGCCATATTAAAATTGTATTGCATCGTTTGAACCAAGTTTAAATATCTGCGTTGAAGTTTCTATTTTTATGTTCACGTAACAATTGTTGGTGGGCGCAAAGAGATTACCTTTCTAACTGTTGCTGGGATATGCGTAAAGGTGTCGCTGATAAATTTCAGGAATTCATTCAGGAATTCATTCATTCGTAGCTGTATTTTATCTGCAGCGTGATGTGCTACTAGTGGGATTTCGCATTTGCTATATCATCCAAAGCTTCCAGCGGGCTAGTAGGTTTTTGAACATTTCGAAGCGCAAGTTGCGCAGTGTGAGACAATGACGTACGACGGCACAGGAATAACAAGAACACGGAAGAAAATTTAGTTGCGCTTTACCTCGTGTGTTCTTGTTCTTCCCGTTCGTCGTACGTCACTGTCTCACGCAGCAGCACCAAACGCTTCTATATGCTATATCCCCTCATGGCGACATTATGGTAAGCAATCCGAATTGCCACTAGTTCAATCAACTCTGAACACGTTGCGTCAATTAACGGTTACGTTACGGGATGCAGTTCTGCCGCTTCCTTGGCTATTGTCCTGAGAAAGACGGTCTGCTGGACGTGCTCACCGGAACAGAGACGATAAGGCTTTTCGCCCGTCTTAAGGGCGTCTCCGCGACGTCCGACTATCTGCAGGACCTTCTGGACATATTCCGCCTGACCGAGATTGCTGACCAGCTCGTCAGCACATACAGGTGGGTGCGTGTATGCTTGAGTTCCGCAAATGGCCACGCTGCTCTGTCAGCATAAAGCTGGTATGGTGGGGAAAACAAAATAACCCCGACTAACCACTGGTCTCTTTTCTGTCAGTCATTTAGTTGACTTAAATTGGAGTGATGTTGAGGAACTTGCAACCGAGAAGGTGCTTCGGCGTAGCCAAATTTATTTCTGAGATCTGAGCCCCAGAAAAAACGCAGAGAGACTATGGAGCCATGAAAACGCACCAAGGCGTACTCCCACTTTTCGCAAAAAGAGGAAAAGGGCGTTGGCGATGCTGCGGTAAGATATTCGATTGATTGATTGATAGGGTTTAACGCGCCGACGCAACGCAGGCGATGAGGTGCGCCGTAGTGAAGGGTTCCGGATTAATTTTGAGCACCTGGCGATCTTTAACGTGCGCCGAAATCTCGTACACACGGGCGTTTTTGCTTTTCACCTTCATAAGAAAAGCGGCCGCCGCGGCTTGGAATCGAACGGCCTCCTCGTGCGCTGTAAAAGATTCGAACAAGTCGCTTTACAGAATAACGCTGCGTCAACTGCGTGATTTATACAACACATTATTTAACGTTCACATTTCTTCAACGCTCTTCTCGAGCTGCCTCTTTGGGTCGTTTTGAAAGCAGGTGTGAAGATGAAGCTTCTCAAGACATTTATTTCACACGTACATGATGGAAGCGTTCTGTTATGCTGTTCGGCGTTTTGATCGGTGTGGGATCCCGTGGAAAGGGATGACGGTGGAGGCCATCTCCAACTCAGTCGCCGCAGAAATTAGCACTACGAAGCCGTACAGTGGTGCAACTCTCCTCTTCCTATTGTACAAGGTCTCGGTCATCTCATTGGCACCACCGCGCAGCGCCAACGAAGCCTGTCTGGACACACTCTTGCTTTTAAGTGCGAAGCATTTTAGGGGCCCGGCTTGTCGTCGTAGTTCGTTTGGGGTCACGGCGTCACGCACCCAAAGAGAGTCCTCGAAAATAAACCCGCTTTTCCTTATTCATATTTAAAGCGCAGACGGTAGATACACAAGAACACAACATAAGTGCTTGTGTATCGTCTCTCTGCGCTTTAAATATGAATGAGGTCCAACTAGCTACACTTTCCATTGGGCATTCCCCTCGTCTTGATCGAACGTTGGTCCGTCGGGTTACGAAGGTAATGTCTATCCTATTGCTCCACACGGGCACACGTTACTCATATCAAAATTGTTGGGGGTGAACTTTGCGCTGCGCTGTTGCCATGAACGCTGCTTTTGCTAGGTTGGAAATAATTATACAAATATATAAAATAAGAAAAAAAGCATAATAATTGACGCAGTAATTGCCCCACATTAATAAAAACTCAATCCAGTGTTTCTCTTCGTTGGCCCCTTCAGGGGCTGCGGCGCCCCTCATGACTAATTTCGTTGTCAAAGCCTGGATGATACTGGAACTAGTCAAGAAATGGCCCCACAGCCCTCTCGGCGCGAAAGTAGGAGCAATGCCACCTGTGTCAGGCAATGGTATACAGGCGGCGTTCGTTATTAAACGTACGAAAATTGCAGAAACAACACAAACACAAGATACAAGAATAACAACAAAACACTAGCAATCACTGCTCTGCACTTCCGACAGCTTTGGCGTTGAGTGGAACTACTTTAATTTTAAGTGAAGAGCACTTTAAGGTCCAGTGTTGTCGTCGTAGCTCGTTCGCTGTCACGCTGGCTAGCCACAATAAGGCGGTGAAGACATGTAATGGAACCCAAGCGGATCCCCATGGCGTTACGGTGTAACTGACCCAAACTGAGGCTTCGAAAACAAGCGGTTTATAGATTCATAACCGTTCGAAACTCTTGAACCGCTGGCGCTTGTCATACTTCTCCCCGTTGTTTAGCGAAAAGAAAACTGCAGGTACATTTGAGTGCAAAATCATGGTAAATAACGGGCAGTTCCTGCGTCTATTTAGGTAGAAGGTTCCGTTGGGTTGGTTTTTACGATAATAACCAAAAACGTGGCTGTTAAAAATCGACGCGTTGCAAGCTGCGAGTAAGGCTCCGCACGTGCGAGATGACAGCAGGCACAAAAAGAACATAACTCCAGCTTGCGTTGTTCCAGGTAGGGGGTGCACGAGTACTGCGAAGGCCGGAAATTTGAATTGCGTTGGACAAACCTCCGTCCAATTCGTCAAGAGAGGAGCGAGACAAGAAGGCGAAGAGAGTGAGGTGTGGTAGCAGTGAGGGAATAACGGCACCATAGACCATTATGGCGAATCACTGCTCTGCACTTCCGACAGCTTATACGTTGAGTGGAACGGGTTCAACTTTTTATCAGGCGCCCCATGGTGTGGACCAGCATCTTTTACCTGCCTAAGGGCTGGTGATGGGACTCGCACTGCTGGAAGTTACCGCCGTTATTGAGGTTATAGCTCACTCCAGCTGTATTATATATTTCACTGCCGCAAAACGAAGTACAGTCCTGGATCCACGTTGTATCTTTCTTTTCTTACTTTGGTAGGTTTGTTTTAAACCAGTTCATGCGAACCGACTTCATGACGATTTTACAAGGCGCGAAGGCGATTGTGGACAACTGAAATCGGCTTGGGTTTCTATTTTCCATGTTAAGATTTTCCAGCTGGCACAAAAAGGTTACAAAACGCTTGTGATGGGATGTCCGTGAACGGGCATTACGCCCGGGTTTCGCGGCTATCAAATGTTAAGAAAGTTCTGACGGCTGTGGCCGCTTCTCGTGCTGGCTTTCCTGTCTAACGAAACACACTTCGTGATTACGAAATAGGACACGAGAGAGTCAGGACTTTTAACAAAACAGGGGATCGGGTCGTATTTCTTAATTCTTCCGAACTAAGCGTGTACCTCATGGATATGGAAATATAAATTTGGTGCGTACCTGGTGAGTCTGATAGACAAAAGAACTGGGAAACTGGTATTGGGCAAACAGACTGGGATGTTTATAGTAACACAGCAAAGAAGCGAAGGGGCTGAATTAGAGATCTCACTGTATTACATCATTTTATATGGACGTGGAAACCAAAAAGGCCTGGCCAATGTTTTGGAAGCTACAGCACGCGCGCGCACACTCACAGCACACACACGTACGCGCGCACACGCGCACCCGCAGGCACACTCGCACACGCACACACACGTGCACGTGCACACACGCGTGCACACGCGCACCACGCACGCACGCACGCACAGCGCACGCACGCACACTCCAACTGGAGCACACAAAGATGATTGGTGGGGCAGAATAGGACGCCGAGCAGGAGTGGCGGGGAGGATAAGAACGGTTTCTACACGAAAAAATAAACAGCAGCGGAACAACAGCACTGGAGATGAACTTTGGAAACCGACGTCGTAGCACGGCGTTCTGTTTCTTGTTCAGATATCAATCTCTATCAACCAGCTTTCTATTGTTCTGAATAGTTACATAGTACATACTTTATCCTTCGGCTTATTACACAGGGCTGAATTCGGCACAGCGAAAATGGGTTTCAAGTAAAAAAAATCCTGGGCCATCTCCACTAAAGTGAAACCGGGGTAGTGGCGAATTATGCACTTTATAGGTGTATTTAAACATTGTAAGTCTCTTTCTTGCCACATGGCCCGCGCTGATTGGGCGCAGGAGAAACGCCGGTGGTAGGTGCAATCGTGTGCTTGCTGATGCGGTGGCGCCACCTCTTCAGGGGTGAGATAGCTCCGCATATTGCGCAGTTTTGATACAAATTTGTTTTCCTGCGCCACGCTGCTCTAAAAGCTTGAAAATTGCAAGAATTGCGCCAAACTGCTTCAAAACAGTCTGAGAGCCTAGGATTTTAACGCTCAAGTCAGTTTCAGTAGGGGAAAATGCATACTGATGGCACAATTTTCCAAGAACCCCAAGGTGATGCTGTTTGTAAAGGTTTAATTGATTTATCATTCAATAAAAATTGGCATTATATTGTCCTCGAGATAGATGTTTCAAAAGTCATGATGTCGAGCTGCACGTGTTATAATTATCGAACGGTATTTTTCCCGACATTGCGTATATCGAACACCGCACGAGCTGGAAGGTGCTCTTCGGCAGTCGCTGCATCCCCGATTTCCGCGGTCGCTTAGTGCCTTTGCCGAAACCCGACAAGGACAGAAGCCGGGGCGTCGGAGCGTCATGCTTGCCTTCTCATGGATAACTGCTCGGCCAACCAAACCACCTGCGAGCTCGACAACATCGAGCTCAAGTTTCTGCCTCCGAACACAACAGCCAGGCTGCAGCCGCTCGACCACTCGACTATAGTCGTTCAAGGTTGGGTACAGGAGGCGACTCCTCGATAGGCTTTTGATGAACCTCCGCGTGGGCACCGAGCTTAAAGTTGACCAGCTGGGGGCCATAGACATGATGACGGGTTCCTGGAAAAGCGTAAAGCACAGCGTGGCCAACTGCTTCCGGAAGGCAGGCTTCGTGACGGCCGAACTTTCGGAAGCTTGCGAAGACGGCGACGGCGACGAATAGGGCATGGACGACACGTTTCGCGAGCTGTCGTCCCTTTTCCCGGCTGCTGTTCCAGCCGGACTGACTGCCGGCGACTTCGTGAACGCTTACAGCAATGTTTAGGCTGTTGCGAGCGTCGGTGACGAGGATATCGTAGCTGCGGTTGCAGGAACCCAGGCTGATAGCTCGAATGGCGAAGATCGTCCGGACGAGGATGCGGCTACACGATCGTACTCCGCCGGGGAACTGGCGGCTGCGTTCAGCATTGATTCTACGTAGTTGCGGCGACATGGGAGGAACTTGGCTTGCACACTGGATAGATCGAAAAGATCTATCCAGGCCTCGAAAAGATCGAAAAGATCGAAAAGCCTCGAAAAGATCGAGACCAGCGTCTTTAATTCCATGTACAGGACGAAGAAGCAGGCCAAGATCAGCGATTGGTTTTCGCGCAAATAAAGCATCCTGTTGCGTCGTTAGTGCGGAATTAGTTGTCATTCTTCAATGCGCCGATCGGTAAGTGGTCGTACGCCACAGGTGTTTTTAAGGTTTTCCCATCGAAAGCCACTGCAAAGTCCCGTAGAAAAAATACTTATGTGTACTGAGGCGACAATAAAGCACTTGTGCAACTTGATAAAAAAAACGGCAGTTTTCGGAACGCCGTATCTCCGGAACGACATTACCGAGCACCGCTACCTTGGTGTGGTGAAGATGGGAAAACATGGCCGCCGGGCGAAGCTGTTGCTCGTGGTTCAGGCAGAAGGGCTCTTCGCAGATTTATACCGTGGTTTTGGTTGTGGGGGTGGCTGGGTTTACATTTAGTCATCTGATGTGTCGCGGGAAGTCGCGTGACTCGAAATACGGGAGTTCATTGAAAACAACGAAGTTCCCGCGAATTCGCCGTGTTTCGGCCTTGAGTGTGAGGCGCGGTGCGTGCTTGAAGGAAAATTTCAAACTCATTGCGGTGTTATAAAACGCTCAATTATTGCTGCCTTTGACGGCGAGCTTGCGAGCGGCGCGAATGATTCGATCGACAATACCGAAGTGGCCGCGCAGGCTACATCGCCGCAAAACGTTCAAGCAGGGTCCGATAATGGGACGGGCAATTATCGTAAGCTAGTAATAATGGTTCATCTGCCTGAAGTGAAATTTAATGCCAAAAGTGAGGTGGCTTAAACATTAAAAGCTCAAATTACGGTCGTAGTTAGCGTGAACCTTGGAGATTGAAATGGGAGGGCTGGTGGGGTGCGGCGACTGTCACCTCGCTTAGCGCAACTTTTGCCATGGCTCTACACTTGTGCGTAAAGCCGAGTCTGGGATTACATAAAATAATTTCGGCATACACATGATAATAAAAGTGCCGTACGATTGCTTAGTTTTTTTTTTAATTCGACGTTTTCAACGGCACTCCATACTATCTATGCATAGAGCTTAAGAATTTAAAAATGGTTTGTCAAAAGCTAATGCACGTCGTGCCTTATAATACTCTGGTAGAAAAAAAATTTCTTGAAAGGCTTTTTTGGGGTTATGTAAGCTAAAACCAATTAAAAAGTGCACTTTTTCCTCCTAGTGGCCAAAAATGTGATTTTTAGGCTCCTAATAAACGTCGAATGGGGGGATGAGCACCAAAAAAAAACGAGGACGGTGGCAGACAAGACAAGCGCCTGTCTCGTCTGCCACCGGCCTCGCTAAGCCCCCATTCAATATGTCCCAACTAGCCCAACAGCGAGTTTTAATAAATGTCGTTCTTCTGCTCCAAATCAATGTTCTTTTGCTCCAAAATCGAGATTTCGCTGCTCTATAAACTGCTCCCAAATCTGGCTCAGCTGTCTCACCCCTGCCTCTTGCGTTGAACTGGATTTAAACAATTAAATGAGAGACGAACTGGCCGTAAGTTGTCTGCATGTCACCCGCCACAGCATTCTAAGAAATATGCTAAGTGGCGCGAGGCGTTGGAAAACGAGTGTCCCAGTGTGTTTTTGGTGCACGTTTTTTTCCCATGGAGAAGAAACGTTTTAGCGCGAGGCATTGGAAAACGAGTGTCTAGGTGTGTTAGTTTAGTACGAGTTAATTTCCAGCAGGAGGCGGAGAAAAGGAGTGTCCCCACTGTTTCAGTACCGTGAATATATGAGATGACAGGAGATGCCGACAGCCCGAGCCCCTAAGGGGCTTTGCCCCTAAAAGGATTTTGGTGTTATAGAGATTAGAGGACTTGGAGCGAACGTGTGCCCCTTCTTGTTTTTATTTGGACTTGTGGTTGGGTGATGATATTTATTGGTCCCTCAGCTGCCTATTTCGGACAAAGCTGGGCCCAGAAAAGCTGAGCACGACCTGCACGCCACTACACTGCAAGACAGGCAAGCAAAGAAAGTACGAATATGGCCTTGATATCGGCGGTTAATAAACTTATCCTATTCTTTCATTACACGCTAAAGTTATAAAAAAAACCATTTTCGGTGCCTGAATATTCTGGTAAGGGATTAAAAAGGGGAACGCATAGAAAAATATAATTTTTACTAATCCGTAACAATATCTATAACCTCAATTTTTATCAGGGTATTAGCAGTTGGATGCCATTATTTTGCATGAGTTGAAAGGAGACCGCCTCCAAAATCTTGTTATAAATCTTGCAGCTTGCCTTTTGTTCATTCAGGTTTCATAAGGTCTGGCTCTTGAAGCATACAATAAACTTTTTTTGTAAGTAAAGCAGACTGCTGCTTTATTATGCGCCATTGAAAGGAAGACTTTCTGTTATAAGTTAAAACTAAGCCCCAGAGAGCATATCTTGAAGTAGGTGTCAAGGTCATTTTTGATGAAGTAGGATTTGGGCGTTCACGCAATATAAAACTAATGAAAAATTAAGCTATAAACGTTAAACGTTTTAGGCCAGATTTATTTCTTCGACCGCTTTAGCGTATGCTCTCACGCGCAAAGCACGCTTAAAATGTTCGCTTCCCATCCGCCGTCATCCATACAGCTTTGGTGGCGTAAGCAGTGACGACGCAACCAAGTGTCATCGGGGCCAACTTTACCAGAGCGTGAAGAGATTTAACCGGTGTGTAAAATATGTGTGATGTTATCCGAGTTACGGTCTAATATCCTGAATTTTAAGACATACCGAGGCTCCAAACGGGTTTGAAATACGTTTGACGTGATTGCCATGGTGGGTGGGGTGGACAGGAAAGAAGCCAATTGTTTTTCTTTCTGAAAGCTTGGAACATGAATGGAGCTGGAGCAGACGGTTGGGCTAGTAAGCGCGAAACGATTGACTATTATCAGAGCGAAGACAAGCTTAAAAGGCGGCGCAAACATGGTTCTTAAGCAACAGCTTCACACGACCGCGCCTTCAGTTGAAATTTAAATAAATGGTTGCTTGAGCTTAACAATCCAACGCAGCCCCCTATCACAGGTAGACAGTGCTTTTTGATGACCCGTGCCATAGAAACGACCGCTCCGACTGTTTTGGCTCTGCAATACTGGTCAAAATGTTTATGTCGTCTCGCTCAATTCCAGTGGTGGAAACAAGCGAAAGCTGTCGCTGTGCGTCGCAATGATGGGGCTACCTCAAGTCCTGCTGTTGGACGAACCGTACAAGGGTATCGGCAGCTCCGCCCGTCGCCATATCGTCAACTACATCAGCGCCTTCCAGAGGTTGACCAAGGCGTCCATCTTGATGAGCACACACAAGTGAGGCGTCAATATGTAGGGCACCGCAGATTTTTTTAGGCGGCCACGTTTAGTGGCCTCTTGTGCTGAGTAGAAGTGGAAAAATTGCTGAGCAGCAACTGGTTGGCGCATCTACATGGCAACAACCTATTGAGCGGTATCAGAATTACAGCACCGTCCGCAAACAAGTTGAGGGCGGGCCAAAAAAAAATGTCGGTTAGTGGACGCAGCATAGCAGTAACAAATGTTGCAAGGCTGGTTACCATGCATAGGTTTTATTTATTAACCCACCTTATGAAATTCAGGTCAAGACAAAATGGGAAAAGCCAAGCGGGCTCTAGCATAGAGCATAGTAGCTCGACAGAAGAAAGGAATCAGAAATTAGAGGCAAATGAGGATTTAAAATTTTGAAGTAAGACCTGCTTGTTGCGCTCCATTTATGTGCGTATTTGTGAATGGTTTTTGTAGTGTTATCGCTTATTTCTGACATCGTATGACATCAAACTGGGCAGATGAAATGACTTTATTTGATATTTGTGACGCTGTCACTTGCCTACTGGTAAATCCTGGAGTAATAGTCATGTCAATATTTCTAATTCTCAAGTATACCTGAACATTTCCACAACGAGGGCAGTACTAAAAATACTTAAAACATGGTCACTTGATATTGTTGCGCAAGGTATTCGTTTTTGAGGTACAAGTATTGCAGTGGGTATGGCAGTGTGTAGTTTTACCAGTCTTCCACAACGAGGTACGTCATAAAAGTAAGTTAAAGTAATTCTTGTATACTGGCATGCCCCTACTTGGTAGCCACTGAGTCACGGTGTGAAAGATACGAGACTTCACGTGGCTATTTCCTGCTTAAAAAATTACTGCGATAGATTATAAAAGTACCTATCTTTTACATGGTTTGAGCAGTACCAGTCACAATGTCACTTCTACCGTCTGTAATAGTGGCACACTTCGATAATTTTCCATATCCATTGTGAAGTGCAAACTCGGGTTGCATTAGTGTGGTGATTCGAAGCCGTAGCACGGAGTTTCATATTTGAACGCTATGTAGTAACATCTACGTGTTCATTGTTCTTCTCCAAAGAGAGCCATATCATCTCATCGGCCACTGAGAAACAGTGTTAAACGCCTTCATAGGCTAAACATTCCAATTCTGCTTTCTGACAATCATAATTTATACAGATGCGCATCTAGTGCAGCATACGCTCATAGGCGCAGACAGGGGCCAACGAGCAACAAAATACACAAATGTGCCTTTTTTTCCAAAATTACATAGGTGCCTCTTTTGCACAGTCATATTAAATTGCATTCACGACCGCCATACGTTAGTGGTTGTGGAAAGTGGGAGGGTAAAGTCCCGCATAAAAATATTGATTTCCGAAATTAAGGGTTGTTTGTCAATCAAACCTTTATTTCTAGGTTGCAATTTGGCCCTCTGTGATCGGATTGCAGCAGTAAACGTGTTCGAAGCGTCTTAGTCGTAGTACGCAGGAGGTGCAATGCCGCGAGGAGTGTTGTATTGTAACTCTCTTTCTGACCCGCAACGCGTGTTCTGACCCAACGCGTGTCAACAGCAACTGTCTGTCCACGTGCTGTGTACTGCCGCGATGCTTTTCCACCCTTTGCCATGGTTAAAGCAGCACCGAACTTCGTCTAACGTTCCGGGCCACTGGAATTCTTGCAGCATGACCGATGTGGAGTTCCTGTGCAACCGCATCGCGATCTTGACCGAAGGCCGGTTGCAGTGCCTCGGCACGCTGGCACACCTAAAGGACAAGTTTGGCAAGGGCTACACCATCACCATTAAGACCCTTCCCGATCGGCGGGAAGACTACGACTACCAGTATCAAGTGATCCATGGTGTGTGCCGACTATTTCCCCACGCCGAGCTGGTCCATAATTACGAGGTACTTCCTTACGAACGCCAATATGCACGGCGCTACTTTTTGCTGGGCACGCAGTTAACACTCGAAGAGGCTTTCGTTATAACGGACACTGAAGATATGAGTAAAGTTTTAACGTTTTAAAGATTAAAGTTTGGGGATAAGCAGTTGGGGTTTGAAGTTCGCTCGCCAAGGTCGCAGGTATTCTTTGCAAGGAGTGATCCTGAAAAAGTGCAGTTTTCTGTTCTTTACGTTCCTTGATTCTTTGCGGGTGGCCGCAGCAATATGAGTTTTAGCTGACCGTTTCTGACGGTCCGCTCCGCTCCGATAGCAATGCAGGAGCGCCATTGCGCATGCGTGGCCCGCTAGCGCGCTACTGGCGATACCGGAGCGGGGCCACGCTCCGCTGATCGGGGCCTCTTAGCGGACCGTCGCGGCAACTTACGCTACCGTGCGAAATTTTTGTATGGCTGCCCCCGCGGCGCGAGCGCGCTAGGGCGAACTTCGTTTCTTCAGTTGAAACACGACCGACGAAGCCGCGAAAGCAGTTCCGAATAGGCAATGGTGCCACACACCTCAAAGATCTTTAGAACGGAAGCGAAAAACGTCGACCGAAGCGCGGGGCTGCTTCTATGCAGCGCCGAGAAAGACAGCCTTGGCTTGGCTATTGCAAAGTTTATCGGCTTGTTTGTTGCTATTTAGAAAAATTATAACATGTCAGCGACTACATTATACAAAAAAAAGGTTAAATGAGGCCAAGACACACGGTATTTTGCTTTGTTTGGGCGACCAAATACAAATTGTTATGTTTCCTGTAGGATGAAGTTTTGGTTTACACGCGCACGCGAAACGACCAGTCACGCGAATCATTCCCGGTCGAGGGAGATACGGTTACCGCTTAGCTAAAAGCCTTTCGGCTGCTTACGCTCCGGTTGTGCTGAGCGGGACGTCGGGAGCATAGTGGAGCGTCAAAAACGGTCAGCTAAAACTCTCTAATGATGGAACGCTGGAAAACTACGTTGGCGGGCACTGAAGGTGTTGCCGATATATAGGGTGTCGCAGCTATCATGCTCCCAGGTTTTAAAAAAGAGCAATGGCGTTACTCAAAGAAAACCGAGAGCATAATGTTTCCAGTTCAGTGTAGTAGCGGTCAGTAATTTCGTCGTTAATGAGATATAAATATAATTAGTCATCTACCTCGAGAATTACTGTTCTAATCAATAAAGTCTCAATGAGATATTTGTAGGTACCCACGCGAGACATCTAACTGCGATATTTTCAGCGACAAACTAATTGTGGACTCATTTATTCTGGCTAATAACGGAACCTGGCGAATTATGAAAAAAAAAAACACGTGACGGCGCTGCCGCCCACAGCCTAAAGCAGTGCCCTCAAACAGGGTGCCTCTGAGTTGGCCACAATGAAATAATGACAAGAAAGAAAGAAAGAAGAAAGAAAGAAAGAAAGAAAGAAAGAAAGAAAGAACACGTGAGCTGCTTAGCCGGGCCTTTGTCCCTCCATTGCGCCAGGAAACCTCGAAGAATGAAACAAAAATGTGGCTAGATAGGTCCCGGGAAAAGAACCCGGGACCTTTACCCCGTGAAACGGCGACCTAAGCACTCGTACACCCCGAAGGCCCGAGGAGGTACGGGGTTAGCAGCGGCGGGGAAGAATAACATGTGAGCCATTTGGAAAGGAAAAAGAAAAGAAAAAAGCTTCCCGTGGTCTTAATACAACGGGGCCCCCTCGCGTTATGAAACCGGAGTCTATCCGATTGAGCGGTCACCGCATTCCGAGCGTGCAGCGTTTCCGCTGGGTTCGTAGTGCGGCGTTGGCTTTGGACTTGGCCGCGGGTTGTATCGTGCTTACGCGGTCCCCTGGGAAGAGACGCATAGCCTGCGGACGAAACGATGCGGGCCTGGCAGTCATGGAGAACTTTTAGCGGCAAGTTGGGAAATAAATGTAAAGGGCAACAGCCGTGACTCCGACGAAAAGAGAGGAACCGCCAGCTCTGCTGTTTCTACAAACTTGCACCATTAGTGCAAGCTGCGCCAGTTGGTGTCAACACAAAACTCATACGAACAAATAAAAGACGTTACTGGCAACACCAGGAACCGAACCTGAAACTAATAGTGAAATGGAGGGAGTCTTATCAATCGAGCTATGAGCCAACGCGGACACGGGAGAGACAGACGGCGCACTCACCGAGCACATCTGCGGGTTCACCCCCTGCGTTCTGGCTGAATGCTGCGTTATAGCGTCACGCGACCTTTTTCGCCGCTGTGCGCTCCGCCCACGGCTTGTGTAGTGGGCGTGTGCGCGCCTTGCACATGCGCTAGGAGTTATTAATTGCTGAATTGCTTAGAAACAGTTTAACAGAACTTTAAAAAGGATAAACCAAGGCGTGTACGTCAGGATTAGTGTTTAATGTTTTGTAATATCTTAATTTGTTTTCTGATACCCGATGAACGGAGGCGTCATGAGCCTGGTACAAATCAGGGGAAGTAATGATTGCGAAGCCTGGTTGAGGAAAGTTTCCAAAAACACAGGGAAAGCTGCCTCATTCTTAAAAATTCCCATCGACGATTTTGCATTCAAATTAATTTTTACTGGAGACTGAATATGTCATGTGAAGGACAGCGTCTTGGCGCATATTTTATTGTTCTGTGACGTGAGACTTAAAGTCATTGCGAAGACGAGTGTGTTCGAATATTCTGCAGGAGGTGTTGGAGTTCCGCCTGTCCCGAGTGCAGATGTTGTGGAGCGACATGTTCACACAAATGGCACGGATCAAGAAACACTTCAAACTACAAAACTTCTTCATCACCGATACCTCGCTCCAGCAGATCTTTATCAGCGTCTCGCGCAAGGAGGCCACCCAAGCAGCCGTCGCAGCGGCGGAAGCCGCCGTCGCTAAAGCCAAAGCTCCCGCACTCCCACCCACCGTGGCGTCTGTACTGGGGATATAATTTGAGTTATAGGAAAATAAACGCGAGAAAAAGTTGTTCGTAGTGGCTGCTTCATTCTTTTTATAACTGGGCATCCAATGAAAAGCAAAAAAAGTAATTGTAGCTTTTCTTTCAACTTGCAAATTTCTGGTGTATCAATGCACGAGACATTAGGCATATGCTCACACTCTTACGTATTGCGACAGGAATCAATTTAGAACGACGCTTATACAAAAACAAACTGTACTTAAAGAAAAAAATTGGAACATTTACGTTTTTGTGGTATATTAGTGCAGCGAAAAATCAGTTCCATCTACGTCATGGATGGGAAGCTTGTTACAAAATCGCCGGGCTCTGGTTGTCCTGTTGTGTCGGCAATCTCTACGCCGTGTGGGTTGTGGGTAAGTAATGCATGAATGCAACCTTTTAAGATTCATTCACGGAGGACCATGGGGTTATGAACGCCTTGGTGCGGTCACGTAGGTTCCACGGTCACAAGGGCCAGGGCATTGCTTCTATAGACAGGCCGACAGAGAAATCCTTACAACAGCTTAGTGTCAAACATAACTTTTGCGGTACAGTCCACTCCGAAAGTGACTGATCTCCATTGTGGAGGCAGTGCTTTGGTGTGGAAGAATTTCATATGAAGTACCCTGCCGTACTTAATGGCACTTGAGAAGGACGTGCTTCTGGGCGAGTTGGTGCGAACTTTGCGACATGGTTTTAGTGCTACAAATGGACGAACACAAGATAGAGGACGGGACAAGCGCTGCTAGCAACTGGTTTTATTGCCATGACGTGCAACGAAATATATAGGAAAAAGAAAGAAGCAAGATGCGGAGAAGAGGTGTGCGCAGACCTTCACTAACCAATGTAGGAGGCTACAGAAGGGTGGTGTCAAACCAACTCATCTCGCAGGCATACAAAGAAATATACGGTTCGATAACACAGTCGCCCCCTTTTCTCTTATGTGATAGGCCTCTAAAAGTTCACGGACTGTTTGGTCCCGGCTTCTGCCTAGAATTTTGGCCTGGCGAAACATCGGCTTACACGTTGTGCATTTATGCATTTGTGCGTCTCACTACAATGAATGCACAACGTGTGATCCGATGTTTCGACAGGCCAAAATTCTAGGCAGAAGCCGGTACCAAACAGCCCGTGAACTTTTAGAGGCCTATCACGTAAAGAGAAAAGGAGGCGACTCGTCTATATTCTCCGTATGCCTGCGAGATGAGTTGATTTGACACCACCCTTCCGTAGCCTCCTACATTGGTTAGTGAGGTCTGCGCAAACCTGTTCTGCGCATCTTGCTTCTTTCTTTTCCTATATATTAGTTGCACGTCATGGCAATAAAACCAGTTGTTAGTAGCGCCTGTCCCGTCTTCTTTCTTGTGTTCGTCCATTTGTAGCGCTAAAACCACGTCGTACTTAATAGCATAGCATCGCACCGTAAGAGCACCATAATGGAAAGTTACAGCCTAGCGTGCGACCGTGTTAACGTACAGTTTCTGTTGTACCGGGACCTTACTGCAAATGCCCGCTGGGGAACGGCGAGGCGGGCCACCGCTTACAGGAACGAATGCGCGAACACGGCGAGGTTAGTCACCGTACCGGAACGAATGTGTACATGTCCAGTCGGGTCCCCACACTACAGAAACGGTACGGTAATAAGCTAAGCTAAAACTATAATATCGGCGATGGGGAAATTTCAGCTATGGAACTATCATCGGCACTGATGATTTTGTGCTACGTTTTAATACGTTGGACTACTTAGACGGTGCGAATGATGAAAGTTTGGTAGAATAAAAGGCAAAACAAAGGAAAGGGTGCAAACAAGCCATTTTTGTTTGCAGCCTGAGGCTGCAGGACAGATAAAATAAACTGGAGAAGTTGACTGCGAAGCTATCTCTTTACATTACTTTCATCCATTTTGGCGAGGGCCATAGCGTGTTTTGCAAAAATGCAATTTCGTAGTTGCCTAGAGGCGGTGACAGAGTGCTAATACAAGCAGGCACCGGAGTCGCAGATACCTTGCTGTATACCTCTACAATCTCTCCTATGGGCTAGTTTCTTCAGGGAAAAAAAGTCCTCTATCTGCTCGAAGACAAAGCCAGGGATGGGTTCGCTCACTTCGCCGTGCGTCACCAATTTCACTGGTTCGCTGTTTCCTACAAGCGTAGCGTTGCTTTTTTGGCCCAGTGTTTGGGCATCAGCCTGCCTGCCAAACGCTGCTAGTACAGTAGATGAAACTACACAAACGGAGCATTCTAGAAATTTTTCTGGTCTTGTCTCCAGCTAAACTTTCGGAGGAGCCTTACACTACTCCATGGTGCACTTCTTGCACAATATTTTGCTTGGTTGGAGATAAAAATACTGTTTTTACTATTACTATTTAGTATTAATATCACAATTATTATTACTATTTAGTATTACTATTATTATTACAATTTAGCACTAATAAAATACTATTTTACCAATTTTAACTTCAAATGTTGTGCAAAAAGTGCACCAAAAGTAGTCTAAGGCTCCTCCAAAAGTTTAGTTGAGACAAAACACTAAAAAAAACTTTGAAATGCTCCGTTTGTGCAGTTTGACCAGCTGTATTGGCAGGCTGATGCCCAAACACTGGGCTAAGAAAGCAACGCTAGCGTGTATACGAAACAACGACCAAGGGAAATTGGGGGCGCAAGGCGAACTGAGCGAACCCCTCCCTGGATTTTTCTTCGCGCAGATAGAGGTCGTTTTTCCCTAAAGAAACTAACCAGAAATACATAGGCCAGGCCTATGTATTTCTCAGTTTATGATGAATTTTGTGTTTTTTCATTTGTCATTACTAAGGCTTTTTGTTTTGCTTCGACGCCCTGAACACTTAACGGCTTGGACACACTACATTGCGAAGGAGATGACCTTGATAGCATATGTGGCCAATGTATACGGACGCTGTCATCTGAGAAGCCACTAAATGACGGTTTTAGGCTTGGAGGAAGTAAACTATAGCTATGGCCCATTTCACTGGCTGGGCGGCCCGAGTTGTAAGGATGCATACGCTTCTGTAATGTCGCAGTGTACGAACAGTATGTTTGGTGTTTGCAAAAGTGTTTAGATATTTTCAATCCTTTTAACGTCCTTTTGATATTTTCAATGTAGTATTTAGATATTTTTATGTCTAAGTAATGAAGCCGTTCTGCCTTCAGGTGTCGCAGAAGTGAACTGCGGCACAGAGTTCAGTGTAACAGGAAAATCTTAATACACCACAGCTGCTCACCTGGTGTCTGAACTGGCTGCCGTATTTTGCAATGTACAAATCAGTAATAGACGGTACGAAAAAGGGCTTGCGTATTCTTCCGACACTTCCCTTGGTAACTCCCGCCTCTCACTGTGGCCTACCAACGAACCGGTATCCTCTGTTCCCGGCCTTTTGCCCGGGAGAAAGCACTCCAGCACGTCGTCACCACGAAATTGCCAGATGAACACGGCCTCCAGCCCTCCTCCTTCTCATATTGGCCTCGCCTGGCGCCGCTGCCCAGCTCGAAGGGACTTGGCCGGCTCTGTCACTTGCCCAGGTAACCACTCGTCCCTCTTGGAAGCAGCCCTACAGAGTAGTATGACAGCTGTGGATCACTTGGCTCAAAATATTACAACACCGCGTCCTCACCATTTTTGTATTCTCACGGAGTTCCATCACCACTCCAAGAACTCTGAAAGTCCTTCAGCAATCACCCAACTATACACAAAATACAACGCATGATCTTCGTTCCGACTCGTAATGGTATCCGTTTGGCATGGCTGTCGGGTCACATGGGCCCGGATGGGGGCAACCACGCTGCACAGGATGCTGCACGGGATTGTTTCGCTAGTTCCACTCCCTTGGACGACGACGCGTCGCGCCCTTCTCCTGACTCTCGTCGTCAAGTTGACCACGCACGCCATGCCTGGAAAGTTTGTCTTGAGCCCGTGACTCCCGCTGGCTACTTGGATCTGGCAGCCTCGATACCTCTCTGTGTGAAAATCTTCGTCAACAAAACTATGACCCAGGGATCTCTCACACACAACATAATGAGAAAACGAATTCACCAATAATGATCACCACCTCCTTACTTGCCCTACTGTTAAATGTCGGAGTTCGCCACCCTGTAAAAATCCAATCCGTCCTTTACACTGTAAATGTATCTTGGCTCATCGATATTTACTGCGATTAAAATCAGACAGACTGTTTTTTCGGGCAACATATGCTTGAAGGTATTCGAGAACCATTAAGGAGATTCTACTTCAGTTTTTGAGAACTCTGATAGCTCTGACAATCTTGAACCGATAGCGTGAATGAGTGTTATCTTAAATTTTTTTGTTGTCTTTTCCTAAAACAAGGTATTTAACAAATCCCTTGAAGCTACTAGCCCCATTTAAGTACCTAAACATAACCAGTGAAAAGGAGGCAGGACGAGAAAAAGGAGGCACACAAACACCTACAACAACCAACCAACACCAACGCCTACATCCTTTTGGCTGCTTCTTTTCAAGTACATTATGCACCACCTTGCCCAGCCAATCACTCCTCATTGAGGTGATCGTAAGTCCGAACCAGAAATGAGCATTATTTGCACGCAGCAGAATTGAAATAATGCTGTCTGCAAGCTTCGCACTTGCAGTAATCTGTGTCGGTGTTAAGTGTAACTTCGCCACCACTGCTAAGGTACGAGAAATGACCGACGACATAGCCCGATCACTTAGACATGAGATGGCGACATTGGTTCGACGAATTAGCACGCTCGCTAAGAGAGGAAATTGCATCAATTTAAGGGCGAGCTGCGACAAGATAGGCAACGATTCCAAAACGATATGCAACATGACAGAGATCAACTGAAACAAGAACTTCAACAATACCGGCAGGAGTTGTAGGAAGAGCTCAAAAATACCCTCCAATATATGTTCGCGGATCTCGCCAAAGAACTTAAGCAACAGATACGAGATGAAAAGCAAGCAATCCCCTACGCCAACACCCATAGTCGCACCCCGACTAGCACGCCGGACACACTTGATGATACCATAGTACACCCATACGCACGCCCTCACCCTCAAACTGCACGCAATAAACCATGGCTACACATGAAATAAAAGTACAGACAGTACCGATCCGACTCTGGCAGTAGAGCTGTCGCAGTTATAACAGAAACGCGGAATTCTCACGCAATTCATACACGCACAAGCACACACACCAGATATATTGGCATTACAAGAAACATACGTGGAACCAAATTAGCAGGTTACATCAGTTTCGTGTACACAGGCTCCCAAAACACTCCTATCAAAGCGGCGACACTGGTTTCAAAGAAATTAACGATAATAGACCATACGCTCAGCACCAAACGTATATCGCACGTGCTGACTGAAATCTTACCTGCGGATAGAAATAAGTCCAGCTTCTTTGTACTCAACGTCTATAGTGCGCCTAAAGATAGGACGGACTCTTTTGGCCGACTTTTCACATACGCTCTAAAAAAAGCTAAGGAGAGGTTCATTATTTTAGGACAGTTTAATGCAGCCCACCCTACATGGGGCTGTCAGACAGAAAACCCAAAGGGCCGGCGGCTAGCTTTAACGATTGCAAAGCATGGCTTGACCATCCAAACTGACCCCACACAGCCGACAAGGGTGGGCAATGCTATCAGTCGGGACACGTGCCCGGACCTGACACTCATCAAAAATATGAGATATTAGAGATGGCGTAACCTGTAACCTAGGCGAGACCCTAGGCAGTGACCATAATATTATAGTAGCTGAACGTATGGCAGCACGGTCAAAAATCAAATAGCGCAAAGTAAAAAATAACCGACTGGGGCAAGTTCCGGGAACTGCGCGAGCTCCAACGTGATAACGAGCCAGACGAGGATGAAACAAATAGATTAACTCTTCAGAAATGGGTCCGTCAGCTTCAAACAGACTTAAGCGAAACAACCAAAGTCATAGAGACGTCCCCGGAGCACCCGGATGTAGAGAGGCACTTGAGGCAGATGCACCTCTGGGATGTCCGCAACAGCCTGAAAAAACGATGGCAAAGGCAAAAACACAACAGAAAGCCGAGGCAGCGAATAGCCGCAATAGCAGCACAAGCAGAAAATTACTCAATGCAACTGACGCGAAATAATTCGAAAATCTTCTGCGATCGCACGCAGGGATCCCTCGGCACGGCTAAAACGTGGGCGCTGCTTAGAACCCTTATCAATTTCAGTCAAACAAAGGCAACGAAGACCAAAAGTCTTCAAAAGATTCTCATACACCCGGGGACGAAGCAGCCATTACAAAGGAGCTAAAGAACACCTACTTAGACGCTGTCGCCACAACGTCCGACAAAGATTATCCGCACGCGGAGACCACAGAATTAAAGAGAGGCGGAACAGAGCAGGAGAGAGCCACTCCACCGGATAGCAAGAAACACCGCGCGCCGGGGGCAGGCAGACGGCATAAAATATCGTTTTCTAAAACATCTCGAAGACAGGTTGAAAAAGGAACTAACCGCCTATTATCAATACCACTGGCAGGAGGGAACGCTACCACAAGAGTGGCTCCACGCTGAAATAACCATGATACTGAAACCGGGCGAGCCACCGTCCCTAAAACAACTACGGCCCATCTTCCTTACGTCGTGCGTGGGAAAGTTACTTGAGTCTATCGTCTTAGCAAGACTGCACCCATACCTAGACGAACGCGCGCCGCTGCCACACACAATGTTTGGGGTTCGACCGGGGTTATCCACACAGGATGTACTAATACAAATTAAAAAAGACGTTACTGACCGAATTAACAACAAAAACAAACGACAGCCATACTCGCCTTATATCTTAATGGCTCTTTCAACAATGTTGCTCACGGTCTTATACTCGGCAACCTCGCAGGAACCAAGGGTGCCCCAAGAACGCACGAGCATTTCTAAAAGATCGCACAGCAACAATACGGGTGGGGGACATTTGATCAGACACCATCCCTCTAGCAGGAAAAGGCACGCCACAGGGGTCGGTTCTTTCTTCAATGCTGTCTAACTTAACAATGAGCTGACTGCCCCCGCCCCTCCCCTCATTTTAGATGTCATACCGGGATGATATTACCATTTGGGCCTTCACCGGCTCTGATGGAGAAATACAAGACGCGTTACATGAAGCAGTGAACGCCACCCAACAGTATGCAAGGGCAATAGGACTAACCTGCACCCCAGAAAAATCAGAACTGCTCGAAGTCAGAAAATGCCGCTGGAAAACCGACCCACCGCCCAACATTACGGTCACTGTCGAGGGCGCGCGAAATTAGCAGATGGTAGACTACGGTTGCTAGGGATGCATGTGCAAACGAACGCGAAGGCCACATTCACCGTGGAACTACTGAAAAACAAATTAGTCAAATATTCCACATGATACGAAGGATATCCAACCACCCCCATGGCCTTAAAGAAGCGGACGTATTACGCATCGTGCAGGCTCTAATCATAAGTTACCCCGACGCCCTCTATACGGATGCAGAAAATTATCCAGCCATAAACGCCAAGGTGGCAGCGGTAGCCGACTGGCCGGGTGAGGCGATAACATCAGCCACCATACGCTCCGGGAGCAGCACGGAAGCGGAAGAGTGTGCAATAGCACTCGCCCTTCAGGAAACCCAATAAATATTATGTCCGACTCGCAAGAGGCATGCCAAAATTATGCGCAAGGACGTATCTCCGCGACCGCCCATCACATCCTCCAGCGAAACCGACACATTCCACCAGTCCGTCTGATCTGAACACGCCATGCTTGTCTACCTTGCAATGAATGCATTCATGCGGTAGCCCGAAGCCTCATCCTCCGGGTGTCAGTGGAAGACCAACCCAAACCAGACAAGACAAAGCATCCCACTCACATACACACATATAATACAATAGTAGAGATTCTCCCGTGGGACACTACCTCCGCCACACGCGCAACTCACTCGTGAGATAGCCGCTCCATGGCGCCAGCTGCAACTAACACGTTTCCTAGCCGCTCACTCCGGCACACATTCTACCCTGCCGTGTATTAGGGAAAGATGCCCATTTTGCTGAGGGCATCCAAACCTGTATCACTATACATGGGAATGCCCCAACACCCGACCTAATTACCAGTTACCTATGCCCAGCCCCCCTCCCCTCTCTGTATGGGAAGCCGCCGTTTCCAGCTCAGCCTTGGACGACCAGCGCGGACTGATCGACCGGGCAAGACGGATCGCAGCAGTAAATGGGGTCCTGGAGTAAGGGCAGCACCCTCTGAGAGCTAAATAACATGACTTTTTAATAACAAAGTTTTCTACTACTACTACTACTTGCAGTAATATCGTCTTCCTTGCACGTGATTAGGGTGCAGCTGTTGCAAATGTAAGAAACTCGAAAAGCAAACTTGGCGATTACCGGATACCGAAGCTGACACGACATCAGCCTTAAGTGGCCATCGAGGTCGGGCCACCTTGTGGCGGTACAGGTGCAGTCGACGGCGCTCTTGTGATATCACCGCAGAACATATTCCGCCGGGTAACAAAGGGTAACATGCTCGAATATAATTCTGAATGATTTTGGGCACAAACAGTGACTACTGCCTCATTTTCCAGTGCAACTTTAGCTGCCCAAGTCGCGCGGTTCCAGCTAACCACGACTATTCCATGTCGCTAGACGTGAAGCAAGGCGTTTGCGAGCAACCCCTAATAACGGGATGTCTTACAGTAATCCGACCTATGGACCACTTTCCTGGAGAAACTACTTGCTGGATGCAGCCGAATTTTAGGTAGTACCGGCGCCACTTTGATAATGTTATAATGCCTGCAGTGACTCCGCCCGATTGAGATGCCGCTCCCGCCATTCGCCCAACGCACCTTTAAATTTGGGAAATGACTTCGTCAGAGAGGTAATCGCAAGTTTTATGTCCCCAGTGGAGGCAAGTTACAGTCAGTAATAATAATTAGTTATTAGAAATAACACCTCTGATTATATCATTGCCCACAACTCACGACGTTGATAATATGCTGATCTGCTGATAACACAGCTTTCGTGCGTATAAAAATTGTTGAATAGTGTAGCGTCATTCAGAAGTAGTACTCGAAGAAAATGCGTGGCCTTTTTGAGTACAGCTAAAATAGGAGCAAAGATAGTGACTTTGAAGAAATTTATCTGCATGGGCGAAATTTGTCCAGAGGAAAACTTCCAGAGCCGTTGTAATGCTATCGATGAAGGAAACTAAATGTACTAAAAAAACTGGGGTAACAGAGGGTGAGTTACTGCTCACAAGGGTAGCGGTGGTGACAAGACCATGTCTGCGAGTGAGCTTCAGTGCTCTTGTCACGGCCGGAACCGGCATCGACGGCTCGGTACTGAGCAACGCGGCTTCCTACGGCATGGTGTAAGATAGTTCCACACCGCTAGGAGTGCTTAATGAGAAAATGTTTAAGCATGTGCGAAAACTGTTATAAGTTCCCACATCTGGGCTAGTTGGTTCAGTCCCGCTGTTTCAAAGCGGCGCAAACAAAAGAGAACACGAACGGGTGTTCGAGCACGACCCGGATTCAATGTGTAATTTTTGTAAATCAATAATTTTAATCTCATTTTGTTTCAGTAACCTTTGGCATACTGTGTGTACGTGTATGCCTGGCATGCCTGCTTTGCTTGGCTTGGATATAATATGCACAGTACAGAAGATTGCGGAGGCTCTGTTTTGTCAAGAACTCCGAATTCGGCATCTGTAAATTCGCCGACTAATTCTGATTGAAACCCTTTCCTAATACCTCGTAGAGCAAGCCATTTATTGAGCTTCTTCCTAGCTGTGCTGGGTTCATTGCGAAGGAAAATTCAGCCCAATAACTGCAGTCGTCCATTACGTGGTAAGAAAAATTGACGAACCCCACTCCTACGAGAGAATTGACCAAAAGCGTAGTAGCGGCGAGTGCGTCAAGAAATATCAGTCGTAACAACAAAACGTTTAATGT
This sequence comes from Haemaphysalis longicornis, assembly GCA_013339765.2. Classification (NCBI taxonomy): domain Eukaryota; kingdom Metazoa; phylum Arthropoda; class Arachnida; order Ixodida; family Ixodidae; genus Haemaphysalis; species Haemaphysalis longicornis. The sequence goes on from CM023450.1 coordinate 139,683,056, forward strand.
CTTAATCCCCCCGGCGAACACATTTTGATTGTCTATCACGCCACCGGTTCTTGACGTGTGCACACATGAGTGACAACTCATGGTGAGAACTAAGACGACGTACGTGTATATTTTTGCCGCAAAGTGTGTAACTACCGGCCTGATAGTTTTACAAGGGATGCTCTAAGCAAATAAGAGAGTCCCAGTTGAAGCGCCGTATTTCTTTGTCAACAGTTGTGGCATTCAGAATTAATTTTTCTTGCTGAATGACTGGAGTCATTAAACTCCTAATGTCAAAGACAGTTAGTGCAATGAAATAATGGTCAGCGACCTTCTCTTTGATAACGCATCCAAACTTCTCATGTTTCGGCAACCCAGTGACAATGTGATCTACGCAAGTCTGTGTTAATTTGCTACCGAGAATTTCTTCCCTTGTGTAATGTTGTATAACGTTCTCCAGACCATGACTTGCTATAAGGGTGAGGTAATCATTTGCTGCTGGGGTACGTTCGCCAGAAATATTATTGTTGAAGTCCCCAGCCAGTATAACCTTGTCTTCTCTTCCATGTTTTTTCAAGAGGTTTGATAGCTCTTCCAGAAACAATGCAACATTGGTGCTCGGAGGTCTGTACAAGGCATAAACCACAACTTCTGGTTACACTTACTAATGGACACTGCAATGATTTCTGCCTCAGTGACCAGAAGTTCAATGCTTTCACAAAACTAGCCACTTTTAACGAACCCAAGTACACCACCTCCTTTTCTGTGTTGCCTACACAAAGAAAAACACTGAAATTCAGGTATTGTAAGCAACGCGCACTCTTCTTCTGTGATGTTGATCTCCGTCAATATCAGAACGTCTAACTTACGCAGGACTCTACCTAGCAATACAAGTAGCGTGTCCCAATTTTTCTTCATACTGCGGATGTTTAGATGTAATAGTTCTAAAAATAAATCACTGGATTCCTCCTTCGCCCATTCTTGTTTTAGTTTTACCCAATCAGACACTGTTTGAATTGTCTCAGCCATACCTAGACTATTTTGTTTAGGTCATCTTAAGTGCTCGGAAGCATGAGGTGTAGTGCTCGGAAGGGTGAGGTGTAGTGACCACCGTATGGAAAGATCCGAATTAGGCTAGATTTAAGGAGGGACCGTAACGAACTAGTACGAAAGAAGCCGATCATTGAGCTAACAGCAACTCGGAAAGTTGAAGAGTTCAGGATCGCGCTGCATTACCGATATTGAGCTCTAACCGAGCAAGCAGAATTTACGACACAGGAAGCCAGCGACAATGTTACACGTATTATCACGGAGTGTCAGTAGAAATCGGAGGTACGATCACTAGACAGCGATACTGGTAAACTTTCCCAGGAGACGAAAGAATGAATCAGGAAACGGCAAAGCATGAAAACATCCACCTCAGCTGACAGAATAAAGCAGCGGAGCTTTCGAAGTTAATTAATAAGCGTAAGGCAGCTGACATACGGAAGTATAATATGGAGGGGATTGAGCACGCCGTAAATAATGGAGGCTGCCTGAAAGCAGCGAAGGGGCGTCTAGGCGTGGGGAAAAACAGATGCATGCAATTAAAGACAAGCGAGCCAATGTTATCGCAAATAGGGATAAAACAGTTATAGTAGCCGATGAGTTCTATAGAGATCTGTACAGTAAGCGCGACATCCCAATACCTTACAAGGAAGTAGTTCAGAAGAGATAGAAATCCCGCCAGTAACGACAGAAGAAATAAATAAGGCTTTGAAAAAAATGCCAGGTGGCAAAACACCTGGTGCGGATCAGATAACAGCAGACCTTTTGAAGAATGGCGGGCAAATCTTACTAGAAAATCGGGCAAAACATGTATACACAATGTCTAACGACCGCGAGTGTACCGGATTTTAGGAAGAACACGAACATCATCCCAATTCATAAGAAAGTTCACATGAAGGACTTGAAAAATTGCAGGCCAATCAGCTTACCGTCAGTCGTCTACAACCTACTTACCAAGGTAATCGCTAACAGAAGCTCTTCCATCTTAGATTTCAGTCAACCTAATGAACAAGCAGGGTTTCGTAACGGCTATTCAACAATAGACCATATTCACACGACCAATCGAGTGACACAGAAATACATGGAGTATATTCAACCCCTATATATAGCCTTCATAGATTATGAGAAAGCATTTTGAGAAACCAACAGTCATTCAGGTATACCGGAATCATGGTGTAGACGAGCATTACGTAAGAATATTAGATATCTACAATCGGTCTACTGCTACCATCGTGCTAAATAAGGACAGCATTAAAATACCTGCAAGGAAGGGCGTCAGACAGGGAGACACAATCTCTCCAATGTTATTCACAGCATGTTTACAAGAGGTATTCAGAACATTGCATTGGCATCGGGTAGGGCGTAAAGGTTAATGGAGAATACCTGAGTCACCTCAGATTTTCTGATGACATTACCTTGCTAAGTACTCGCGGGACGAATTGCAAAGCATGACTACCGCACTAGACAGGCAGAGTAGAATCATCGACGTGAGAATTAATATGCAGAAAACTAAAGTAATGCTTAATGACCTCGGGAGAGCACAGCGGTTTGAGATAGGTGGCGAGGCCGTGGAAGTGGTACGCGAATCTATCTACTTTGGCCAAGTAGTGACCCCGGATCCCAACCATGAGACAGATAATTATAAGGATAAGAATGGGGTGGAGTGCGTTCGGCAGGAATTTTCAGAAAATGAATGGCAGCTTACCATTGTACCTGCAGAATAAAGTCTATGAAAGCTGCATCTTACCGGTACTCAGCTACGGGGCAGAATTTTGGAGCCTCACTAAGAGGGTTGAGGACGACTCAGCGATCATTGGAACAAAAGATGATAGGTGCAAAATTAAGGGACAAGAAGACAGCTTAGTGAGTAAAGGAAGAAACGCGTGTTAAGAATATAGTAGAAATTAAAAAGATAGGTGTGGTCAGGTCATGTAATACGAAGGCAAGATAACCGCTGGCCATTAGGGGTAACGTAGTGGATCCCTTGAGAAGACAAGCGGGGCAGAGGGCGCCAGAACGTAAGATGGGCAGATGAGATCACGACGTTTGCGGGGATAAATTGGTCGCAGTTAGCACAGGCCCGGGATAGACGGAGGTCCATGGGAGAGGCCTTTGCCCTGCAGTGGGCGCAGATAAGCTGACAATGATGATGATTATGATGATGATGACGATGACTGTTAAGCTGCCATATCACGAAATAAGAGGTATTGCGCTCGAGTTGCTATGGAGTCTTTTATCTAACCGAAGCAGTTTGAAGTTTTTCATCGTATGTTGGCAGATACTGGGTATATAAAATTTGGTGTCCCGAAAAGCTCAATATCGAGACCAAAATAACGTATTTTAAATATCAATTGCATAGTTACTGTCCCACACGCACATGAAAGTGTGCTTCACGAAGATGACACACGTCTTCTTTTCATTGCGGAACGTATCCTCTCTTGCTTCCTGAACAAATGCATGGCTCGACAGCCTATCGCGTCGGTTTAGTTCCAATCAGCTTCAGCTGAACATTAATTAAACGATATATTTATTTTTTTGCTCTAGGAAAAAAAAAACTATTGCTCTTACTAATCCACTTACTTTTGAACCTACACCTTCGGAACGAGATCCGGAACACAAGTTTCTAAGTGCAGTCTTTCATTAGAGCATTGGTTGGGGATGTCATACTACTTATTTAAAACGGAATATTGCGTAACACATTGGCATGTCGAATACATTTAGAGCACTTTTCCTCACGAGAATAAAAAGCAAATTTCTTTTGCCTATGTACACTCACAGTTACATTATTGCTCACTTGTATGGGGAGTTGCGTCAAAATCGTTCATGGTTGGCTTGAATCGCATGTAAAAGTATGGTTTGCGGTTTACCCATTATTTCTCAAGCTATGCCAACACATTTCTATACTTTCAACGAGATTGCATACATGATGTCTAGCCTTTGTTTAATCAACGACTGGCTGAAACGATTTTTGTGGAGTTCAAAGCATATGAACTTTTATTTTTTTACACTAACACTGATGTGGCATATAATATCCGGATAAAAACATAAAGGTACAAACGAGAATGAATTACGACTCTCAAACACTTCGATGGCAAATTTCTAATATGCTGAACAATCAGCCTATACAGTTTAAGGGATATTCGCACGACGGAGAAATCCGCCGTTTTGCTCCTAGGAGTGCGCGCCACGTGACCCCTACGTCACTGTTTCTCTCCAGCGCAGCGCTCTGATTGGAAGTCTGAGTTTCTGCTCGCGAGCCACAAAAGATCCGATGCTTGGCGGCGGAGGCGGCGGGATTTCGTCGGCTCGTCGGGCAGCTGGCCGCATGGAGTGGCTGGCCGCGACTCAGGTTCTAGAGCGGTTGAGGGACTCTATTTGTATTGCTTCTTATTACATTGGAGGCGGAAATGCGCCGCGCACAAGACAGGCGCACTGAGTGAGCCGCGTATACCACCAGCACGGTCTCTGGGCGAGCGGCGGCCACGGCCTCGAAGTGGCGCAGGCCGGCGCAGGTAGCTCGAGCGATAGCTTGTTATCGCTCCGTAAGGCGTAAACAAAGCTGCACATACGAGAAAGGGGGCAATTATGTGATGGAAAGTTGCATTAAATATCGCCATCTGCGCCGCTTGCGAGAGCGGCAATCGAATATTCGCCGCAGTGTTAAGCCTAACATCGGCTGCTCGCAGCGCGCGCATCCCCACTTACTGCCTCGCGCGTCGCGCGTCGTCCTCTACCCGCGGCAGTGCCTGCATCGCGTCCACCGCCAATTTTTGGGCGGCTGACAAGATCAGTACGTAGGGGCTCTAGCAGAAATTGCCGCCGTCGCGGAATCGGTGGGGCTACGGCAGCTAGGCGACTCCAAACACTGATGTCCGTCCGACAGTCGCATCCTCTGTGCGAGCGAAGGAGCTGGCAGAGCGGAGGTCCGCCTGCGGTGACGTCACAACCTCCCTCGGATTTCTCCGCTGAAAAGCTCCGTCGTGTGAATACCGCTTTAACGTGGTTGGGCACACTTCTTCGGTGGGCCGTTCTAGACGAAAAACATAAATATTGTGGGCATTGGGGGTGTACTGTTGTGATATTTATGCGTGGAAGCGACATGACCATTGTTATATCCAGTGTGGAACACGGCGGGTCAATCCCTCTGTTCCTTCTACCCATCCAAACCCATCGCCACTGTCATCTGTGTATAACCATCATCATCCCCGGACAGTTCCGTCTTTCGGTGGCCTGTGCTCGGGAGCCTAATTAAAAGTGGTCCTTCAGCATCTCGGAGCTCTGTCTCAAGTGGTGGAGGGTGCGCTCGATTCCTCCGTCTACCTCTCTCGGTTGCACCGCTGGAGCTTGAGCTGGAGATTTGCGAAGCTTTCTTGGTCTCGCATCATACTTCCGGCGTTTCATTTGCAATTTTGCAACGCTCGCTTCCCCTCTGCACAAGCTTTTACGAACCAACGTGCCCTTCGTCTGGACGAACGAGTGCCAGGAAGCTTTTCAAGCCCTCAAAGACGCCCTTACGTCCGATCCCGTCCTGCGCCATTTTGACGAGAGAGCACCCACTATACTGCACACTGACGCCAGCGGCTGCGGTATTGGTTCTATTCTCCTGCAGCAAGACGCTCATCATCGTGAAAGGGTGGTCGCGTACGCCAGTCGCACCTTGACACCAGCAGAGCAGAACTTCAGTATCACCGAGCAAGAATGCCTCGCAGTTGTTTGGTCAATGCAGAAGTTTCGTCCCTACCTATATGGCCGTCATTTTACCATCGTCACGGACCACCATGCCCTCTGCTGGCTATCGACAATGAAGAATTTGCCTGGGCGCCTAGGCCGTTGGGTGCTGCGCCTGCAACAGTACGACTTCACCATCACCTACAAATCCGGCAAAAAGCATCTGGATGCCGGCGCACTGTCGCAGTGCCCCCTATCCTTCTCGTCGCAGCCGGCCGCGTCGCAAGCCTCCTCCGACTCCAGTCAGCCATGTTTACCCATGGCCCCCCTCAACCACGCTTCCGTACCCGACTCTACCGAACTGCAAACGCTCCAGCGCGCAGACTCTTACTGTCGCATTTTAATCGACCGCCTTCATGGATTTATCCAGCCACCCAATAGCCGCTTGCGACGTCAACTTCATCTATTTCGGATCATTAATGGAGTTCTCTACCGCGCCAACCACCACCCTGCCGGCTACGAATGGGTTCCTGTTGTTCCCCGTCACCTCCGGCGACGCATACTCGAGGCGCTTCACGATGATGCCACTTCTGGACATCTCGGGTTTCAGAAGACATATGATCGCGTTCGCAGTCGATTTTTCTGGCCCGGCCTCTCTGCCAGTGTCGCACAATACGTGGCCTCTTGTGATTCGTGCCAGCGCCGCAAGCGATCGACGTCACCCCCTTCCGGTTTGCTTCAACCAGTTCCATGCCCCTACGCTCCGCTTGAAGCCGCAGGCATAGACTTGTACGGGCCCTTACCTCCAACAACCGATGGTTTCCGCTGGATTGTGACGGCTGTGGATCATTTGACCCGCTACGCTGAGACCGCTCCCCATTAAATGGGGTAGTGCTCATAGGTCGCTGAATTTGTATTACGCAGTATCATCTTGCGACATGGCGCACCTCGGGTCCTGCTGAGTGACCGTGGCAAGACATTTCTTTCCCACGTCCTTGCGGAAGTGCTTCGGGCTGCCGACACCGTCCATAAAACGACTTCTAGTTACCATCCCCAGACGAACGGGCTCACCGAGCGTTTCCACCGCACTCTGTCCGACATGATCTCGATGTACGACAGCCCGGACCACCGCCACTGGGACATCATCCTACCTTGATTGATTGATTGATTGATTGTGGTGTTTAACGCGCCGACGCAACGCAGGCGATGAGGCGCGCCGTAGTGGAGGGCTCCGGATTAATTTTGACCACCTGGGGATCTTTATCGTGCGCCGAAATCTCGTACACACGGGCGTTTTTGCTTTTCGCCTCCATCAGAAAAGCGGCCGCCGCGGCCGGGAGTCGAGCCCGCGACCTTGTGCTCAGCAGCGCAACGCCTTAGCCACTGAGCCACCGCGGCGGGTCATCCTACCTTTCGTGACGTTCGCATATAATTGAGCTGTCCAGCGCACCACCGGTTACTCGCCCTTCTTTCTTGTTTACGGCCGTCCCCCCTCTTTTGCTCTGGACACCGCCTTTTTCTCGGCTCCGATCCCCGCCATTTCGCCTTTTCACGATCAGTTCACCCAACGGATCGCTCACTGTCGTCGTGTGGCCAGAGACCGCGCCGAATCCAGCCAGCTAGAACGGAAGGCCCGGTACGACTCATCACACCGCTCCGTTCAATTATCCAAAGGAGACGAAGTTCTTCTTTGGACCCCTGTTCGTACTCCAGGACTCTGCGAAAAGTTTCTTCACCGCTACCTGGGCCCCTACGTTATAATCGAACAGGCCTCCCCAGTTAATTATCGCGTGTCTCCAGTGGACACTTCACCGGACCGTCGGTGACGTGGAACTGAAATAGTGCACGTTTCACGGTTAAAACCGTTCACCCGTCGCCAGCTGTAACCCCGTACGGCCAGGCGGCCGCCTTCAGCAGCGGGGGAAATGTGTGGGCATTGGGGGTGTACTGTTGTGATATTTATGCGTGGAAGCGACATGACCATTGTTATATCCAATGTGGAACACGGCGAATCACTCCCCCTGTTCCTTCTACCCATCCAAACCCATCGCCACTGTCATCTGTGTATAACCATCATCATCCCCGGACAGTTCCGTCTTTCGGTGGCCTATGCTCGGGAGCCTAATTAAAAGTGGTCCTTCAGCATCTCGGAGCTCTGTTTCTCAATATAGTTTTTCTACGTGATGCGTAAGGGTTTCTTGTAATTTTGTGTTTTTGTAAATGTTTACGCTATTTTTGTTTCCTTTGCAAGAGCGGAGTGGTTCCACGGTAATCTTGTTTTAATTTCGTTACGCAAGAAAAACATGTATCTCTCGTCAGTTATATGTCTTTGTACTATGCATTAAAATTGCGTATGCATATTTCTATTTATTTAGGCATGTATAGCTGCTTCTGTTCAGGCGGCTATTACAGCGGCCCCTTGCCTCAGTACCTTGGCAATTTCTGATTGTCAAAGTTCAATAAACGTTGAGTGTTGTTTTTTCGCAGACAATTATCGACTGAAGTGAAGTTCAATTACAACCCAAAATCATTGAGATGGATCCGACTTTCCATGGATTCTAAGCGTTACTTTTGTTGTCAAGTCACCCCGCATTTCTAGTGAAGCTGTTGAAATAGCAACTCTTGTGTGGCTACTTTTCACAAACTAGCCGCGGAGGCTCACTCCCTAAAGCTTTGTGCAGCTGAGCCCGGCAACACGGGTTCGATTCCCGTCCGCGGCTGCCGCTTTTCTTATACAGGCAAAAAGCTAATACGCCCGTGTACGTGTTCAAGATTTCGGTGCACGTTAAATATCCAGAGGTGGTCAAAATTATTACGGAGCCCTAGACCACGCATGCCTCACCGCCTGTGTAGCACAGGCGCGTTAAACCTCACCATTTTTCAATCAATCAAATAAATAACATTACTCTTTCACAGCACAAAGCGTACCCGATAGTTCTAGCTGCAAGTCAAAAACGTCTCTGTAAAATAAGCTTCTAAAGTAATGATGAAGTGAGGTTATACGTACTTAAACGATAGTATTTGGTGCCTCTCAATCCATAAATAGAACTTTTCAGCGCCTAATACAGGCGCCTAAAACCTTGATTTTTCGTGCCTAATGTTCCAGCCTCTACTCATGACCTGGAAAGAAAACTTTGGTAGGCCTAATTAACCATGGAAAGAAGTAGTAGTAGGAAAGAATACTGATAAATGCTGAAAGATAGGAAGCGACCGTCTGTATTAAGGACGACACTTTCGTGGACCGGGTAGCGAGGCATGTAATGAGAACTGATAACCGGTAGACAGCCCAAAGTGGCTACCCCTTAGGCGGATTTGAAGAATAGGAAAAGATAACTCGATGGAGGGATAAGATTAGAATATTTGGTTGCAAAGCGTTTATGCGGGTAGCACATTGCGAGGAATGAGAGGAGGTCATCCTCCAGTACACGTAAAACTGAATAACGATTATGTAGATTCTATGCAAGTAGTAAACTAGGTTTTTCTGTAACGCCGAAGGCAAAGGGGAAAGATTACGATGACTAGGCCCGGAATGGCTTAGTCCATCGCACGATGGAGTCTTGAATACGCTTCTCGAGCGCCTCTTGGACAAGAACCCCTTCACCGCGCAGCCCTTGGTCTATCGAACTTTAGGAGCACACTGTAGATGGCGCGGCGAATTTACCCAGCGTTCTTTCGCGCGGAGGTGCCTGCTCGCCGGCGGCGCTTCGTCGGAACGGCTTTGTCGCCTGCTTTAGCGACGGTTGTTTTCCTTTTTTAACGCAGCTTTGCGTTCATTGCGCGCTTCCGTCACACGGCTTGATTAACTTGTTCGACAGCACCTCCTGGGTAACCCGGGCCCGACGGAATTAAGTGGTCATAGCGGCAAAGATACGTTAAGGATTGTTTTGGAGGGTAGGAAAACAAAATGTAGAGAACCACATACAGATATCTGGCCGCTAGAGAATAGCTACCTTTTGCGCACTGCTTGCCACGCATGGGACTCCGTTTTCTGAATTGGTGATTACCAATTCGATTGTGCTGTAAAAGGTATTACAAAAGGCGAAAGTAGCAAGTGGTTCTGATAAATAGCGATTATAAGAGCTTCCTCAGCTTTCTCGCAATTCTCAAACTTACTAAACTAGCTTGTTTAAATCGGTATAATTCGGAATCACTAAGCTAACATGCCTAACTCTTTCGGTGTCTGCGCTTGTGCCTCGCGGTGCTGTAGCTCGAAGCCAGCACATCAGGATGGCTAGGTTCCGCTGTCTAACCATTGGAAAGACGGTCCTCTCAGTTCTCTTTCACCCCACTCACGGCCGGGATACAGCGGCGGCGTCCGCCACTCTCGCGCGCCCGTGGCCGATGCTGCTGCTGCGTTCGGGATGCCGCCCCCGCGAATTCCAAGTAACGACTGGCAGAATCTCTGGTTTCACTCTTTGTAGAGCCACGTGTGTGAATTCAAGTCGCGTCGCATGGGCAATTGTTGTGGGTGTCGTGTAAAGCCTTTCCAACCACCTTTTTTTTTCTTCGTTGGCGGTCTTTCACACTGTTTTTCTTTAGTTTACAGCACCCTATATAATTTGAAGCTTTACTCCCTCGCGGGAAAAGGGTGCTGAAATACTGAACACGTTTCTGGGTGCGTGCCGAAATGGTGTGGAATAGGTGTGTTGTATTTAATAAACTTCTATGACAATTGAACATAATATCCACCTCAATATTTAGACGTTTTTTAATTCCCGGTGCTGACATGTACCCGTACGCTTACATTACAATGTAAAATTCCAAAACTAGCGCTAAAATACACGATTTTCGCGAAAAGCTCACCGACTGTACCGGAGGACTTTCCTCTACTGGCTATAAAAGCAAGAACAGCAGATGTATTTGTATGTACCCACTTTCCTCGTGCATCCCGTTGGTTTCCTTGCTCAATTCATTTGTGGCCCAAGTGTGCCTTGTGCGTGTTGAATGTGTCTATGTCATGCTGCGCGCTCAGCCGATCCTCATTGTCACGAATAGCTGTGCTACCCCACCCTTATTTTAGGCTGTTAAGCAATGGTACACCCTTTTTTCAGCCCTACATCGGTTTTTAACCAAAACACCTGTTAAACGTATGCGCCAAAGGACAGGATTTTTAGGCCCTTTTTATCAAAAACGGGTGTAAAAAATTTTACTGTGTGTTTAATAAGACCTGAAAATTATCTTCTATGAATTCGCAAGTTAAAGCCTGGTGTTCTGGAAGGTGTGTCGAAGCAAGATCGAGTGGGGAGTGCGGGCTCAACGATATCGGCACAGGCACTCAACTACTGCGATCTGGTTCCCGATACATGCCCCGTCGAAGACACACAGTGTGCTTTAGATGCAATCGTGACTGCGAAGGAGCTCGCGCCCACATGAATGTCAAAGGGTAGCACTCCCGCAAAGATGGACACGTGTAGGCTTACGGAAGCCTTGCTTCTATTGTCGTCAGCGAAGCTGTTGTAGTCCAGCACGAGGACTCGCGTGGGCATGGATTGGTTCGCCACTTCGCGTACCTTTTCTTGCCCATGCTTCTCTGTGAGGACCTCGGCCACGTTGGTGACGCCGATGTCAGCGAATATCCCGTGGGTGAGCCGGCCTGCGTTGCTGTTATTCGGGGCGAAGAACACCACTTTCCTGAAAAAGGCCATAACAGAGTGGCGTGCTCAATATGGTCATTTGCGTGCAATCGTTTTTATATGCAGAAGTATTGTGGAGAAACTGTCGGGACTTCACCTGGTGCCGTCCTGTGTGACGGCTACTTGAGCTTGCCACCAATTCAATTATTGCGAAAACACTGTGAACGAAGTGCTTCCAGTTGATGAGAAGAACAGCTTGCAAAACGCTTGCGAGCGGTATGCGTTCATTTGTATGCGCTTCGATCGGTTTGTTGCCTTGCTGTAAAAAGAATGGTTTTTAAATGCTTAGGTGAATCTGTCATTAGATATGGTCTAACTATTTGTGGACACCCGCCGCGGTGGCTCAGTGGCTAAGGCGTTGCGCTGCTGAGCACGAGGTCGCGGGTTCGATTCCCGGCCGCGGCGGCCGCTTTTCGGATGGAGGCGAAAAGCAAAAACGCCCGTGTGTTCGAGATTTCGGCGCACGCTAAAGATCCCCAGGTGGTCAAAATTAATCCGCAGCCCTCCACTACGGCGCGCCTCATCGCCTGCGTTGCGTCGGCGCGTTAAAACCACAATCAATGAATCAACTATTTGTGGACATGCATCTTCCTATACACTGAACACTCTTAATAGCATCCCGCACAAAAAAAAACCACAATATTATGTATGGCACTAGACATCATGGAGACCGAACAGAAATTGTTGTGAAAGAATCAGATATTGTACACGTGAGAAAACAATTAATTTTTGATATCTTGTTAAAAAATTCGTTTACAGTCCTTTCAAAGTTGATAATGTAAAAACAAGATGCCTCCGTTAAACTGAACGTTTAGTGCTGCCTCGAGTACTAACCGGCTATGGAAAGAAAACACGGTTGTTCCACATTCCTTTTTACTTTAATAAAATAGACACCCCCCACAAGCAATAACTGTCCCTCCCAAGCCAAAAAATACTTGAAGGCGTGGGTCCGCGAAACTGCTGTCGAATAAGACAATGGTTTTAGACTGTGCTTCAATGGGATTGGGCTCCTTTTATTCGAATTGCAGTTTGGGAACCAAAACAAACAAACATTTTATTCTTTATGCTTTTATGGGGTTTGTCATCATGCATCGCAGTGTGTTTCCTTCTTGCTTGCTTGTTCTTTCTTTCTCTTTTTTTCTTTCTTGTTTGCTTTTTGTTAGAATTGTTTTTATTCACAGAGTTGTTTCTCTTTCGGCTCTTTGTATTAGCCGATACTGCCCAGACCCGCACACATGCCACTCTGGCTTATGCGGGCTGGATATTACAACGTAAAAGAGCTTGAATAAACATCATCAGTATTAAACTTATTTATTATTATTTATTAATTATTATTATTATATTATTATTACTTGCGTCACCCTTGGCACGACGCCAGGGGTTATCGCATAGAGTATGAGTCTATTTCAATTTTTATGCTTGCTGCCCATTCGGACTCCTCCCCGTCCACATCCGGCTCTCCCGTTTGCAGAAGAAGGAATTCAGGATGCGTAGTTATTTCGCTCCGCGGATTCTACTGATAAGCCCCCTGTGTTATTTCTACAGCCCAGAGAATAGTACGCAATTGCTGGTCTCCAGCCTGCTTCTTGCCTCCTTTAGCATTGAAGTCTCCCGTAACTACGGTATACTGTGTTTTTACTCTAGCCATTGCCGATTTCACATCTTCATAGAAGCGTTTGACTAGCTGGTCGTCGTGGCTAGATGTAGGCTCATAGCCCTATACCACATTGATTCTGTAAGTTTTGTTAAGGTTAGTTACAAGACCGGCTACCCTTTCGTTAATGCTCTTGTATTCGTCTATGTTGCCAGCTATGATTTTGTTGACTATAAATCGCACTATAATTCTTCCAAATTTTCTTATTGTCAGCTAGACCACGGTAGCATAGGACGTGTCCATTTTTCAGCACTGTAAAGGCTTCACCGGTCCTCCTAATCTCGCTAAGCCATATCACATCCCATTTAATGCCCTTTCATTCCTCAAACAACATCTCTAAATTCAGGTCGCTAGATAAATTTATCGTGTTTAATGTTGCCAGGTTCAGATTCCAACGGCCGCCTGTCCGGATCCAGGAATTCTTAGCACCCTGGATCCGGATTCAAGTGGCCCGGAACAAAGTGCCGTAAACACTCCAGCACAAAGCTACTACGATTTATAAACAAAGAGAGCGACAAGGAATCCTACTGAAATAACACACTTCTGAAAGCATTACTGCGCAAATTATTAGACTGTTTGCGAGTGTTTGCATTGGCATTGGTAACCAATCGCCGACCCGAATCCAAGTTACGGTTTTTGAGAGAAACCTTAAGCGCTAGTGTAACGCCTTTACGTAAATGGTGCAGCTCATGCCTCAACAAATTTAATGAAACTTGCCGTAACTTGCAACGAAATTCACCCTGACACGCAGATTGATACGTAAACATGCTTACTTGCTTGGTCGTGTAGAATTTACGCCCATGAAAACTGTAGACACAAATTCTACATTGCCAGTGTTGAGGAATTCCACAGTACGTACGTAGCTTATGTGCTGAAGATTGTTGCATTGAAGTACGTTAAAAAAGTGGGTGGGTAGTTTCAAATGATCCATATACAACACCTCGTACAAACAAAAAAACTGTGGCTGTTAAAAAACCGGGCGCAGACATATTGACTGTCTAATGATTAGCGTTGTGAGACCACAAAAGGTGCACCATCAGTAGCGAGCTACGTAAAGAATGGTATCGTGTCTGGCGGAAAACCTTCTTTGTCTGAATTTCAAATACGTTTTAATACTCTATCGATGCTCACTTTGACGTCGCGACTTGGACAGGCCGAATACTCGGCTAAGAAAGGCAGCTTTAGGCTGCATTGGTTTTAAATTTTTGCGGAGGTGTAAGCAGCCTAAGCATGTATTTATGAACTCGGTGCGGTGCTACGAGGCAAACGTTGTTGCTGAACTTGCGCTGGGTACGTTTGAACACATTAGGCAGATATTACTTAAACACTGGTATTTTGGAAGTTTGGTGCAAACGGATGTTCTTCTGTCGCGTGTTTGAACCTGGTGAGCATTGAGGGTTCTTGTTACGCCCTGAGAGCAGTTTTAATAACAAGGATAAGAGCAAAATTCTCTATTCAGCCAGGAGAAACGCAGCATTTTTCTTTTGTTTTAATAGGTATCGATTCGCCATTTCTGAATTTAAACCCATATCTGAAATGAACAGCCATGGCATTTACGTAAATATTCTTCATTCGAAGACTGAAGACGTCATCGGTGTAAAAATAGTATTTACAGTGTAAGAACGTATTGGGAAATATAACAAGTTCATAGCGTGGTTGATCAATGGGGCAAGAGAGTATTGAGGTCAGAGATACACTAGTCAATGAGACATCTAAGTATATTACTACTAGAGTAATACGTATGAATATTATATGACGGAGGAGGACGTGGCGTATATTTATTGTATATTAGCGTGCCTTTTAAGGTATTCAAGTGTTATGAGTTATTTGGGACAGCGTGGGGAAAATACACTTTGCGTATGTCTGGTTGCTGGAAGTTAAATAATCATAAAACACTGTCAAATAACCGAGGCTACGAGGGAATTTTGAACTTGTCAACGGCCAGTTTTCCATGTGCGCGATGTGTATATAGCATCTTTCAATGACGAAGTGTGTTGGGATATTATGCAGCAACTGTTAAGGTTCCGCGTGGTCCGAGTGCATATGTTGTTGAGCGACATGTTCCAACGGATTGCACGAATCAAGCAACTTTTAAAGTACAAAGGTTTTTCATCCCCGACACATCACTCGAGCAGATCTATATTAGCGTGACGCGCAAGTAGGTCGTCGAAACAGCCATTGCGGCATAGGAAGCAGCAGCCGCTTAAGCGAAGGCTCTGTCCATCGCACCATGCGTGGTCTCTGCTCTGAGGATACAGTCTAAAAAAAATAAAATGCTGATAAAAACGTATGGGGACTGGTGGTTCATTCCTTCTGTGTCCACGTACAAGCAACCAAAATCCCAACCCTCCATCAAGCTTGTGTATTTGTGGAATGCGATGGTATGGACCTTGACACAGGCAGCAAAACATTAACTTAATACGAAAAGAATTTCTTTGCAGAGCGTATTTCTAACGAATACGTACATTACTGTGCAGAGCAACGGGTAATCTTTACGTATTGTGCAATACTGTGGCCAGCGAAAAGCAGTTCTATACCGGTCATAGACGCACGCACAGGATATGTGCGTAGCTGGCTGGCTGACAGGTTTAAGAAGGCTACGAAATTGCCTTAATCAGCAGCGCCTGATGCAGTTGCGATCGCACCGTCGTGTGGAGAACCGGCGCAGAAGAAGAGGCACCTTGTCTACCGAAGCATGGACGAGGTCTCTAGGGTTAGCTCGTGGCGTGTACATGCTGGTTCTAGGCCCGCAGTGGCCAGGGGCGTGGGTGATGCAGACGTGCGGAGAGGAGGAAGTGAGATGTAGGCATCTGAGCAAAGTATACCAGAGTAGCATCATAAAACCTTGCTTTGCGTCGAACTGTAAGCTTGGGCGGGAAAGGGAATGCCAACTATTCAAGGAGAAATTCTATGGTATCGAACGATTTCGTAGAGTGTACTTATACAATAAAAGCGCTATTATGAGCCTTTTGTACGTTTACCGCCGTTATGAACTGCCGTAGGAGCTGATTAGGGCGTTTGTACAGAACGGCAGTTTGTTCAAGATGAGGCCTACATGCACACGAGCGACAGAGATCAGACAGTAGCGATGTAGGAGTTCACTTTAAGGAAGTGAAGTATTTCCTGCAGTGCGCGTTCGAATACTGGCCCGTGTGGCCAACATAAGCATGACCACGTGGTGAGGGTATATGTTAAACAATACAGTGCAACCTGGGGCGTATTTGGCCAAGTGGTTGACCGAATTTATGTAGCCGAAACAGTTCCAAACAGCTGAATCTGGAAGCACAGTCGCGGGAAAAGTTTCAAATTTAAAGTCTTAAACATTGCGTGTTGTTCGCTAAAAAGAAACATATATTAGAGGCAACACATAAATTCATAACAGGTACATGTAGTATTATCTTTTTATTAAACGTGTTGGTGCAATTCCCGCGATAGAAACCAGAAAAAATACATTAAAGTTATAGTTTAGTAGCAAAATAAAAACAGACTTGCCGGCGTGCCTCAACCTTGTACATTGACGTTTGGGCTCGGGGCTCGAGTGCCAGGCGGAACATTGATAAAAGATCTGAACAGGTGGAAGTGGAGCCATAGAATGCGGGAAAATCCAATTGAATTGAGCAAACGTTCACCGCCTTTGTCATTGGACTGGTGAGATGGCAGGGGAAGTGCGTGAATGGTTTAAGGGAGAAAGAATAAAAGAGGCATTTACGTAGGCAGAGGTGACGGAAGACTATTGCCTTTCGATGACATTTGCAGATACACCAGCAATTTCTGTTCGTTGCTCTGCTTGCTTCTGCGCGCCATGCTTACTGAATCCTCTTGTCATTTTTATAAGATTTTCGTACACTGATACCAATGTACTAGTTGAAAATACTGCGTCCTTTAGTTTTTGTTGACCTCTCCCGTGAAACGTCAGGCCAACCGAAGGTGCACACGACTTTAACAAAGCTGAATAAAGGCTCAAAAAGGGTAAAGAATTCACTCAGTTTTTATGTCCTCATTGGTAGTTTACCAAGAGCTCGAAGGATCTTGAGGGGAATATGGCACGGATAGAAGCTTTGCAAATGGCGGAGAAGCCCGATAAAACTTTGTTTTATGTCTTCAGAAGTGAAGGTTAGCCCTACACTTCTCTCTTTACAAAGTTTTATAGCGTTTACGTTGCTCTGAAGGGCGCCATTCTTTTCAACAGGAAATAAATAATCATTATCCTATCAGAAAACGTTTCCGAAGGCTCGATCTACGTTACTGAGAAAAATGTGACGTAATAAAAAAGCAATT
Organism: Haemaphysalis longicornis; assembly: GCA_013339765.2. Taxonomy (NCBI): domain Eukaryota; kingdom Metazoa; phylum Arthropoda; class Arachnida; order Ixodida; family Ixodidae; genus Haemaphysalis; species Haemaphysalis longicornis. The sequence continues at coordinate 139,700,315 of CM023450.1, forward strand.
GTCACAGCAATATGTACGCCAGATTTCTGCAGAAACGCCTCTTCAATAAAACCCTCCTACGTAGAACTCACGCTTATGTCTCCCTTTTTCCAGAACGCCAATTTGTCATTGTCAACTTTAAGATATTTTTTACAGCAACAATGACATAGTTTTGAGTCAGAGAATAATACATGGCTCTCACGCAATACTAAGAGCACCAACAATCGCATGTTCCTCGATTTTGTGAAATTCTGACTACTGGTATCCGAGAGGGCCACTTGGCAGCTTCAGTTGTCTATTTTCTTGCTAGGTTGCCTCTCGCCTTTGATACTTACATTAAAAAAAGATGAAAATGCAAACGTCGGTGCCCTTAGTATTATTATCATCTACTCTCTGCCTTTGTATTACTGTTTACCTCAGAACGACCCCTTGGTTGCATTAGCATGATGTGGTAGTGTTAACAATTTTATGAGGAGAGAGAGGAAAAACTATCTATCCCATTCATTTAATGCAGTCACTCCGGACCAGTTAGGGGTGTGTCAGTCCAGGATCCCTGGCTGTAGCCGGCCTATCGTGCCCTATTCACCAGCCAAAGCTGGAAGCAGGGGTCGGAGCTGGTCAGCGCCGTCGCCCACTGTGTAGGGGTTGGGCAGGGATTAGGAGGAAAGTCTGGGATGTTCGGGCATGCCCACACTATATGGTATAGTGTTCCTGATGTGGGGCAGAAGATGCACTGAGGGGAGTATTGGGTGGGGAATATTTTGTGCCAGAGTGTGTTGTGGGGGAACGTGTTAGTTTGTATCTGGCGAAGTATCACTCCTTCCTCTTTGGTGAGTTGTTTATGTGGGGTAGGAAACTGTTGGCGGCATAGTCGGTAGCGAGAGAGGACGTCGTTGTATGTTAGCAGGGGTTTGGGCGCATAGTTAGTGGTGGTGGTTCGCAGAGGGTTGTGGCTGTACGCAATGGCCTGGTGTACTGCTTCTCGAGCTGCGGTATGTGCCGCTTTATTGCCGACTATGCCTGAATGACTTGGCGCCCAGATAATGCAGAAGTCAGGTGGGTGAATCTTGTTTTCGAGAATATGGAGGGTGCTGGAGAGATAGTGTCTCGCAGGAAGTTGCGACAAGCTTCTGGGGAATCTGTCAGTATGGTAACATTGTAACGTAGTCTCCCTGTGTTGTGGTGGCTGCCATGGCCATTGCTGCTTCCTCGGCAATGACAGTGTCCGTGGTGAGGACAGTGGTTGTGGCTTCGGTCTTAAATGTATTATTCACCACTGATATTGCATAGGCGTTTTTGGTTACGTAGGGAGATTCATCTGTGTACAGCACATCCTTTTGATTTTGAATTTGTGCCTGAAGATACTTGGCGCGGGCCCTTCGTCTTCCAATGTGGTAGGTAGGGTGCATATTTCTAGGAATTGGGGTAACGCGGATGTGTTTCCGTATAGACCGTACCAAGCCATCGCAATTAAAAGGGTCGTTCGATCAGGGGTCCCGCGGCTTCGTTTCCTGGCGGCGCACCCGCAACGAGGTGTCCGATCCGCAACATTTGGTGCCGAAACCCGGGAACCACGAGCGGCTCCCACCGACGTGGACAGCGAGCGACGGCGACGTACGAGTTTCTTCTAGAAACGGCGCCCAAGCAAGCTTCGTCCTTCTCGGAACCGCACCCAGGGAGACAACGCGCTGACCGTGCCTGCCTACCAAGCGAGTAAGCCGGACTTTTCGCTGAACGATGGACCGCTGAAGGCGAAACGCGCTGCAAGGCGAGCCCAAGCGACGAAAATTCTACAGAGGCGACAGCACTCATAGAGAGCGTCTGCTCCGACCGGCTCGCGCTCCGGAAGGTGTTGGACAAGTTCGTGGCTAGCCGCGAGGAGCTCAGCAAGATCGACGCCCCAGGACGAGGACCGGTTCCTGTCGAGGAGCTGGAAAGGGAGTACGAGTCGGCGGCCCGTTACAACGACCAGACGCTCGAGGCTCTGACTCGCCTTACGTACCGGCTCGAGAACTCGTGTCAGCGACACAGCGCACCTGCCCCGCGGCTGGCGGTTAGCACGCCACAGGCCCCAACGACGGTTCCATCTCAGATCTCTGGACCCTCCGTCTGCCCATGGCTCACCATCCAGCCCCTTTCATTGAGACGTGTGTAGGTGGACGTCGTTTTGGGAACAATTTCAAAAGGCGCAGTCCACACAAACCGGGCTCTCACCGCTACCGATAAGTTTCATTACCTCAGAAACTACTTGTCGGGTGAAGCAGCAGCTGCCATCGGCCGGGCTGCCAACAACGGAGGCCTGTTATGAGAGTGCCGTTTCAGGCTGCTGAAGGACAGGTTCGGCGACAAGAGCCGTATCATACCGCGGCATTTTCGAAACCTCCGCGAGCTACAGCCCGTGACGACGCCTCACTCGGAGGACAAGGAGCTGCGCAGGCTTTACGACTGTGTTACGCTGAATGTCCGCTGCCTAAACGTACTGGATGTTCCCACGAGCAGCTTCTCGGCGATGCTGTACGACGTTTTGCTGGAGGCGTTGCCGAAGGAATCGTCTTGGCATTCCACCGCCATGCACGTCTTCAAGGTGATGCGCAGGGAGCGGTGCCTTCTGCTTCAGTAGAGGCAATCAGTGCCACAACGTCTTGCCAGAAGCTAGAGCAGCTCTTGAGGTACACGCAAATCGAGCTCGAGGCAAGAGAGCAATGTGCTCCAGTAGGAACTCCTACCGAATCGAGCGACTCTCTCCAGCGTAACGGCAGTCAACGTCGGTGCTTCCACGCCTCGCATGCTTCGATGCCCAAACGAAACGAGTGCATTTTTTTGCGGATCGGCCAAGCACAGTACCCGAGGCTTGCGACGCTTCTCTGAGCATATACAAAAGAAGAAGCGACTGGCAAAAATCTATGCGGTGCTACCGATGCACTATGACGGGCCATCGATCAAAGGAGTGCCGACGAAAGATAAGGTGTACGACATGCAAGGGAAGGCACGCAACCGTCATGTGTGACCCAGACTACGCATGCAAAGTAAAGAAAGACCAGAAGCACACTGGCCACAACTTCAATTTCCCGGTGCAGACGCAGGCCACCAAGTCGATATCTAGCCGCCAGCAAGTAATGGTTGGCGTCCTTCAGACGAAGGGGCTTCGCAAAGCGGACACTAACGCGGACATTCCCAACGCCTGCATCAGGAAGACCATGAACACGACCCATAGCGAAACCCTGAGTGGACTTTTGGAACGGAAGTCTACGGCGCACGATCACGGCAAAGAAACTGAAAAGCAATTTCGAGTGCGAACGATTATCACAGATTCAGAAAAAAGTACTCTTGAAGATAAACATCTCCGTGAGGTCATCTCTTCTCGTTGCCTTCGGCTGATGTCAGACGGCAGCGCATCGCTCGAGTGGGACAACCGTACAAGTCGACGGTCCTGGTCAAGGAAACCAGCAGTCAAGCTCAACGACTCATTACAAGATGAAGCTCGAGGTTCCACGACCGAAAAACGGAAGCAATCAGCAAGAGGGCCGAAAAGACAATCTAGTCTGAACTGGCCTGTATGTCGTGTTTTTGCCTAGAACTGTGGTGCTATGTTTTTGCCAGGAGACATTTGTGAGAACTTAATGTTTTTTTTTACATCTGTTTTGTGGCCGGGAGAATGTTGGAAATCGTAGAGGAAGAAGATGTGGCTCCTGGCTCGAGGGCATGAGTATCATCATCGTTGTACATAACCAAGCCATCGCAATTAAAAGGGTCGTTCGATCAGGGGTCCCGCGGCTTCGTTTCCTGGCGGCGCACCCGCAACGAGGTGTCCGATCCGCAACAGTGGAGCACGTATTCTGCATCGAGAGACCGGAGGCGATGAATATCCAAGGCGCACCAAAGTCGCACTTCGAGCATTAGTGAGTTGGATCCGTTGTAGTTGTGAAGTGCGTTGCGCCTCACAGAGCTCTTCCCAGGTGTTGTGCAAGCCTAGTTGCAACAGCTTGGCGTTTGACGTGCATGTAGGAAGTCCGAGGGCCGTCTTGTATGTTTGTCGGATAAGAATATTTAGCGTTCGCCGTTCGGCTGGGTTGAGGCACAGGTAAGACGTACCGTACGTAACACGACTGATAACAAAGGCTTGAATGAGACGGGTGAGGTCTGGTTCCTTCAGTCCGGTCCGTGTGTGCGTGATACGGCGAATTAATTGGGTTAGCTGAGTCATGGTGCGTTGAAGTTGTAGGATTGTATGGGAGCCCAATCCGTCCTGTGGGATGGTGAGTCCGAGTATGCGCAAGTTGGTAACTGTTGGAATAAGAAATATTTGAATATGGAGTTTAGGGTATGGTACTGGAGAGATTCTTCTGTCCTTTGTGCATTGTCGTAGGGTAAGGAGGGCCAATTTTTCAGGTGCGCATGTAACGCCGCGCTCCTGTAAGTATCTGCACCTGCAATCAACAGCTGTTTGAAGGGCTTCTTGCTCGTCTCCGATGGATCCTGCGGTTGTCCATAAAGTTAAGTCGTCTGCGTACAAAGCATACTTCACGTCGGGTATGGTAGAAAGTTGCATAGATATATCTTTGAGAGCGATATTGAAAAGGGGTGGGGAAATGACGCACCCTTGTGGGGTACCGCGTGGAATAGCGGTAAACGTAGGAGAGCGTAGGTGTCCAAGTCCCACTGTCGCCGTGCGCTCTGTTAGAAACGCTTTAACCTAGTTGTAGGTGTTCGTACCGGGGTTGAGGGTAGAGAGGCCATGTAGGATGGCGTCGTTAGTGACATTATCGAAGGCTCCTTTGATGTGAAAAGCAAGAATGCAGTATTTGTGGTTTTGGGGAATACGAAGGGTGATGTCTTCCTTTAGTTGAAGTAGAACGTCTTGAGTGGACAGGTGTGGTCTAAAGACGTATATGGAATTTGGTAGTAATGCGTTGTCTTTTACAAATTCAGTCAATCGAGTGTGAACCAAATGTTCCATGAGCGCACCGATGCACGAGGTATGAGAAATAGGACGAATGTTTGAAAGGGAGACGGATTTCTGAGGTTTTGGAACAAGTGTGATGTCGGCACAGTGCCACTGTGGTAGGAGCGTGCCGTGGGCCCAGTTGTCATTGATGTATTCGAGGAGATTCTCAAGAGCCAAGTCGTCCAGATTGTGGACGAGCTTATTGGGGATGCGGTCGTGTCCGGGCGTAGTGTTTTGAATGAGTTGACTCAGTTAGGTTTCGAGTTCTTGCATGGTGAAGGGTGTGTCAAGTGCGGCATTGTGGCTGCCCGAGTACACCGGATATTGAGGAGAAGGTTGTGACGGGTCACGTGTGAATTTCTTTTGTAAGGAGTCAAATAATTCTTGCTCGATGCTTAGATGGTTGTGTACAAGGCGGTGTATGCGCTGTTCAGTGCCCGATTTTGTCTCTTTCGTTTCCATTTGGGAGCGTATTACGTGCCATGTTTTACGGGTGCCCACAGTGCCCTGTAAGCGATCGCGGCATTGCATCCAGTTGTGTTGCCTTAAGGATTGTGCATATTCTTCAGCTTGCCGTGTAAGGTGTGCAATACGTAATTTCAATTTCCGATTTGTTTCGTTGCGCTTACAACGCTTGATGAGGCTCTTTCTCGTAGCCCACAAGTTGTTGAGGCTTTGGTCGATGGCTGGATAGTCGGTGGTGAGAGGGAATTCTTTTGAGTGGGCTTTCAGTACATACGAAAGAGCGGCCGTCCATCTATCGAGGTCGTAATTTCTTCCGCGGGTAGATGTTCGCGAAGGGCTTTCCAGGCCGTGAGTCGGGTTGTGCGTATGCGAGAAGGGGCTGCATATGATGTGGTAGTCGCTACCAAAAGTGTCAGGGAGGCATTGCCACATGTATTCCGTCACGTTGCAAACAAAACTGAGGTCTGGCGTAGTACCCCTTGATACACTGTTGCCTATCCTTGCGGCAGTGTTCGGGAGGTTGCAGAGCGTAAGCGGTTGTTGATTCAGAGCGTCCCATACGATGGTGCCTTTGCGGGCATTACGGGGGTAGCCCCAGGCCATATGCGGTGCATTAAAATCTCGTGTGATCAAAAGTTGGTGGTGTTTAGCAAGGGAAAGTACTTGTTTTAAAAGGGAGGGGAAGTCGGCCAGAGTGAGCTGAAGGGGGACTGTAAACGTTTAGCACAAAAATATCGTGGTCACTTATTCGAGTTGGTAATATTTTCACGAGAATATTTTTCACGAGGTATACTGCTAAGCAGTATATCGGTTGTGGACTAGCGTCGTTTATGACGATGAGTCGTTTATGAAGGTAGTGTAGTCTCGAAGGGTCGGCTTATGTGCGCCAGCTTCTTGAAGGGTGATGATGGCAGGGAGTTGTTGCGATGTATATGGTTGGAGGGAGGCTTTCTTTTTACGGAATGATCGACAGTTCCTGTGCCATATTGTGAAGGGTTGGGCAGGCGCGCGGCGGTTACGCGTAGTGCGCGGAAGAGGCATCGTCGTCCATGATGGCGTCTGCGCATGAGGTAGGGGTGAGAGCAGTGCCCGGTTTACGTTGTTTCTTCCGTTTGGTGGTGTCAGTTGCTTTTACTTCCAAGGCATGAATTCTGACTGGAACAGTAGTTTAAGGTCGGAAATGGAAGAAGTAAGGGCTGCCAGAGGTGAGGTAGAGGGAAGGGTGTCGGCTGGTGTGGGTGGGCGACTGGTGTGTACGCTGGGTGCTTGTGTGAAGTATTGTTCGCAACTCTGTTATTTGTACTTGCGGTAGGGTTATTTGACATTTATTGTCAGCTATTTGCGCTTTCAACTGGGCGTTTCCACGGAGTAAGGTGTCTAACTTTGGAGTTGGCGCTGTTTCCTGATGGGGGTCAAGGGTTGGGAAGTCGGCTGTAGTGGGAGGAGGGGGGCGGCGACGCATAACCAACTGACCTGTGATTTCCGTTGGGAATCCGGCTTCAGAGGTGGGGGTCTTCTGGTGGTGGAGAGGGCGGGATGTCGAAGTTCTTGTGTTTGCTGACGGATGCGCACGTGTGCAGGGAGTGGAGGTGGTCGTAGTTTTCAGTGGCATTCCTTACTGGCAGTAAGGTGTTCTAGTTCGCAGAGCTTGCACTGGGGGCGGCAAGGGTGGTCGCGAGAAGGATCCTGTGTGTGGCACTGTGGGAAGATGCTCGGCCAGGGAGAGGGGTTCACATCGGAACGTCGTCCGAAGTCATTAGAGCGCGCACAGCACTGGTAGGTGTTACGGTAGGGTTTGCAGCGCACAAGTGTTCCGTAAGCACGCGCGTAGAAAGGCACTTGGGGGCCGTTGAAGGTGATGGTCGCCTTGTCGGACATACCGAGCATGCCAGCTTCCAGTATCTGAGGTCCTGTAGTTGTGATGAGTGTTATGATGTGCCGGTATCTATGCCTTGTATGACGCCACGATAAGTGCCCGGAGGGTGCTTAAGATACGTCGTGATTTTATATTCGGGGGTGCCCAAGTGAATGTTAGCAAGTTTGCGTAGTGCGTCTGCGCAGGCTTCGTTGGGTGCGCTGAGCGTGATGAGGTTCTAAGCGGCTTGAGGAAACGTGATGACTTCTGAACAGAAGACCTGTATAGGAATGTTGCTTGCTTGCTGAATACTGGTGGCTAACTGTCGGGCTGTCCAGGCGTCGACTCGCAGGCCGGCTCGAGGTCGAATAATGGTCTTGTATCGTTTGCGGGCAGCTTTGGGAGTGTGGGCTTGCGTGGGGCGGGAGTAGCTGGAAGCGGTTGATCGGCTTGCGGGGGTTCTTGCGTTGATGGCGGGCATGGAGCACTTGTTGCCACGGGTCATAGCGCGGGAGTGTGCGTCCACTGGCGGGATTATGCGTTGATGAAATATTGTTCGATTCATTCATTGCAAGTTGAGGCGTGAACGAGGAGTATAATGCTGCCGATATGAATCGCGACGTGCCCGGAGGCGTGCGGAGCTGCTGCGCGCACTGCCAGGAACAAATTAGGGTTAACAGCGTTCTCTCACCTCAAATCTTGAAGCGCTGGTTGTGGTCCACCGGATGCTCAGACTGGGTAATGGGTGGTATCGGCGAATAGCTGGTGACGCTACAAACACCTTCATAGTAAATTTGCTGCGGTGCCAGTTGTAGTTTTGAAACCAAAAAGTCAAAAATAATGAACAAGACATTACTGTAGAGTGGACTACTCCCTCTCTCCACCTCCCTTCATCCCTAACTTGTGCATGCATAAAGCGGTAACCGGTGATGTCCGCGTGTTTAGACGTGAAAAACACCGGCGAAAATGTCGCCCCGGAAGCTTTGAAGCTGCACAACATGATATGCATACGTCGGAGTTCCAAGCGGACAAATTGCTCGTTCACTCACAGGCGCTCCTGCACATACACCGCCCGAAGAACCAGCCGCATGTACTGCTAATGATGGCGGTATAACAGGTAAAACTCACCCTCTCGCAAACACACCGATGTCTGACTGACAAAATCTGTGCCCCGCTTTTTTATGTGATACGCCTCCAAAAGTTCGCGTGGCTCAGTATCTATGCTGCGGCCCCGTACCTTCAACTCAGAAAATAAAGGCATACATTTACACACTAGTCCAGTCTATTTACACGTCCACTCTACTTGTGTTCCTTAGTCCTCGTCCTTTGTGCTTTTTTTCATTTCTTTGAAGCCATGAACCAACTCGCCCAACAAAGCATTTTGTTAAGCGTTAGTTTTGAAAACATTTCTGTGTGTCTGTGCTTCACCTACTGCAATGGACTGTGAAGGGCCTGCTCCAGCAGCAGATTGGGGACGTAATGGTCCCTGGTGGTGCGAATCTACATGGCATAGGCATATATAGGAGCACACAAATGGCCCACTGCAAACAAAGAGGAAGGTGCTGTCTGCAGCCGAATAAACCATCCGCCGACACCACCGCATCTGTTAAGACATAGGGCCTCCTTGATTAGCAGTCCCGGATCGTTCGCGGACTGCCGCAATTTACGACAAGCACGGTACCCAAAACTGCCAATTTGCCGCATTTTATGTATCTACAGGAAAACTATGACACTGCAGAATGTTTTAGCGATGCGTCAAGAACTTTCACCTCGGTGTGTAGTGCTGTAGACGGAGCCAACCTAAATGCATGTAAAACCATGAAAGTACCAGCATTTTTACAGTGCAAGCATATGGGAATTTCTTGTTTTGTATAATATTGTCGAAATCATTTCGCTCAGTGCTTCATTTTTAAAGATTCACTAAGCGTTTTGCGTGCATCATCATCCCATTGGTTTTCGAAATATCGCCACCACTCTCGTTTTTAGCCCTTTTATGACGGCATATACCTCAAATATGAATGTGCCTGTGGTCTGGGTTTTAGGCCACGCTAGCATTAATGGCAACGAGTTGGCCGATGAGGGAGCCACTGCTGCTGCACTCATAAACACAGTAGACAAAACAACGGTACCCTACACTGACCTAAAAACACGCATTAGACAACACCTGCGCAAAACACGGCAAACTGGCTGAAGTGAACAGACAGACAACTTACTACATGTAATAAAGCCATACACAACGGACCCACAAAACAGACACACGGAAGTGACCTCAGAAACGTTACGGATAGGCCGAACACATGTAACACACTTCCACCTGCTCACTGGATCACCAAGACCACTGTGCATCGGGCGCGGATATGGCCTATCCATAATCCACTTACTCATGCTGTTGAAGAGCGCCATTTACAAGTGCTCTCCATAGTCTCCTGCTTTGCTGAATGCCTCTTTGGCTTTTCTGATTGCTTTCTCTGGTACACGCGAAGATGTGACGTGTATGATGGCACATGATACATAGAAACCTGCAAATGTATTGAATCACAAGAGATCGGCATTGCCCGCATAATTGATTCGCAGAAATTCCTTGAATCGGCACCAACCAGTCCCATAGAAGAGATCGAATAATGGGCACAGAGAATGCTAGAAAATGCTAGAAATGCCCTTGACAGAGCAGTCCTTCTCCAAAGTGAAGTTCTCGGAAGTCCGTGAACTTCTGTGTTGAAGGATGTACTTGCTGCCTCGCTGGCCAAAATACTGTACGTGCTGGATCATGCGCTGAAGGATGGGGTCAGCAGCCGTCTGTTGGCGGATGAGGTTCAGCGTCTCACACGAGGCAATAACACGAAGGCAAACTGACTGGCCAGTGGCCACCAATAATGTTTCTAGGAGCTGCTCTGGTCACTGCGCTTGCTTGAAACCTTAACAATACAGCGCTACAGAAACAACGACTTAAGCTGAGGCACACAGGACGAGCGCTGACTTCCAACTGAACTTTTATTACAGAAACATGCGATACTTATACACACGCATGCACACACCTGCGATGAAACATTCGAACCGATAAGGAATCTACATCAACTGTGCCGAAAACATGACATTCAAAACACCCCAAAATGATTATGGACCAATACTACACTCTACTGTAACAAGTTCTTTTTCAGGCACGAACACTAGCTGTGCGAAATAGGATTGTAGGCGTAACAGGAGGCGTTACAGTCTTCGAGAAACAGCATCAAACGGCTTAGGTAATAAACCCAGAAGAAATCGATTATCCGTTTCCACGACGAAAGGTCGTCCATACAGAAGATAGAGGAAGTGTTCTGCACCATAGACTATGGCCAAGAGTTCCTTCGTGTTCTGCGGGTAATTTTATTGAGCCCTTGATGGCGTTCCAGATGCGAAGGCGACAGGGTTACCAAGCTAGAGCAATACCACTTCCAAGCCGTACGAGCTGGCATCAACTGACAGTGCTGTTTTCTGAGCCGCACCATAAAATGCGTGGACAGGAGCTTTTGAGAGTGATAGTTTCACCTCTTGGATGCATTTCTGTGTGTTTGCGTTCCGCGGCCAAGGAGGTCCCGTCCGCAAGAGCTGCCTGAGTTGGTGAGACCACTGAGCTAGTTGTGGGGCACACTTGGTCAACAAAGTAGCCTTGCTCATGAAGCGGTGGAGGTCTTGCCAATTTGTTGGTTGAGGTCAACTGTGCTGCCTTTTCCGCCAACTGTGCAGCCTTTGCGTTGACTGCTTCTGCAGTGAGCACGTGACCAAGGTAGTTGACCTTTGGCACTGCCAATTTCAGCTTGTCCTTGTCGATCTTCAAGCTGCTTCTATGCAGCTTTTATCCTCGGCCATGCGATGTACTAACGACAAAATGAAATAAAAGATACCTTACCCAAAAAAACGTTGTCACTCCGGGCCTTCTCCAACACCTTCCTAGGTGCGTGTGATGGTCGGACAGGGAGTTTGAGGTGATTAGGATGTCATCAAATTATGAGTGAATTTCTTCGTCCGAGGTGAACACTTTATCCATTTTTTGCTGAAACATCCCCGGCGCATATTGCATGCCAAATAGCAGGACCAGAAATCTGTACCGTCTATACGGAGTTGTGAATGTACACAGCCGAGAGCTGGCATCATCGAGCCGCATGTGATGCTTAGGCCGCATCCAGCAGAGTAACTACGGTAGAGTCATGTCGCCTCGATAGAAAATTTTTGAATGTCGGCATCTGGTACTGAGGGCGCGTACGACCTCGTTGAGTTTCTGGAGTCGAGGCAGATCCGCAGGAAGCCATTTTTGTGCACAACAAGAGGGCTGACTCATCCAGGGAGCTCAGTGACCTTAACGATCCCTTGCTCTTTTTCCAGACGCTGCAGGTCCTGCTTCATCTTATCTTCTAAGGCTGAAGAAACCTTCTGAGGTGCCGAAATCACAGGTTGTGCGTTTTCTGACAGAGTTATTGCAAGCTCTTTGAGGAAACAACCTATCCCTTCTAAAACATCCTTGTATTCGTCGATGATACTTTCCGCTGTTTTTTTCTTTTCCTGAAGGTGCCCACCCGTGTTTTAGTCAAGTTTGTCAAGTCGCTGCATCAGATTAAGTCTTTGGCAGACATCCAAACCCAAGAAAGCAGCAGTTGGCATGCCAACTATGCAGAACGTAAATGTTGCTGATGCAACGGGTGTGATGCACTGGAGAAAGCATTCCCCTAGTAATGACAGTGGCTCCCCGGTATAGGTGGGTACATGGGCTCCAGGGCTGCGCAAGGCTGGTGGATCTCTCCACCTCTGCAACTGCCAAGCAGGTACAAGGTTGACATATTATCCGGTGTACAGTTTAAATAAGATGGGGTACAGATGACCGTGACTGGTTGAAGCCATGAGGAGTCCCCTGCACAGCGCAAACCGTCAGCACGGCCAGGAACAAGGGTCTATCTTCCTGCATCTCTCGAACGACACCAGCAGCGCGCGGGTGGCTCTGGTGGGGCAGTTGAAACAGTGCCGCATGGTGATTGGGTCTGCCGCAGTTGTGGCACTCTTGTCCAAATGATGGGCACTGCCGTGCGTGATGTTGCGGGCCACACAGGCTGGAGAGGTTCCTCGCACGTAGGGCTGGTGCTGTGGAGGCAGGCGGCGCAAGGCTGTTGCTGCTTGGGATTGGTCCTGCATGACTTGAGCGTCTCCTGGGCTCGGTGGTTCCCGAAGATACACTGCGACCACTTCTGGTCTCGATGGTTGGATATCCTTGGCGTAAGCTCTGGGGAGCTGAGCGGTCATGCACTGGTCCATTACCTTGTCGAGAGTGAGCATCCTGTCGCGCAGCAAGTGCTCTCTTAGAGCAGTGCCCCGGATACCCTGTTGAGCTGGTCGGTGATCATTCTGTGGCGTCCTTCGCCGAAATCGATCAGCTCCTTTGTTGAACGCCCGTGCGAACACCTCAAATGTTTAATCTGTTGTTTGCTTCATGTTGTTTTAAAAGCCGGATGGATGCGGTGTATTTTAGTTCCTTTCAAAGTGAAGGTCGAACCGCTTCAGGACGTGTGGGAATTTCGTTGGTCATCAGAGAGCTAGAAGGTGTTGTACGTTAGACGTTCTTCCCTGCCGACATGAAGCAGCAGCGGTATCCGCGTTTCATCCTCTTTCTTGTGATATTTCATGGCTCGCTCGTACACTTTGTGCCTTTGTTTCTAGACGCTCTCATGCCTGTGCCGGGTCGGAGCTCTCCAAGATTGGTTGAATCAACGGAAGGAAAGACGCCATCGCTGGAAAAAATCCGTTCACTTCGTTGCACATCCCACTAATGATACCACGTTATGCGTGGTATCACTTGCCTCACTTGCAAGTCACCCAACTGCCCTTCCCATCCGTCTATACGACACCTTTACTAGGCGGACTATCCATCAGACGTATCGCTCCACCACAGCTCCCGCATCGCTTCCTCGTAGCACTGACTGAAATCGGGTTAGGGCGTACCGTTCGTTGGTCGACCCAAGAACTCGAGGCTGCCTATTGTTTTAAGTTTCGTGAGAGACACTTGGAGAGGTACGGACCCGCCATGTTCTAATGAAGAGACTGTGGCACGACGGCCCGGTCCAGAACTGTCTAAACAATAAACTTTTCTATCGCTCTGTAAAAAATAACCCATCCTTTGGTATATTTCGCAGAATATCTGTTTTTTTTCTTGCATAGTAAGCCCAACTTCTTGAAAGAGATGAAAAATATTCTGTTTTTATTTTCTGTGGAAGAAAAGCCGTTGTGCGTGTACCAAAACCGCAGCCGGGTGGTTTTCACTTGGAAGAGTGTATTTTACAACTTTAATTCTCGCGAAAAAGTGCCTGTTATTTCGAGGAAAACGCGGACTGCAGAACGTGGAAACAATTCGTAGAGCTAATGTTTACGTGACAGCTGAAAATCATCTATTTCCCAGTATTTCACCAGAACAAAAGCTGATGACGTAGTGGGAATGGATACTTTAAAACAATCTGAATAAATACACAACTAATGTAAAGTCGAAAGAAAGGCAGCTGCGCAAACTGATACCATCAGTGATTGAGTGCGTTGTCTGACGGGAAAAACGTATTGAAAAATCAGTTTGTAAAGCACATCCACTTGTTGAAGTCAAAGCCTACGCGGTAATCCTGACCCAACGTTCAAAACCATTATTCTGAAATATGATTAAACGCTTGAAGAGCCCTGTGACTTGCGAGTATATTGCACTGAGTAAAAAAGGGTGTAGCAAGAAAAGTAAAAGAATCGATATATGATAAGGAGGCAGGGCAAGAACCTTTGTGATGACCACTACAATTATTTGCCTAGCACCGAAGTTTGTCGTGTGTGCAGTCTCGCATCAAGTCTGTGAATGCCCCATATTTTAAGTGCAATGTTGAAGCGCGTTACAGTCGCTTGTTCTACCGAGGCATACTCACAGAATTTCTTACCGGCTATTCTTTTTATAGGTATCGTGACGGCACCGAGAATGTTCCGACAGATGTGAGCCCCTAGTTTTACGTCCGCTGTTATTGAAGCATTGTACCCTGGGTAAATCACATAGAAGATCCATTGTCCTTCTTGCAATATAGGCGGGAACAATGGCGAGGCGCTGACTTTGCGGAAACATGTCTCTTCAACTAAGGTTCGGTCTGCTCATTTTATGTTTGTTCATTTCGCTGACTCATTATAACGAAGCAAAGCGCCGACACCGAGGTCTTGATGGCTGGCACGTAAGTAAAACCTTATTATGCGATCGTAAATCATGGGGCAAACGCCTCCCGAAACACACTTGGTCAGTTACTCGTCAAGGTTGCTCAACTGTGTTACTCAAGCTACTTTGTTACTCAACATCAAATTGACGGTTTCGTTTTTGTTTGAGATGCAGTGCTTTTAATAGAGATGAAAACATATCATTGTGCCAGACGACCCATGTGGTTCGAAGAATTCCGGAGGTGCCACTTCCGAGAGGCTTCATAGACCACTTGTAGCTGCGGTCCGTAAAGTACATTTTAGGCATTGTTTAGAAGACTTATCGGCCCACGAAACATTCAATATTTAATATAAGAATTTACCATAGGTCGGCGTACTCATTCATAAGCACACTCATTTGTACTGAAACTCACGAGTCAGTACGACGATGAGTGAGCACAGACAGACAAAAAACTGGCTACGACGATGACTGAGTACAGACACAGACAAAAATGTAGGTATGATGACGAGTGAGTACACATGTGAGTACATGTACCCGCGAGTACAGTACTCATGGGTACTACTCGCGTGTGCATGTACTTGCGATGACAGTAATCGAAAGTACTGTACTCACGAGTATAGGCACATGAGTGCAGTACGCTCGCGAGTACTACTCACGGGTACATGCGCTCGCTAGTAGTACTAATAAGTACTGTACTCGCTAGTAAAAAGTGGTAAGTTTGGTCCCGCACTCTCACCGCGAGGTGCCCGCGCTAGTCTCACGCATTTCGCGACGCTCCTTAAAAGGAGGTAAAATAAGTGACATGGAGGTAGTCTGCAGCTCTCTCCTTACCCTCGTCCGTGGTGTTGCAGATCTCGGCTAACCGCTCGTCACGTGGTTGCCTAGTGAAAACCTGGGCAAGCATGGGTGGCTTTTCTGCCGTGTCTTAGTTCAAAATTGTTCGAACTGAAGGGAACGGGAGGCTGCTTGCATGTGCAACGCGCGTTGAAGCCACTATTTCTCCGTTTTCAGAATAGGTAGCCAGAATAGCTTTTGCATCTTTCAGTTAGGTAAAATTATGCAAACAGAACCGGGAGAACCAACTGGGACAGGCTGGAAATGATCTCTAACTATGGCTTAGTGCAGTGGTTAATTGCTAGAACAAATTAGTAGAAACACTTGTGAATATGAGTAAATGTGAGTGCAGATTGAGTGCAAGTACAGATAAGTCCGAGCGGGTACAGAATGAGCACGAGTGAGTACACATTGTGTACGAGTGCAAATGAGTACGGATTGAGTACGAGTAAAAGTAGCTACCGATTGAGTACTAGTACAAGTGAGTACAGATGACTTCAAATGTATGAGTACATATTGAGTATGAGTGCTTATGAGTACAGATTGAGTACGAGTACTTGTGGGGACTAACCAGTTGAATGAGTACGATTTCAAATGAGGATGTGATGAGTGAGTACGAGTTATTTCTAGTACAGATGAGCTTTTCGAGTATGAGCTTGAGTAGTACATCGTGAAAGAAAAAAATGTGAAAGAAATGTTTGAGTGAGTTATTTATGTTTTGCCTACGTGTGGAATTTACGATATCTGTTTGAAAGCGTTGGTATCACATAGGGTTAAAGAAATCCTATCTAAAAGCGTAATTATTGAGGCTTTCTTTTGCTTACCTCCTAGTTGCATAAGCAATAGATAGAAGTTTTTACAACACCTACTTAAATGAGATCAATGTTTCCCGCATAATTACATTGACTCACCGACGATATTATCTAGACTGAGACTGAATTACAATGCAGAATAAATACATTTTGCCTCATTAGCCAAATTTTCTCAAGTTCCTGAGGGCTGAAAAACGCAAAAATGTTTGAAGATCCATAGTAGCGCATTTATTAGTGCCTAAACTTCTCATCCTTTTCACTCTCAAACGGGAGGCTCAGAGCAAAACGCACGCCTTCCTCCCGCTTTCGAGGTCCGCAACGCGGCGTTGCTCGCCCGTCCATCGTACACCATTAGAACCATGCTTAGTGCTCATTCCGTCTCAGTGGTTATGTTTTCTCGCTTTAGCAGCTGCGTTTGGGGCCTCTCGCCCCTTCTGTTTGTCATCAGTATGGGCATATTGTCGCCTCCATTGCCATCACTTTATTTTTTCCCGACTTGCATTGGCCCTGGACTCGATTTTACAACGCGCGTAGTCACTGAAAAAAGTCACGACACCCGTAGAGACGGCGCACGACAGAGGCAGTGCGTCAACAGAGGCTGGTGTCAAACTCTGTTTCCAATTATATCTCCTTGGCAACGCCGCTGTGTTAACTTTCGAAGGCGGCCCTTCTACACTCTATTTCCATATCTACAGTCTATCGATCTGTGTCTTCGGTCAGTCGTTCGATTGCAAAGCGACGTGATCGACGCAAAAATGTTTCCGTCGGGCTCTACGTATCCCTCAGGCACTAATAAATTCGGCGGAATCGCCGCGCACGATGTCCGTGACATTGATACATTCCTATACAAAGAACCAGTGACCACCAAATTGCGCATAACATACGAGACGCCGCATTTGAACGCGGCTGTATCACCTCTACCTTCCCATTTTCAGTTGCTAATGGTTTATACCAACGTCCAATATCGTCGTTTACAGTATACTTTTCTGTGGCCATCCAGATCTCTCAGCTGATCCATAACAGCCATTTATTTCTTGCCACACTGCAACAGCATACACCGACCCACCGGACAACAACAGCAAAGGAGTAATTCACAACATTTCCTACTGCAATAAAGCATGTGACGTCACCCGCAGCCTGGTCTACTCCACGAAAAAGCTCGACGCTTGGGAAGGCAAACTCAGACCTCATCGTTTTTGACGGCCGACGACTTCCATTTTATGTATGTTATAGATGTGCTGAATATCGCTTCTTTATTCACAAAAACAAGCTCGAAGTATGCACGACCTGCGGCGAGGCCTGGTACAGGGCGTACGTCTGCCCGCATCCCTCCAGTGAGTACCGTCGAACGTGCAATAAAACTGATACGCCACCAGGTCATGCCTGCTCACCGAAATGTGCCCTGATAGGCAAGAAATACTTAGCTGGGGACCGCTAGTGCCGCCAACACTACAAGACGCCCTTCATAGAAAGCCAGCGTCGAGGGCGTTAACCGTCGCCACGTGTCCGTGGATCCAATGAAAGGTCTCGCGACTCTTTCAATACGGGCAGTACTGCGGCACCACCAGACGCCGGAATGCTAGTTAGGGACGCCCAATTTTCCTGTCTACCAGTTCGGAAAGCTGCAACGATGTCTAATGTGGCCTCGTTGAGCGGACGACGCTCCCGCTCTGAGACCCGTGCTACGAGCACAAAGGAAATTGTCTCGAGGTCCCCTTCGGCCGAATGAAGCAAGAAAAATGCTTAGGTAAGCTGGGCGAATCAGAGTGTCCCACTCTCACACCAAGCAGTCCCCGTCTACCCACACAGTACACGACCCTCTCGCTACGATCAAGGGTGAACCCAGGCAACTAAAACAAATGCTAGAGATATTGGCTCAAGATAAAGAACTCAAACAAGAAAACGCTCGACTTCGCGCCAGAACACCAGATACCTCCCTCATAGACGCAACAGCAACCTCCCCACCAGTCACCACACCTGCTGTTTCTCACCCCATGGCTATAGCAACGGCATCCACATCCGAGGCGCCTCGCCCGAAAAACGCAAAGCCGCAGCACCTGTTGCTACCGCTCAGCAAGCTCAAAATCTGGGACACATGGCTGACAAGTGGGATAACCGCTTGTGCAAGCTCGAAGCCATGCTGTCCACACTTGCCGAAACGTTTACGAGCAGCAACATGCTAATCTCAAGCACGAGGATGGATTCTCGCCCGAGAAAAGCGCCACGTGGTAGGGCACAGCCCATCAGGCGGCGGCCTGCATAAAACCAAGACGTACCACCGGCCATCAGTAGTCGACAATCAGACACCACAGAATACCCCCGGCACCGAAAATGGAGCGGAGAACAACTGAAAGTCAGAACAAAATCTGGCAATGGAAGTATCGAAGGCACAAATTTAAACGAGGGCTTCTGCAAACGTATCCTAATGCCATCGCACTGGCGAAACAGAAGTCATTGCGCTGCAATAGGTGGGGAAATCCTGCTTCATTATCGGGATATGCCTCATTTAGTAACCGTCCATCCCCGAACCTTCATCAGTGGTTAACCACCTGTGTAAAATGTAACAAACCGGTCATGCATCATCCCCCTACTGAAGATAATACTGAATGCGTCCTCGCCGAAGTCACATCCAACAAAAAACGAGGAGGATAGAGCCTATTTATTCTTAACTTGTACAGTAGCCCAAGCCAGCAACATTCTTTTGCGAAAATATTTTGGCAGATGCTTGATATTGCGCAGCTTAACACACTGATTGTTGTTGAGGGATTTAACTCTCCTCATACAGCCTGGGGCTACGTCAAGGACGCCAAAAAGGACGCATCTTATAGCAAGAAGCACAACAATTGGGTCTTACGGTTCTCACTGATCCCACATATGCTACTCGTCTTGGCAATAAGGCACCGGACACTGAAGTTTGCCCGCGACTGCAGCGCCGCCTGTCGCCACCGCTTAGCAACTTTGGGCCGGTGGATGTCGCGACCGGCCGTTCAGCACACGTGAAAACATGTCGCGCTGCGTGTGGTTCGACGATGTGTGGCAGACGTTTTTTTAAGAAACATAGTTATAATGGCAAGTTGCAGTGTCCGAAAGGATCAAAATACTACATGAACGAATTTTGGCAGCGCAGCTTCTGCTGCGTGAAGGACTGCCACAATCGCGAAGGGCAGCCTGGCATTGTTTTGTACAGGTTTCCCCAGCATCCGTGGGAGAAGGAGCAGTCACAAGAAATGGATTTCTGTAGTACTAATATTCAAGCAAGTAAGAAAGCCATGGGAGTTTTTGTCAGTGAAATGAGTAAAATTGTGCGTACGATTACCGTTTATCTGTAGCGAAGGTGCGAAGT
The DNA here is from genome assembly GCA_013339765.2 of Haemaphysalis longicornis. Lineage (NCBI taxonomy): Eukaryota > Metazoa > Arthropoda > Arachnida > Ixodida > Ixodidae > Haemaphysalis > Haemaphysalis longicornis. Next base: position 139,719,743 of record CM023450.1, read on the forward strand.
ACCGTTAAACTAAAACGTTTGCTTTCAGTAGTTTCATGCACATCGCAGATTGCGATATTTGTGAATCTCATGCTGTAGTTTTTGCATAACACAAGGTTATAAGGTTTCTGCCACTATTGTTTTACCAGCAGTAACCTTTTTTCAGCGGCATTCACGGCACCGAATGGACGCCAAAAGACAGCACAAGAATATGCTCATGACACTTCGCAGGTAGTGCCAAAAGCAAAGTGAAGGCGCATCTCGCCTACTGGCCTACTTTGTTCCCCGAAGTGTACACAGTTCGGCCACGTATTTAGAACTAGAGCGTGGCAAGACATCAAAAGCAAGGTGGCATTCACACGCGTTATTTGACTCCTTCAAAGCGATTTGCTTACTCTGAAAGTAGATGTTATTATATTTTAAACCAGAGGAAAGGAGGACGAGGAAATACTTTTATGAAGAATTCTGAATGGCCTGAACAAATTGTATCACAATTCGCCGCTAAGATGACTCTAAGATCACTCACAAGAAAGAAGTCTAAACTAAACGTAATCTTCGTAAATAACGCGCAGCTCGATCCGCTGTATCAGCAGATTTCACACTGGGTGGAACGTTGTTTTGGTTACTTTGTCACCAGCTAATAACGTTTAGAATGCGTTGTTAGTCAGTGACAACACCAACCGAGCTGAAGAAGGGCCACAGAAAAAGTCACTGTAGGGTTGCGGCGCGCGAACAGAGAATACAACACAAACACGCCGCTGTCGTGGAGCGCCGTAGTATACACTGGAGTCATTTTATTAGGCCGCGACACACAAAAAAGTGGTGCTGACCTGGATAGAAGCGCTGCAGATACGTTTTTCGCTTGCTGAGACGGACACTTCGCAACGATGTCTGTCCCGTCAATTTCTTTCACGGCTTGCGCGTGCCCGGCGACGTACAATTTCTGTATTTTCTCGCGCACACCAGGCCGAAACTGGCAGCCCAGCCCCTTAATTGTCCGGAAACCGCACAGAAGCACTTGAGACATGGGGAAACTATTTGCCGGAGCAGTTTTCAAGCACGAGACAGCTTTCAAAAACAATTTCAGAATTTCAAAATCAAACAACCGAGTGGTGTCGAACATACGAACGCGCGGCCGCCGTCTGGCTTGCACCGACCCAAAGTTTGCTCATGCTTCGACGAGGCGGCTCTGGGTGTGCTTATTCGTCGCGCCCTCTGAACAGTGACCGGTCCCTATAGGGTCACGCGAGACAATACCCCAGATCTTACCTTCACCAAAAATTACACAGAAGCCACCTGGAATAATAGTTACGAAAACCTAAGCAGTGATCATCACATCGTGGAGACTTCAATAGTGGCTGCCCACCCACGTCTCTAGCGTGGCAGAAAGCTGCACATCAAAGACTAGGATACGTTCCCACTTCTGCGCTCGGCGGTCCCGACCGTACGGTAGCCCCATCAAGGATATCAAGAAATGGGTAGCAGAAATTCAGGAACACTTCAATCTGGCAACCAAAATCATACCAAAGAAGGCTGGGCTGACCGAAGTTGATAGTCGTCTAGTGCACATGTCGTAATTCCGGGCAAGCATATAGAGCTGACTACAACACCAAAAACACAATCGCTCTCTCAGGAGGTGACTGGCTGGGTTCCATAAAGAAACTGAAGCCCGTGCAAGCCGGCTAACCAAGCAAAATTGGAAGGTTGTTTGCGATCGCATAGAACATAGTATGGAAGTTGCCCGGACATGGAACACCTTCGGCTATTTATTAAACCCATAAGGTCGCAGAACTACACAGTGGAACAATCTCAAAGCTCTGCTGCACAGTTGTTACGACTCCGATAAGGAAAGTGTGCGGGAATTACAGCGCTGGTTTGTGTGTGCTCAGCCCACACAGCCCCTAACCAAGTACACCGGTAGCCCTAATCCGGAACTGAACAGTCGTCTCACCGTGTCAGAAGTGCGCGTGGCAGCACGAGGGCTACGCAGCAAATCCGCCCCGGAACGGATAAATTTCGAACAAAATGCTTCCTAATCTAGCATGACTCATCCCTGAAAGCTCTCACAGAGTACATGAACCATTCCTGGGACTCTGGTACCCTCCCACCGGAGTTGAAGGCAACCAAGATCACTCTCACACGAAAGCCCAGAAAGAGCCTTCACATGTATAATTTACGGCCCATCACGCTGACCTCCTGTGTAGGGAAACTTATAGAGCACGTCGTCTTGACCCCCCTACATCGTTACATGGAAACTTCGCAGCTATTTCACCGTCTGTGTTCGGTTTTCGGCCACGACTTTCTGCACAAGCTGTCACGCTACAATTACAACATCAGATCATTAACCCCGAGTGATGCCCAGCAGGGGACACTAGAGCCATCGTGGCTCTCGACCTAACTAAAGCTTTTGATCACGTACGGCACGATGCGATTCTTAAACAATCTGATAGACCTCCATGTGGGCCCTAAAACGTACGAGTTCATTAGGCCTTTCTTACGGACTGCACGTCAGAACTTGTGGTTGGGGGCGTAGAATCGGCTACCATCGCCCTATGTAATCATGGCACCCCTCAGGGATCAGACCCATCGCCATTTTTATTCAATGTAACAATGATAAAACTCCCTCATCTTCTCTCTAATATCCCGCATGTGCATCACAGTTTATACGCTGATGACATCATAATATGGACGGCTGGAGGCAGCGACGTGCACATCCAAGACCGCCTACAACAAGCTGTCGACATAGTGGAAGCTTACGCCGAAGAACCCAGTCTAATGTGTTCTCCGCAAAGTCCAAACGTCTTCTTTACAGTCATTCAGGCAAGCGACATCGTCCAGGTACTCCAGACATTCAGCTGACATGACAAGATCGCGTTATCCCCACCGTACCGTGCATACGTGTTCGTCCTTCGACTCTGCATTCATCAATCAGGCTCCAATACGGACACCATCAAAGCCCTCTCTGCAAGTTTACTACAACTAAGCCGCCTTATTTCCCGAATTGCGCACCGCCACCACGGACTTAAGGAGCGCAACCTCATGCGGTTAGTGAACGCCTTCATTATAAGGCGTATCACGTATGTCACTGCATACCTGTACCTCAAAAGAGCTGAACAATGTAAAATTGTCTGCATAATACGCAAAGCCTATAACAGGCCATGGGAATTCCCATCACAGCATCTACCAAACACTTCATGGTTATGGGTATTCATTATACTTTAGTAGAACTCGTAGAAGGGCAGCGTACAGCGCACTACCAGCCATTATCTAGCAATCACACAGGACGCCTTCTACTCCAGAAACTAAGCACCGTACGCTTGTTAACATAGAACCAAGATTTCACTCTCTCCTCAACTTCAAAAGGCCATCTCCGTTTCCCCATACCCAGAAACATGCACCCGGTACACCACCAGGATCGCCGTCACGCTTGAGCGTCTTCCCTGAACCAGGGTTTCAGAGATTACCCTTATGTATGCTATGTTGCGCTGCTGAGTACCACTTCACTCGCGCCATGGTCATCGTGGCAATAGATGCTAAAGGCAACTCTCTAGCATACGCCTCTATTTACACTAATCACGCTGAGGGAGGAGAAGAGGCCGCCATTGCGCGTGCCATTGCCTCCACAACGGCTAAAACCATCGTGAGCGACTCTAAAAAAAGCTCTCAAGAGTTACGAACTTGGCAGGATCTCTATACAGCCCTACGCATCTTACACTGCGTTCAAGCCGGTCGTATGCGTAACGTTTAAATAGTCTGGAAACCGGCCCATGCCTATCTCTCCAAGTAACGACCTAGCACATCAGGTGGCCCGACGTTTCAGCTCCCGGGAATGCCCTGACGCTGCTGGCACAGACCAGGGGGCTAGGGACAGCCTAGTGACCTACCGGGATATCACTCAACACTATCGCATGGAGCGCCAGAAATATCCCGCAGCGAATGCCACGCTCAAGAGACGTCAGTATGTAGCCTGGCGTCAGCTGCAGGCTAATGCAACCCCCAATCTTGCACTATTCAGCCACATTTATCCTGAACTTTACAATGATGAATGCAAGTGGTGCACCCAATGAGCCACACTCACTCACATGATTTGGGCTTGTGATGCTCAGCCGCCAACTCTACGAGCATGCTTACGAATCACCAGTGCGGAGCAGTTGGGGACCTGTTTGCTTAGCTCCGACACCGAAAAACAGACCAAAGTTAGCCAACTGGCCGACGATGCCGCTCGCGCCCAGGGCCTGCAGGTCGCCATCTGAGGGGGAGGAATTCAGGAAGGCTCCCACTTCCCCTTTCCTCCTTTCACCCAGTTTTCGGCAAAATAAAGTTATCATCCTCAGCCTCTCTTTTCTATCTGGACTTTGGCAGAGATTGGACAGAGTGGCTGTTTTGCTATAAAGATGGCCTATTTTGCAGGCCAGGCAAAACGTCGCGCATAAGTGAATAAAAAAAACTCGTGGAATAATGTGATCTTATAAAATTCAAGCAGCCTGCTTAGACGAAGCACAGTTATTTGAGGTTATCGTGTAGTTTAATCAATCGGGACTATTGTTTCTATTTGATACAGCTCCAGTGAACGGTTGTTAGATGTTTGGGTATATTCTCAATCCTTTCGTTACTTATCGACATAGAATTGTTCTTTTGAATCGCAAGGCTGCACACGTACTGTGCGGCTTTTGTGCGACAATATGGAGTTCCCCGCGGCAGTTTAAAATAACAGCAAAGCAAAAGAAGTTACCCGTTGACGCAAATCTAACCCGTTCTCCTGTATGACCGACACGTGCATGAGGGCGAAGCAATTGTGTGGCTGTGATAGAAGGGTTGAATGAACCTTGTAGCGGCAGAAAATAGTATTGCCAAAAAATTTTCAATTAGAATTCGGGAAGCCAAAAGTACTGTGACGGCATTATTCGCCGGAAAAAAACAATAGTCTGGAAAAGGTAAAAACGTATACCCTTACAGTACGCCGTATTCCTTGGTTAAGCAAAGCTTTTTACAGCAACAATCGCGAAGTCGTCAAAAGAAGGTTTTCAAAAAGGCATCTGTGAATAAGCTATATTGTTGGTGAATAGTTAACTCGTAAACAGACGACAATGCGTGGACATTCATGATCACTAAGTATTCTTTGTTTTATAATTGGCTTGCAGTGTGCCTCAGGGGAGTGTTGTAGCACGATTTTATTTACTGTTTTAATACATGATGTAGCTGAGACAGACACCGATAATGTTACTCTGCTTTGGTCAGGCTCAAACTTCTGTTACATATAGGTTACTTGCAACTAAGTTCTTTTAGAATTATTGAGATGGGTCGATACAAATGATAGCACAGTAATACCTACAGAGACTGAGAGGATTTATATTTTTGGACTAACTAATACCATTAGGGTAAATAGCAGTTTTCATCATAGTAATCAGCTTAGAAAATAGTCCATGAACGTTAACACCAAAGGCTGAATGAAACTTTGGTTTAACTGAAAGACCATACGTTTCGTAGCTCTCCCGTCTTTTTTTCGAGGAGAAACGATTTATTCTTTGTTGAGAAATGAATAAATAAAGCTGGCAGCTTCCTCTCCCATTTCCCTTTCGTTTTTTCGGGACGTAGTCATTGCGTCACAAAGTAGGAGCGTGGCAGCGGTGCGGTCTAAGCGTAAAAGTTTGGCGCTAGGCACTCTCACGCTGAAAACGGTAGTGTTTACGTCAACAAGCCATGGCTTTCCCACAATGTTTCTATGCAGAGGAGGCTAGCTTCAAAGTTGAGGAGTTGTCACCGACGGAACGAGAACTGCTTTTAAATCTCAAACGGCCGCTGTGCACGCCTACACCGGCCACCCATGCCCTGTCAAGCCCGCCGCGAGTGAAACCCCTTCTGAAGCGACAAAAGCCGTATCGAATATCGTGACATGTGAACAGGAGAAAACTGTAACAGGAACCAATCCTTAGATTTTTATTTGCCTCAATTTTAAACATTTGCATAATGCGTATTTAGGAATCTGCCCAATTACTTTAGGAGAAAAGTATTCCCTGCGCTTCATCTTTGGTTTTCTGTCAGTTATAGTGTATTTTTTGTTTTGTACATTTCTTACTTGTTCTGTTTGGCTTGTAAATGCAGTGTGCCTGTACAATCTGTGCACATACGTCGGAAAATGGGCGTGTAGACACCAGTGTATCTCTAATTGTGTGCAAGTCTTTCAGTAAATGTGCGCGGAAGTCTGGTGTCGATCAGAAAACCCAATCGCGCTGGCTCCTTGCCAGGAGGCTTATGGCTGTGAAGATATCGAAGATGGTGCTGGAATGGGCGGAGTTCAGATTTTTTTTCATACGATGAAGGGACTCAATAACTTTATGTGCAGAGTAATAAAAGAAAAATTGAAACTGAAGTTACGGAGCGCCTCGAAGTCTATGTAGCTCTCCTGTGCGCCATGTGTACCCAAACCACTTGAGCGGCAGCGGCCGGGACTTTTTCTTCTGCAACGAGATCCATCTGGTTGCCGGGTCGCGTATTCGCAATCCATATCCCGTAGAGCCCGCGCCTGCTTGGTTGGTACGTTAGCAGAGAAAATTTACCAAATGTAGGATCCTAATTGATGATAATATAATATTGATATAATAATTTATATAACATCCTAATTGCTAGCCAACGTAAAACTGGTAAAACAAAGCCAACTATTAAAAAACATATTCTTCATATATGGTTAACGCAGCTGGCGTTCTCTCAGCTAGCTACGGGACAATTCAAACTGACCTAAATGGGACAAAACAAACTAAAAACATTTCATCCAAAAACAATCTAGCCATGGATAAAAGCACGTCAATATATAAATTCATTCAAAACAGTATCACAAACCCACTTAAATAATAGCAAGACAGTGAAACGTACAAAACACCCGCCGCTGTGGCTCAGTGCTGAGGCGTTCTGCTGCTGAACACGAGGACGCGGATTCGAGTCCCGGCCGCGGCGGCCGCTTTGCTGATGAATGCGAAAAGCAAAAACGCCCGTGTCGAGAGTTTGGCGCACGATAAAGATGCCCAGGGGGTCAAAATTAATCCGGAGCCCTCCACTACGGCGCGCCTCATCGCCTGCGTTGCGTCGGCACGTTAAACCCCACAAGAAAAGAAAGGTACCAAACAAGAGTGGAACTGACCCAAAGGAAAAAATCATCCTGAAACGTGTTTCGAGTGCACAAATGGGCCATAAACAGATAGCACGTGTTATGAAAAAAATGTTCGTCTAAAGGAAACAATTTAAAAAGATTCGGCACCTGCGGCATTATTTGAACCTGGTACGTACGATTGGTAGTAGGAGCGGAACCTTTGAGACCACCGAGGAACCAGCAGGTCCGTTATTTGCTTTGAGCTAGGCGTTAAAGTGCCCGGTAGATATATGGTTCAAACCTTCTTCTAGATGAAACAGCGTGCCCTTAGTCAACTACGGGATACGTAATGTGAATGCGCTGCGCGGTGCGCTGCCGCACCACACTTGTTTTCTACTGTCGAGACACCGTTTCCCTACTTCTATTCCCGATCGGCGAAGCTTGAATACTCATAGAAACACTGTTTTTTTTTGTTTTCAACGTTCGTCCTTATAAAACCTCGTAATCTATTTCGCCCTGTGCATGCCTCCAGCTTTCTGTGCGTAGGGAAGGGACGAACGTCACACGGACAGCTGTCGCTCACAGTCGACTGCAGAGAAATTATTTACCCACCACCGCTCACGGGCCAGAAAGCCGACACCTTACATGCGCAGGCAAACAAGCACGTCGCGGTTGAAACGCACGGCGGCTCTTGAGGAGGGGTAGGGGGGAGGGGGGAGCTCAGACGCACTGCATAACTCAACCCTAGCGTTGCGAAATGATTACAGACAGGTGATTGTCAAACAAATCTGCCCTTCCTCGCCCGAAAACGGTCCGCTGAGTATGTGGGCTACTGCGCAGTGCCCGTCGAGCCTGCCACGGCGTTTAACTCTATTCGTTCTAGGTGCATATGAAGACCGAGGAAATGTATACTCGTGGATAATAAACTTACTCAATATTCAATAAAATCTATATAATGCGGTGGCGGAGAGTGAAGAGTAAGGTTACAGGGGGCTACTTGAAGATGTGGCCGTGAGTTCATGGTTTCGAATCGGTTTATAAAATTAGCGGCAGTAAATGCAGCAGTCATTGTTTGGGATTGAAACCGATGTCTTATTAGTAAATTATACGTAATCCAACTGCACACAAGTTGTGCATGGTGTCATGCAGAGTTCTCGAACAGTTCGTGTAGATAATACGGAGCTGGAATACAGGATAAACTTCACTCATATGGTTACAACTGGCTCAAGCGTTTGGGCAGAACTGTTAAAATCTCATCCTCCCGCCCAAGAAAAAAGAAAAATTTGTATGAAGAAAAAGTTTGAGTTGGAAGAAAGTTTGAGTCGCGTTGCTCTCGATTGCTGTTGAAAAAAGACTGCCTGACGATTGAGACTGAAAATCGAACTATTACGACAACGACCGGTGTGGTCGCAAGGAGGTCTATTTCTTATCTTTCTGATACCTGTTGAACCTTTAGTTCGGCGTCCACGAACGGCTGACAGTTAACTTGTACGGTCAAATGTCACCTTATACGCATTAATAATTAGTCCACATCTTGAACGTACTACATAGTTAATTTCATCAGCCGATTTAAATGCAATTTCGAAACTACTGTTTCTAGTATGCATAACAATGGAGCACATATGTCGTAAGTAACAAGGCTGGCAGGAGTAGAGAATTTAGTATATTCACCGGTATAACTCAAGTCTTTTCGTTGTCCTTTATTTCGCGCCGAGTACGTCGTCTACATAACCAGTATCCCCGCGGGGGATACTGCAGCCTGCAGCTTTGCTACTACAAACCCACGTGGAGACTAATTTAACATGACTTTTTAAGGAGGATTTATAAGGCTGAACGGTGGATGACGCCAGAGATCGCCAATTTGTTTTGATGTAACGGGATTTATTCAAATCGAAATTCGGCAAGCGCTGAAAAACACTATAACTTGTGGATTCAAATTTTGTGCCTAAAGAAATCGAAATTTTAAAGTGGTAGTTCTTTTCGTATATCTTTTCAGAAATCATGTTCTCTTTTATAACCCGGCGTAACATAATGTAATGATAACTAGCACACGCTGCTTCGTGTAAGGTCACATATTTTAAGTTGGTGGAGGTTTCTTGTTTTCCTTATATTACTACTTATAAACACGGGCACGAAACTTTGAATAAAAGAGCCCCCAGGAATAAGTGTGCGTACGAACCTGTGGGCGCAGAGGCAGAGGAATAGCTGCCTCTCAGTAATGAAGTCTAATAATTTATAAAAGCAATGTTAAAACACTTTAGATGCAGCACTAGGCTATCACGGCGCTAAAGACAGTTAATGTACGAGTCTGATGTTATCTGTACTCATTACTGATTTTCAGAAGATTTTTTAATGTAGTTTCATGGCGGTGTTAAGTCATTATCCGCTTCCATCACCGCTGTACACATCACAGCATATGACCAACACAAGATACATAGTTTTGCCTTGTTTTTTTGTTAAACGTTTTCCTCTTTGTATATATTATATACATTCGAATTACCAAGGCCAGTGAAACGAATAAATTTCTACTGCATCTGAAAGTTGCTCGTTTATTTCTGGTTTTATCTCTATTTCTATACATGTTCCTTGGCTGAATGTGTAAAGGAGCTGCTGTGTTATTTTAGTACTGGGTGAAAAGTATAGTTTCTACGCAAGAACGTTTGCGTAGTGCTGTCATGTTTTATCCCGACGCGTCGCCCTTAAGCCAGAATAAGAACACGTGATACTCCTCTTGTGGGATCTGAGCGTATCAATTCATATTTAAAAACTTTCATTGCAGTTTCTGCGCGCTGGACAGATGGTGCACGACGTCTGGCAAGATTATGACCTCACTAATGGAACAACGGCCTGTTGGAGGCTTAGAACAGTGCATAAGTGCATACATACCCGGCGGGTTACTGTGAAGCTTGAATACTTGAATCTCACAAACTCTAAATGGTAAGCAAATTATTTTTGTATATGTTGGTTTTATTTCAATATTAGTCGCTTACAGTTGAAAAAAAATTTTGAACATTGAGCAGGCGACCACGAAAGTCTCAAATAATATGGCGCGTTTTCTTATCAGTGATATCTCCGGAAAGCGTTTGCTGATTACATCTGCCTGTGCTTTTACGATTGATGATACTTACGAAAGGAGAGTATTTCATGATTGACGACTCTTGGGTAGGCAACGTTTTATCAAAATTCACTCGACTGGGAACAGTGCTGTCCTGTGCCAGTGAGGTATAGAACAGAGGTGACTTACCGTTTTTATATATTAACATCATCTCACACAACCGTGTCTGCTGGTCGTAGCAGCCTAGCGCACCAAAGGAGTGATTTTACGAATCGGTTCTCTCAAAAACGATTAACAAAATGCCGCAGCTCGTTCAAGTGGTGCAAGGCTGGAGAAACAACAGAGCTGGCGGCCCGTCTTCCCTTCGTCGGAGACCCGGCTGCTGCACCTAACTATATTTGTGAACTTGCCGCTGAAAATTCTCCATTACTGGCAGAGCTAGATCGTTTTGCCCGCAGGGTTTAACATCTATCCCAAAATGGACCGCGTTAGCACGCACTTGAGCCCGCGGCAACCGGCTTCGCGAACTCGGTGTCTGTAGCGCGCACTCGGCGTCAGTGCTCCCCACTTGAGGCGCGAATGCACGTGAACTGGCGAGGAAAACAGCGCCCGATAGATCATGCCACGAAAGCTGGGCAGAGTGTTCTGGGAGGTCAAGCTGCCCGGCGCCGACCAGTCTTCACGAGGCGCACGCTCACGTGCGCTAGGCATTTTTCTGTTTTTTTGTGTGTGAGCTCCGCACGTGGCGCAGGCCCACGCTAAGCCTGGACGGCGTCGGGCCCTCCTCACGAGGCGCACGCTCAGGGGCGCTCGGCTAGGCGGAGTTTTCTCGTGACTCTCCACGGCGAAATTAAAGCTTAAACAGATTGCAGTTAAAAGGGCGCTCAATCTCCAGTCTTGAGGTTTTGTTTTCATATAGCAGACAAATGTTTCAAGGAGTGAATTTCTCTGCATGAAAACCCTCGATTCTTTTTCGCGGTACTGGTCGCAGTGGTAGTAGCCCCCTCTAAAAAAACTTAAGGGCATAACTCGCCGGAGTTGAGAGACCTTGGCGAAAAAGAAAATGGCTCCTGTTGAGCCGTATATCCACAAAGTGGCTCATACCTTAAAAATGTTATTAGCTTACCAACAGAAGTGCGTAAAATATATACGCTTGAAAAGAGGGCTTTTACGGGTTCATATTATGCTCAAAGAGGGATGCCGTTTTGTACAAGAACCATTTGTCCTTAATTTAGTGTCACTGTTTCTGAGGCTCCATAATTAATTTATACGACGTGCGGTGCAATAGAAATGATAATCTTTCTGGTTGGCAAAATGGTAGCATTATTTAGGACTCATTCAACATTTGCGGGAATTGCCCAGGTACATCTGTACTTCACACTTGAAGAAATATGTTGATGCCATATTTAATTGCTGTAGTGAGATAGTCTAGGAGAGGGTATGTCTGCGCAGTGTTGTGCGACGATAGTTGGCAGATATTGTTTTAGAGGTATTTAAGCCCCCTTTTCTGACTGAATGTTTTTTAACAGGCACAGTTCTTCAAGGAACACTTGCAGTTCTACTCGGAAGAACCAGGACGATACGATTATTGGAACACTACAGAAAAAAGCGACAATTTTGAGAGAAAAAAGGGGCCCAATATTGGTAAGACATCACAACTACCCTTCTGCTCAAACTCTTCTTACACGAACGAGAATTTCTGCTGGAATTCAACAACGGTGATTGGCGGTCTCAAGATTGTCTTATTTATGTCTTAAGTGCATAGAATGCCAATTGCAACTCAGGTCACTTTGAACCAGCCATCCACCAGAGAAACGTTTAATACGACGAGCGAAAACGTCGCAAACGCCGAGCTAAAAGAACTAAAAAGCTTTCGTACGCAGCACTAAAAAGCTTTTTTTTTCTTTTGTGCTGTTTGAGCGTGGTGCTTCTTGGATATAACGTATGCCGGCGAGCGCATCATTACAGCCTCGTATAATAATTTTTCCCGTACGCCTATACCGCTCACCTTCTAACGTTACGAGAAGTACCACGTTTTACGTATCTCCAAGCCAATGGAAACTGCTGTGACCGACTTAGCAAGTGGAAGTCATTCTAGGAATGCATTTCTTTGATTCGACGAATGAATTGGGGGTTGAGGCTGGGTCTCTTTACTTATTATGTGTATAGGCCGATGAGGCAGATGATAATTAAGCGCGTAACTAAATTGTACTCTTGCCTATTACGGTGTATTGTCGGTGTTCCCCTAGATTTTTCTTTGTGATTTTCCTATTAGGTTTATATTTGATGAAGGGAAGATTATCCTAGGCCTGATATGGGGTACACTGGGTCCCTTATTTGTACAATATTCCTTGTACTATTCTAATCGGCGGGTAATATTTGACGAAGGGTACATTGTCTTGCCCCGTACGTTAACGCATCCTGTAGTTTTCTACTCGCGGTGGTTTTGAAAGTAGATATGAATTAAACCTATGTTTGTTTCCGTTCTTTTTCAGCAGAGGGTCCTGTTTTCGCACGAAGATTTCTGTTCACAGGCAAACATTGTTCTGTGGTAGAACTCGTCTCTTTCAACAACACAGTGGTCGGTGAGTGACAAAAGATGTCGCGCGATTTGCAGAAGTGCTTTGGCGTTTTTATGCTGCTGTGTTTCATCTTGTTTTATTAATAAGAAAAGAGGTAGAATGTCTCACTGTTTTTTTAATTTCGTATTTTTTTTGTGGCTGGTTAAAACGCGGGACGTACGGCAGTGATTCGCTGCACAACAGAGCAATTGACTTGTCTGTTTTTACTTGGTGCGCTATTTCTTCCTAGCACTCAGAGCGACAGTGCAGTTTAGCGAGCGTTGAATTTGCAGAAAGAATTCTCTATGTTATGATGGAGAATAGACGTCGCCAACCTTCTGTCTTCCTTGGGGGTGTTTTTGTTTTGATATACGCCACATTATCCTGTAACTTAATGGGTACGGTCGTTCCAGTTCATTTATTCGATATATACATCGAAATTCCGACAAAACACTTGTTTGTTGTGACTAGCTTGCGTTCATTCTTACGTCACCAGAACTATATCTATGAACATTTCTGAGGCTACTCAGAAACAGGCCTGAATTATCCGCTTCTGCTTACTAGGCTCTCGGATAATTCTTTTTTGCCGGTCAAATGCTTGTAGATGTGACGCGCACTACAGGTATCTTTTTTTGTGTCCTTGTTTTTGCAGAAACGCCTTCAGGCGCTGGTATTGCGGAGAAAAAGTCTATCAAACCCCTGCCCTTTTGCAGTATTTGGTTGAAGCAACATAAAAAAGGAGAAGTTGGCAGGGTGACACGGATGTGCGAAGAGGTCTTCCTTGCATTGTGTGACGGAAGAAAAGTTCGCAAAACGTACACCAAGAAGATGTGTGAGCGAAAAAGAAATAACTTTGATAGTAGCCAAAAAAAGCAACCACAGGAACAAGTGGAAGTTTGGAATAAAGTAAAGTAAAATTATTATACATTTATATGACATTTTAACGGGGTCAATCGTGAACAATTCGATTACTTAGGAACGGGGTAGCGTCGTTTCAACGCCTTTATTTAATATTTTAAGAATACTGCGTGATCATTGGCGTGCTACTACGTTTTGTACGAGTCACCAGCAAGCCTCAGTCACCTGTTAAGCGACAGCGAGTCACCAGCCAGCCTGACCACTATCCACGATGGTTTCCGTGATTCCAAATAAACTGCCACTACTACTACTTCTACTGCTACTGCTACTGCTACTGCTGCTATCTACTACTACTACTACTACTACTACTACTACTACTACTACTACTACTACTACTACTACTACTGCTACTACTTCTACCACTACTACTGCTACTACCTACTACTACTACTACAACTACCACTACCAACACTACTACTAACTACTACTACCACTACGCTGCCACCACTACTACTGCTACTACTATACTACTGCTGCACTACTGCTACACTAGTACTGCTACTACCACTACTAGTACTACTACCACTAGTACCACTACTATTACTACCACTACCACCACTACTACTACTACCACTACTACTACTACTACTACTACTACTACTACACTACTACTACACACTACACTACTACTACTACTACTACTACCTACTACCACCACCACTACTACTACTACTACACTACTACTACTACTACACTACTACTACTACTACTACACCACTACTACTACTACACTACCACTACTACCACTACACACTACTACTACTACTACTACCTACTACCACTACTACTACACTACACTACTACTACACACCACACTACTACTACCACTACTACTACTTACCATACTACTACTCCACTACTACACTACTACTACTACTACTACCGCTACTACTACACTATACTACCACACTACTACTACTACTACTACTACTACACTCTACTACTACTACTACACTACTACACCTACTACTACACTACCTACACTACTACTACTACCACTACTACTACTACTACTACTACCACTACTACTACACCACTACTACACTAACTACTACTACTACCTACTCTACTACTCTACCACACTACTACTACTACTACTACCACTACCACTACACACTACTACTACTACTACACTACTACTACTACACTGCTACCACTACTACCCTACTACTATACTACCACTACTACACCACTACTACTACTACACACTTACCACCACTACTCTACTACTCACTACACCACTACTACTACTACAATAACTACTACTACACTACTACTACTACCACTACCTACTATACTACTACTACCACACCCACACTACCTACTACTACTACTACACACTACCCAACTACAACCTATTACACTCACTACTACTACTACACTACACGACACTACTACCTACCACTACACACTACTACTACTACTCTACTACTATACTACCACTACCAACTACTGCTACTAACTACTACTACTACTACTGTACTACTATACTGTCCACTACTACTACTTACTACTACTACTACCACCTACTATCCACTACTACACTGTTACTACTCACCACTACTACTACTCTATACTACATACTACTACTATACTACCACGCTACACCCTATTACTACTACTACTACCACTACTACTTCTACTACTACACTACTACTACCACCACTACACACTACTACTACTCACACTACTATTACACTACTACTACCACTACTACCAGTACTACTACTGTACCACCACTACCACCACTACTACTACTACTACAACCACTACGACTGCCACTACCACCACCACCACTTCTACTATTACTACTGCTACTACGAAGTCTACGCCTTCGACATCGTAGGCGGCCGCAACACCGGCAGTATTGGTGGACGACCTACCCCGAAGTACACTGTACATAAGGTTCTGAGCTGAACAACGCAGCAAAACGTCGTTGCCATATTTCACTGTGCCACACACACGACTTGCGCTGCCGAACGAGGTCTTGGTGAACGATTTGGCGAATCGAATCCGACAACGAGACATCCGCGCTGAACTTACAGTACGCGTGAACACACTTTACACAATACAAAGCTAGGCTGGCTGCAATCGATAACGCCCACTGCTGCCAATGCAACGCGATTTCACTAGCCCACACAGCATTAACGCTTCGGTCATTAAAGGATCGCTTTCAGTCGATCCTTTCTCGTAGAGTTGATTTTGTGAAGCGATAAGTCTATGCGGACGGGTTGCGTAGTTCCAAACGCTTCGCTGCACAGAGTACCCACCTGACATGTGTGATATCATTGCGTGCTCAGCGCATGCTAATATAAACCCGACGTTCGGGCTCACAGGCCCGAACCTCTGTGGCCTGAGTACTGGCGCAGACGGCTTGGGTTCGAGCCCGAGCAGGTCTAGTTGTTTTTTTTATTGCTCAATTTTTCGAATTTTTTCTTCACCGAAGTCTACGCGTTGTTTTTATTAATAATGGCGGTTTGGTATGTTTTTGGTCGCTTTGGGTTTGGGGCGCAGACAATGACAACATCACATTACCGTTCTATCTCTTTCTTCTCCTCTCCATCACGCGAACAGACATGTCACGTGGGTGCTGTGTGCAGCGAAGTGTTTGGAGATACGCGGATGGGTTAGCCAGCAGTATAATTCCTATTACAGTTATTTGAATACATTGAGTGTTTCTCTTCCAAGGGGTTACTTAAAAATAGCTACGGCCTAAAAAGCAAAAATGCGGATCGGATAGTCAGAATAGGATTTGGGTTTTATCCATACAATGATGATGATAATTGGATTGTAATGGCGCAAGGACACTTGTGGCAAAGAGCGCCAATAATTGTCTGCATTCAAGAGTTCTGCCATGTATGCGTTTGTTTGGCCACAAGAGTGCAATCTGCAGCCATTTTCCCCGGTGATCCTTGATGCTGCTTTCCGTTCGTATAGCGTGTCCTTTAAGAAACGTTTCGTATAACTGCGTGCATTCGCAGTTCACCTCATATAGTGTTTGTTAGGTATGCGTCACATATGCGTCGTATGTTTTGCCGGACTCATTCTTTGCGGGCCTATATTTCCCCTTGCGCGTATTATATTTAAGAAGATAAACCATACTTCGCTAAAACGAAAAAGATAGAAAACTCGCTTTCTCCTCCGGGTAAGCGGGAACTGTTACCGTTTAAGAACTCTGTTACAAATTGCTTATCAACTGCTCTTGCCACGTTCAGTACAGTCCATTTAACAAATCGCGTATTTTAGAATTTGGCTTTTTTTTCGTTGTGGTTTTCGTGCTCCTGATGTGCTTCCTGTGACTTTTTTCCGGTTTTATTTTTTGTCATTGCACTCACAGTCTTTTTTGTATTTCTTTCTCCGTCTACGACTAGTTTCGGGCACTTACACTTTGATGTAGGAAGCATTTTTAGATGCAATAATCATGCTACGACGTGTAATTTTGTGCTTTCAATGGTAACCCAACGTAATCGATCGCTATATAGTTCTCACCCGGTGTTTTACGGCATTTATTTCAGTAAAAAGAATTACGGCAATATTTTTACCTCGTTTTCGGTACATATGAAATCAGAAAATGAACCAACCAAATTTTATCTTATATGAACAAATATAGTAATCCCTATGCAGGGAGATATAGTAAAACCTTTCCCTATACAGTAATCTAAATTGAATCATTTTGCAATAACTTGAACTTTTTCCACAGAGGACTCCGGTTAAGGCATCTTTCCAAAGACCATGATGCTAGCTTTGGAGTCGCCGATACTGGGTTCGCGTAGTTTGTGGTTACGCGTACCTAATATCGGTGACTTCCTCAAACAATAGAACATAACTACATTTACTTACAGTTAATAAAACAAGCATAATGCAACAGTTGCATATTTTTGCAGCTCAGACTGTATCAGAAGTGGAACCACTTATGCTAAGGCGTAAACATAGTAATTTCCAGAAAATAACAGTAAGGAAAACATTGCGCTCCTGAAGCTAGTAACTTTTGAACCAGAATTAGTCGATGGCCCATTACACAGTTCCAAGTAAGCCCACCTTGAAACGCAGGAAGGGGATAATCAGAGTGTCCCGTATTGCGTAGACACCGGGTCCCGTACCCTTTTAACTCTTCTTTCTCCCTGTCACCGCTTCTCGTGCAACCTTCGAGGAACTACATCTGTTATTTCACCCGAGCGCCGACACTTTCTGCCGTTTTTTGCGTGCGGTTTTGTTAATCCGGAATCTTGAAAAACACTTTACACGGAGCTCGGGAATATCCTTGACGCTGTGGTTCGAGATGTGCTTAATGCATTACAGTTCCTGCTCCGCAATACCTTCCTCCAAACGTTTCTCTCTCCTAATAGGTTTGACGGTCAATAAAACATACTTCTGTGTCCGAGTGGCCACAGCAGTAATATTCCACCATTATGGACTTGCTCGCGCCTCGCTCTCAGATAGTTTGTATCGAAGAGTACGGAGGCAGCATCACTAGATCGCATGCAAAGGAGCGATTGCGTTGCCGGCACACACTTGCGATTTGGCACGAGAAAAAAAATACAAGTACCCTTGAACGTCTTCCCAAGGATATGGAATGCGATTATATTTGTAGGTAAAAGATGCAGCTAATTGGATACAGCCGGCGGGCCGAGTTGAGGACGTGCAACTTTCAATTTTGCAGCTGTTTGTTACCATTGGTGCCACTTCTTCTGTCGGTGCCGTTTGCCTCCGTTATCCGTAGTAATTTTGTTTCCGCCATGGAGTGGTTGCATTCCCTTGTGAGAGCCTACGAGACGCTTCTGTTTTCACTGAGACCCACCCTGAAACCCCAGCGCGTCATTCCATTCGTTTTTCAGAATTCCCGCTAGCTGGCGCTTCTCTGCAGCAGGCTGCCATGTAAAGCCCAACACTGTTCATGCTGTACATGGCAGGGTTAGAAAAGAAACTGGAAGAAAGTCACGTAGGGTTTAGCCTAACCAATATGCTGCAAGGCGAAGTGGTAGAACAGCATATTCCGGGAATGTTATACGCAGACGACATTCTTTTAGCTGATAACCAAAACGATATGCAGCGGCTAATAAATATTAGCGGCCAGGAAGCCACTGACCTCGGGTTAAATTACAGTGCAGAAAAATCAGGAATAATGGTTTTCAATGACGCTACCACCGACGTAGTGTCTATCCAGCAAGGCGAATTACCTAGAGTGAAGGAATATAAATATTTGGGAGTGTGGATAAAGGAAGGGGATAACTACTTAAGTACTCACGAGGAGCAATTTAAGGTTAAGGGAAAGCGAAACGCAGCTATAATGAAGCATAGAGCTCTGTGGGGGTATAACAAATTGAAGTAGTAAAAAGGGAATGTGGAAAGGAGTAATGGTTCCGGGTCTCACGTTTGCGAATGCTGTACTCTGCTTAAAATAAGACGTTCTATCAGGCCTTGAAGTAAACCAGAGAACGGTAGGACGTTTGGCCTTAGGCGCGCATGGAAAAACAAGTAACGAAGCAGTTCAGGAAGATATGGGCTGGGCGTCGTTTGAAGTTAGAGAAGCTCAGAGTAAAATATGCTTTGAGATAAGGTTGAGGGCAATGGATTAACGAAGGTAGGCAGCTAAGGTTTTTAGGTACCTATACTTGAAAACCGCGCACACGCAGTGGTTAAGAAAGACTAGAAGACTAACGATGAAATACGGAAAGAACAATGGAGAACCCAAAACAGCCAAGGTAACCAAAAAAGAGGCAAGGCAGATTGAAACGAATAAATGGAGGGAAAAAATGGAAGCTAAAACGTCGTTAGAGATGTACAGGGCTGAGAAAATGAACATCACAAAGGAAAATTTCTACGGTATTTCCCAGGGCAGTGTTTTGCTTTTTGAGGCTAGAGCAGGCTGCGTGCGAACTAAGAGTTTTGTGGGGAAGTATTCACAAAATGATGGGGTATGTGTGGTCTGCGGAAAAGAAACAAACTATGCGGCACATAGTGTTAGAATGTGAGGATATCCATCCAAATCTACATGAAGGGAATATTGGGCTTCCAGAAGCTTTAGGATTTAAGGGTATCAGAGAGGAAGTTAACTTCAAGGCTGTCGAGGGGACGAAAAGAAGATTAGAATGCTGGTGGACAAAAAGCAGAGAGGGGAATATTGAAAATCAGCGTACTGGTTGGTTAAGACGCCTACTGGAAGGTGGCCACGGGCAGGGTGGACAGAATTAACGGAGACCTCACAGCGGTAGAAACAGTTCTAGGCTGGACCGTTCAAGGAAGGCTCGCTTCTCCCGCATGCACTTTTACCAGTGCCATGTTCCTGTTGTGCACCTCACCCGGACATTTGGACTTTGACGCGTCCGCCATGTGGCGGCTGGATGCCATTGGCATTGATGACCCGAGTCACGAAAAGTCGCTGCAGGATAGCCCGATGGAAACGTTCGAGCGAAACATCACCCGTATCGAAGGCCGGTACCTAGTACCACTTATGATCCAGGCTCCTGGTTTACCTCCTGGCAGCGACAATCGTCAGCTCGCGGAGCACCGTCTGCGAACGCAACTGAACCGATTCCGGGAACAACCTGAGTTGCTCGAGCAGTATGACAGGGCAATTCGAGCATATTTTGACGAAAACCATGCGGAACGAGTTGCGGAACAGCAGCGTCCAGGCGACAACTTGTATTACATGCCCCACCATGCCGTCATCCGAAAGGACGCAGTGACAACAAAACTCCGAGTAGTGTTCGACCCTTCTTCGCATACAGCCGGCCAGCCATGCCTAAACGACGTCCTTTGCAAGGGCATGAAGCTTGGGGTCGAAGTCGTTCAGCTGCTCATGACTTTTCGTTGTCACCCTGTTGTCATCGTCGCAGACATAAAAAAGGCGTACCTGCAGTTGCTGATTCGACCAGAAGATCGCGACGCGTTGAGATTCCTCTGGGTGGAACGACTGCCTACGCGAGATAATCCGGCGTCCCCCATTGTCACCTGGAGGATGACCCGCGTACGGTTTGGCGCGTCATCCAGCCCATTAATTCTGGCTGCCACGATTCGCCACCATCTACAGGCCTGTCGGGAGCAGTACCCGGAAGCAGTAGCGCTGCTGGAAAGGGCATTCTAAGTGGATGACCTCATAATCGGTGTACCTAGCGTCGAAAAGGCAATTCAGGTGTACGAGGAAGCTAGCAAAATATTCTCCGAGGCCGGAATGGAAATACAAAAATGGGCATCAAACTCAGAGGAGCTCGGACATCAGTTTGTTCTGGACAACGTCGCAATCGAAAATGAAGCGGGAGACGCAATCAGGATGAAGGTGCTGGGAGTCCTATGGGAGCGTGCTGGAGACTGCATTTACCTGTCGACGAAAGACGCATCAGAATTTGCGGCAGCCAATCCGTCAACCAAGCGCACCGTGCTGCAGACGTTTGCGAGTATGTATGATCCCTTGCGATACTTTGCACCATTCACCGCAACGGCCAAGCTTGTGTTCCAGGACCTCTGGAAAAAGAGCCGATCATGGGATGAACGCCTTCCAGATGACGAACAAGCGCGATGGAACAGTTGGTGCGCCCAATTAACAGAGTTGAATGAGGTCCAGGTTCCACGGTTCATGTTCTCGCACTCGTTCGATGTGGAAGGTTCAATCGAGATCCACGCTTTTTGCGATGCAAGCCCGCGAGCTTACGGCGTTTCTCTATACGTCCGAAAGCTGGGTGGCAGTGGCCTATATGACACCAGATTGTTAATTAGCAAGAGCCGAGTCGCCCCTATCAAGCCCATCTCCCAGCCTCGGCTAGAGCTTCTTGCCTGCGTTATTGGAGCATGACTCCTACGTTATGCCAAAACAACTGCAATTCTGGAAGACTCCCCCGTCAGTTTGTGGACGGACTCTCTTGTCGCGCTGCACTGGATTACTAGCGCCGCCACAAAGCGTGAACAGTTTGTAGAACACCGCGTAGCCGAAATACGACGACTAACTGCTCCTACAGACTGGAACCATTGCAGCGGGAAAGACAACCCGGCAGATTTAGTCACACGAGGTATATCGGCGGCGGCTCTTCTGCACTCAACCCAATGGTGGCACGGACGTTCGTGGCTCCTAGGTCCGAAACAGGAGTTCCCTGAAACGCAGATTTATCATGCTGACCCGAAGGAGCTTGCAGCGTCACAGGAAACTTTGGTTTGCCCTTGTGATGTCACGAAGCACGAACAGCTATTAACCGTACAGAATTACAGCTGCCTCAGGCGCCTTTTGCGGGTCACGGCCTGAATTCTACGTTTTTGCAAAATGCCCAGCGGCGAGGGCCACAAGCAAGCGGTCCCTTCACAGCAACTGAGATAATGAAGGCTGAACGCTACTGGATGCGGCACGTCCAGCTGGAGTTATTCAGCATTGAAGTACGCGCACTGTCAGTCGGTCAGACCGTTCCTTCGACGTCAGCGGTGCTTCGACTTTCACCCTTCATGGATGACGAAGGTCTGCTCCGCGTAGGAGGCCGATTACACAAATTGAATGCCAGCATCGACGTCAAGCACCCGATTCTGCTACCTGCGCGGCACAAGTTTACGTACCTCATCGTTCTGGCGGCCCATCAGCACACTCTGCACGGTGGAGTCGAAGCCACGCTCACGGAGACGCGAGAATGGTTCTGGATTGTAAAGGGACGCCAAACCGTCAAAAGGGTGCTGGCCCAATGTCTGACGTGCAGACGCCAGAGGCTGACTGCCCAAACTGCACCGTTTGCTCCATTGCCAAGCGACAGAATCACGGCAGCACAGCCGTTCTCTGTGGTAGGCCTGGATTTCTGTGGACCACTCTACGTGCGTGGAAAAGCTCCTCCGGTTAAAGCCTACATTTTGTTATTTTCATGTGCTGTTACTCGTGCCATACATTTGGAGCTGACTTCGGATATGACAGCGGCTGCCACGCTACTGGCGTTCCGTCGGTTCGTGTCAAGACGCGGTATACTGAACACTGTTTACTCTGACAACGCTCAGTCGTTCCATAGTTACGCTCGAGCATTTAAGGCCGCTGCGTCAGCCCTTCAAGGATATGCGGCCGGGCTCAATGTGCACTGGAAATTCATTGTTGAGCGAGCGCCTTGGTGGGGTGTCTGGTGGGAGCGTCTCATTCGCTCCACCAAGGACGCTCTCAAGCGTTCCTTGGGCGCAGCAGCCTTACTGCCGAAGCTCTGTCCACCACCCTTTGCGAAGTGGAAGCTGTTATTAATAGCCGACCTCTAACCTACGTCGAAGACCACCCCGATGAAGGAGTGCCACTTACGCCTTCCCACTTCCTGACAGGTAGGCGTGCGCTCTGCATGCCCCAAGAGTTAGCGGTGACCGAGACGTCGTCAACCCCAGCTGACCTACGGCGACGAGCACGCTACCATCAAAGGCTGACGGCTGAGTTGTGGCGCAGATGGAGGAACGCATACTTGCTGTTACTGCGTTAGGCTCACAGCTGTCCCCAGGCTACTTCACCGCAGCTGAAGGTGGGCGACGTCGTAATAGTGCATGACGACAACGCTCCGCCAATGCAGTGGAAACTGGGACGAGTGACAATGCTGCACCACGGCGTCGACGGCGTCGCTAGGGTGTGCTCCGTGCGGACAGCAACGGGTCACGTGATAAACCGTCCAGTGCAAAAACTTTACCTGTTAGAATCAGTCGCCTAATCATCTTGGGCCCGCGGGAGGATGTAGAAAAGAAGGACGAAGTGGGCGTGAGCACGCGCCACGATCATCATCGGGAGTTGTTCGAGGACAGCGAATAAAGAAACACGTATCGCTCCGTCTAGGGCTCTGGGCCGTGACTCGCGGTAGCTTCCGCGACATTGCCTAGGACAGTTACCACCTGTAACAGGGAAAAGAAAGTATTTCGGGCCTAATACGCTTTAGTGCCTGTCCTAGGCAGCGCTAGTATTAAACCAAGAGTGTAAAACATGGTTATATTAGTCCTTTTAAGTGCGAATGCACTTTATAAGCGACCCCAAACCATCCACCGCCGGCGGCGGCGGCGGCGTCGGCGGCGGCGGCGGCGTCCGCAGTCCTCCTCTCTATATATAAAAAAAACAGCATCCGGCGCCAGGTTTCGTTCCGAGGACTTTGCGGCCGCAGCGCGACGCTTTAAGCGGGATTCACACGACGGAGAAACCCTCTCTTTTTGGCCCGCGGGACCCACTCACGTGACCGGTTTTAGGCTCCGCCCCTCGGTGGGGATAGCACGCGGTGGCTCCGCGAAAGAAAATGCCTCCGCGTGTTTTCGCTCGACGGCGGTGGCCCTCGGCGGGGAATAAAACCTGTTCCTCGGCGCTGTCGTCTGCTACTCACTCCGCGTAGCTCCGCACGTGTGGATGCGCCGTCAGGCCGGATAATCCGGTCACGTGCTGTTGACGTCACATATCCGTCCGCCTCCGTGAGAGGGTTCCTCCGTCGTGTGAATCCCGCTTTACCGACTAAGCCACGGACGCGACGCTGATATCAGTGTTAGTAACGCGCTTTATATCTTTAACGCATTCAAACTACGTCGTCAGCGGCGTGCGTTGGCGACTCAGCGGCGTTATAGCGGCTTGATAACTGCGTGGTGTACACGTGATACTACAAACCCGATGGAAGAGATGGAAGAGAAGGCGGCGAGGCGGTGGGCTGCGGGGGCCGAGCGCAAGCGCCGCAAGCGGGCCGACAACCGTGCATTCGCACTTTCACATTCTCCCCCTCGGGGAAATGCGGGGGAATTTTTTGGTAAGATGACATGTCATCACCCCGCTTCAAAGGGGAAACCAATAGCAATCATCAATCATCAATCATCCATTATCATCTATGTGTTGGCACGTTTATAAGCATTTCCCGATAATTTCTGCATTCACGGCTACTTTAGCGCAGTTCCGGACCCACTGCTGCGGCCGTGCAGTGTATACCCTCACGCCATTGGCGCGAACGTCCCCGAGAGAGACGTCACTAGAGCAAGAATAACCTATGGTGACGATCACTTGTAACTTTATTTGCGGTATGCAGTCACATTGTTTCACTTCATCACATGTGCCCCCGAGCATCATCACCCCCACTCCGAACGTACCCTATTACACTATATGACTTTGAAGTAGCCTTTAAAGGCCTTGCAGCAGCGTTGGAGTTGCAGTGCCACATCCATAAATAACCCAGATTAGTGAATCTTCGTTATTATTCGTGATTATTAATATCTTCGTTATTATTAATCTATGCAGAGCAATCCCGCTGATAAACGCTTCGCTGCAAGGATAAAAGACATTAAAGGGGACAACTGTAACGGTCGCCCACAGCCGCACAGTGAACGTGGGTATTTTAGATGCGAAGCATCTCTTGCTCGGGGGGATGTCCCGCGTCCCTGCCTCGTCCGCAGTGCCTCTGATGATGATTGCGGCAGGATGCCCTAAGGATTGGCCAACCAAAAAATTCATCACGAGGTAGCTTTGCGTTACACCACCGTCATCATCTTCCCGTAGGGGAACCGCTGAAGAAGAAGAAGACAAAGCTGCGAAGAGGAGGGCGTGTACGTTGCTCTCAGCAGGGGCATCAACGTCAACAACCACTACCTCACCAATGCTGACGGAGACTACCGATTCTACCACAGGGACGACAACATCGACACGAAAGTGATGTACGAGTTTCCGCGCCTCGAGAACCACTGCCTACTCACCGTAACACCACAGTACTTGCGTGCCTTTGCCACCGGTGTGGATCCAAACGCGGAGTTTCCTCTGTCGCTACTAAACACCAGATCAGTCAACATAACGACAACACAATAGAACTACACGGAACCCCATGATGCTTCGCATCCTCATCAGAGTTCCCCACGGGAAGATGGAGTAATTTTATTCTTCGTGCTCTGCCTAGCGGACGATAACTTGCCATACAAAAAAGGGCTGCCACATTTCATCATAAAGCGGGATTTAACTGTTCCATGATGAATGTGATGGTGTTCCCGGGTTCCACCAATATTTGAAAACGTTCCCTGCTAGGCCCCAAAATGAATAGACGCGACGCGGATGGATTTTGTGAAAATTTGCATTGTTACCTTCACTCCTGGCGTTTGAAAGAAACTCACAACGAGATTAAAATACCTTTGCAGTTTATTTCGGCTTCAGATCGGCTCACACTAATTCTGTGTAATGATACAAGTGTGGAAAGGCGTGCTGAACTAGCACGATTATTATAAAAGCTCTTTAATCACCTTCGAAGGCTTGTAAAAACTGCAGAACTGCAACAACATTCTTCTGCTTCTATTTGAAAACTACGAACGGGAATAGCGAGATTTGCGAATGAGGGATGTATAAGTAGTATTTTATCCTGAGGACCCTGTACCGCAAGCCGCATTGCGCTAACGCTGTTAAACGTTCGTCGGCTGTAGTGCTTTCTGTGTCTGAGAAAAAAAAAACATTCTTTTCGGGGAGTGATACAAAAGCCCAGAAACAGAAAGCCCGCCAAAGGCACGCGCGCCACGCGAAATTCTCTGTCCTGAAAAGAGGTGGCGCATGTGTCCCGGATAGGTGAACGTCGGACACTTCTGCCGCGGAACTTGAAAGACGTCTCAGCCTAACTGAAAGCGACTACATGCAATTCGAGCTGTGCACACAGCACGCTTTCCAACCTTCGTCAGCGGGAGTATAGCAGATTGGGGATGATTATTAGCTGTACGCTGTTGGACGGTTGCGCAAGCGAAAACTGGAAATCGGCGAAGATTTTTCTTTCTTCGAACAAATAGCAAACGTTAACAATGCCAAAAACGATGAGCGTCGTGTGTACGAAATGTGAAAGTAAGAGGATAGCGCGCTAAGGTGACGTTAGTTGAACATATTTCGGCGCTGCAGGCAGCACGTGTAGTTTAAAGGGGACATGCAGACAAAACACGTTCATTTTATTAGAACGAATTGGTGTTTTATATTGCTCCCAGCGCTTTTCCGACACCATGTGACACTTTATTCACTGATTAATAATCAATTTAAGTTACAATCTTTATTCTCCCTACAAATAGGTGTTTCCGTGATGCCTGCCAGTGACTTCACATGGACGGGTCTTCAAGCGAACTCCAAGCACGCTGTTCAGACTGCAGCGGAACTGCGGAGCCTTGTTTTACCGTCAGGCCTCCTAGATGGCGCAACCATACTGCTCCGCACCGCTATTTCACCTTTCTTTGTTTGTGACCGTATTTGCACTTTGTTGTGTTTGTTACGATATCGTAGTAATTGTTTCGATGAAACATGGGGTATGTTCGGCAAATATGGTCACGTAATACAATGTCGCTTACTTCCAATAGGTGAGTGGCCTCTGAGGCAACTTCAAAGCGCTGCACTGCAGTGTAGCTACAACAAGCATAATGCGCGAAGTAAAAAGAGCAGTACGCACATGGCACTTCCTACGGTAAGTGTACTTTCGCAACATTTCATTGTTTCACTTCCGAAATTCTTACTGTTATAGAATGAATAAGCATTAAACATTAAGTGAAAGTGCTCGTTCTGCGAGCTTATAAGCCCTGCCTAACTTTCATTTGATTTGCCGGCCTCAACCAAGTTGCAGAGCTGGCACATATGACGTCATATGTCCTAGTGCGGGAAATGAGATAGTGAGTCGCATATGGCCATTCCCTTTTTTCCAGATTATGTAGCTTATTTGAGGGAAGTTTACGTTAAAAGTGGTGAAAGGTGTGATTCTAATGAGGCAATCTTTCAAATGAACCCAACTTGTGTATTGTCTGCATGCCCCTTTAAGGAGACATCTCGACCTGCCAAATCGGCGATAATGAGTCGCAGTGGCGTAGCCAGGAACAAAGAAATACTTGTTATTTTCAACAAGAGGCACTGTCAGCCTTCGGTGCGTAATTCAGTAAGTTGTACTGAAGTTAGCCGGTCCATTGCAGTTTCTTTTGAGGGAAAGCAAATTAGCGTGGTGTTTGCATCTGCTCTGCAACATTCGAACTCTGGACGCCTTTTAAATTTTTATCACAACCAACCCGTGGAGACACCGTCGTAAACGGCATTCTCCATCTCATCTTGAAAGCACTGTTCCCACCGTCATAAACGATAACCGTCTACCCTCATGTCGTTCCAAATATATTCTCGCCATCAGCTAAAACGTGATTCCTGACAATCAATAAAACATAAATAGATTCGTTGCTTGGAGACGTTTTAAAGGTACCCTAAACACATTCCGAGCACATCATGCTGCACAGCATTGTAATGTTAGTGTCACACATGTTTATCTACTACTGGGCGTTGAGTTTCAGCGCCATGGAGACTTCAGGAGCGCGTCGACGTGTCCTCTAATTTGGTGGTCGTAGAGGGCACAAAAGGGGTAAAATGCTATTTAGGTAAATAACTAAAGTATCTTAAATGCATTTCTTGCTTTACCGGAGTACACACGATGAAACTATGCGCATATTGACACAATTACCCCTCATGTGACGCAGGTCTCTGCCTTGCTGGGTCACGTGTGTGATGACTGGCAAGCAGAGTATACGCGTAAGCAACTCCTTGTTGAGTATCCAACTCAATCAGTGTACAACTTGCTTGGTGCCAAAAGTGGGTAATAGCTAAGTTACGAGATTTAACAAAAGAGTAAATGCAGATAATCTGGTTATAAAAACATGAAAGTAAAAAAAAATAAGCAATATACAAGCAAGGGAAGCAAAAATTGTCGAAATTTGTCGATTAGTAGCCAAGTAGGGTGGTTCCCGGACCTTGTGACTAATCGACAAATCGGGATCATTTTGTTTCCTAAGCCTGCAAAAGACGAAAAACCACGAAAGTAAAAAAAAAAACTTGGAATGAGGTAACGAAATCGCAAAGGTTAGTTCAGCGCCCTTGAGCGATAGAACAAAACAGCTGAAAATGAAATATCGAACCACAAATATGCCTCTAGTCGAGCGCCCTCAGCCATAACACAAAAACAAGCAAAATACAAAGAAGAGCGTTGTCTGCGCTGAAGTGTTCCTTCAAAAGAGTATACCTAAATTTATAGAGTATATCCAGAAACAGGCTACCCGTTAATGCCTAACGCGTGCACAGACCACGAGGCCGCTGCTGAGTTATTGAGCCGTCAATAACGTCTTGGTGCTGTGCGCTGTCGCCGCGTTGTCCGCGCTTTATCGCAGCTTAGGCAGCACATAAAGTTTGCCCAGCCTTTCCCGCTGCTTTCTAATGCTCTAAAAAAAAGGCAGTCATGCCTACCTTCAGACAGCTCCGGCACGGCCAGAAACGTACTTAGGAACGTACGGGGTTTCAAGCTCTCATACGGACGTTGCGCAAACTTAACTTTGCTGAGCGCGGCAGGACTTACCGACCACACGACGTGCGGAGACCGGGCTTTCCGAAGAAACAGAGGTCAACCTCCCACTTGTTGTAAAGTGCGTAAAGCGGTGCGTAAAGCGGTGCGTAAAGGTCACGAATGTGGTTTAGAGGTTCGAAAATTGGTAATTACAACTACAGCGCCCACACTGTAATCAGCTAAATTTAAAGAAATCCTGGGCTGTAAGAATTAGGTTGCGGTAAATGGTTCTAACATTTTTTAATATGGCTTGTAGCCGTTGAAATGGATGTTAGGGGGCGTCTATAGGTAGCAATAAAGGTTACCGCCGTGTTGAGTGTATAGGTGAAGTTGGGTTTTTCTACTGCTGCTCGTTCAGTGCTTAGACAACGTGCAATTGTTACATTGAAGTGTGGTAACGTATCTTCACGATCGAGCCCGCCAGGAATGCATTACGCCATCAAACCGGTGCGCAACTATGTGCGCTGCCCGGGATCTCTTTTCGAAAGACGTCTTCCGAGGGCTGCACAGGACGCCGCTTACGCGTAGCACGGGTTACCCACAGGAGGAGAGCTGCTTCTGGCCGGAAGTGCCCCGCCACCTGTACTTTCTAAAAGGACCACCCGGTGGTAGTAGAAGATCGAAGATCGCATTTAAAATATTCATTTGCGAATTGCAAACATAACTTCTAGTCAAATTTCTGAGATACAATGCAGTTGCAATGGGTAATAATGACGTTACATTGATATACAATGAAGATGTAATAACGTTTAGGCAACACCTTCTGAAAACTTCAGAGGGAAGTTGTCGCCGGCCGAATGCCTGGCCGCTGCATGCCTACTCGTACTCCTTGTGCTGCACAGTCCGCAATTAGGCTGATTTCCAAACGATGATAACGCTGCTGCCCGCAACGTCACACTTGACGCCATGCGGGCGCATACTGCGTCCATACTTCCGCCGTGCCTCGGCAGCTTTGTCGGCTTCTTATCGATGATGACGTCGTTGCTGTAGAGCCACACAACACTTCGGAGCCGATAGAGACGTCAGGGCAGCGCATACCGGAGTTCGTTACCACGATGTGTTTGTTTGGAGCTGCATAAAGCCACTGCAAATGATAACGATATAAAATCGCATACCTTTGTTCGCATAGAATGGGAGGTGTGTTGCAGCCTTCCTACAAGGAATGGGTGTCACTAGTGCGTTGTTTGGCCATTCTGCGTAACAAAAAAAAAAACGTTAATCCGGCACACTTTAAATAAATCAAATCAAATCAAGAAGTTTATTAAAGTGAGTTAATAACTAAAGGCACTACAGACAAAAGTCCTAATGCAAATGACTGTACCTGGACCGTCATGCGAAATCTTTGATTTTGAATTACAGTGATCAATCGTTAACTCGAAGTTGTAAAAAGCGCTGAGAATTTTGAGATAAGCAAAGTTTCGAGCTAATCGAAATGCAAAAATTTGTGGCCAGTTCCCTGAAATAAGCGCTAGTGCTTATGCGCTAGTGCTAGTGCTTAGGAGAACATTGCGCCATGAACGTGGCAAAAAACGACGTTTGAAGATGTTCATATATTTGAAACGGAACCTTCCGTCGACTGTCTCGTCATTTCCTCCCTCCACATTTCTATCGCGGCGTCTGGCTTCATGCTATAGGGTTTGATTCGACAAAGTGCGGGTTTCTCGCATGGCAGAACAAGTGGCGCTGTCTGTTTTGCGAATGATGCTGATTTTGATTTGTCATGATTCTAGTTCGGTACAATGGGCATTCATAGCTCGCGTCAAGCGAAACTTGCCGAGGGGAAACCGAACAACCGAACTCAAACGCCCTACCGCTTTGGCGTATGGAGTATTTTCTGAAGATGGAGCCTTGAATCCTTCGATCAAAGCAGAGTATGTTTTGCACATAGACATCGTCCATGAAATCGTTGAAAAAAAGAAGCAAAATGACCACTACTAGAGGCAAACATTCCGTAAAGCCAACTGTGACAAGTCCCTCCAAACTTGGTCCTGTACTTTCGCATCAATCATTATTATGACCTAGCATATGTATCGCCGGCCTGTGTTTGTGCCGTGACGGCGTGATAGCCCATTAGAAGCATTGCCCTGACGTGAAAAAACGACTGTTTGAAGATATTCAGTGTTTGAAAAACTTCGTCGAATGAGTCTCATCTGCCTCCCCATTCTTAATCGGTCGTCTGAGACTCTATTGGCTGAAATAAGGCTGAATCAACGATCAAGCAGAGGAGGGTATATCGAGCATGGAGAACAAGTAAATGTGCTGTTTTGAACATTTTCTGTTTGACTCCGCGTTCCAGCCCTTAGTATTCGACTGTAAGCATTTATACCAGTCGAACCACTGACCCCGAAACGACCTCTTTCCCTCAAGACGCTCATAATTCCAGTGTCGAACGACCCACCACGTAACCGACTCCCGTATTTTCCCCGGAACTGAACCCGACCCGATTCGTTATTTTTTGAGCACGCTGAACCCAAAGTGGAACTGAACCGAAAAAAGAAGTAACAGTTACTGGCTCACGACGAAACCTTTCGGCATTCCGGTGCTGATAATGAGCGGCAAATGCCATTCGGGGCTTTTCTCTTTCACGCACCATGAACTCTGTAACTTCTCACCCACTTTTTTTATATCAATCAGAACACTGTCAACACTGTCTTCGTCGTTACAAGATGAGGAAAGGTACGTGAACCAATCTTACAATGGTGTGCGTCTGCTAACAGCGCGAGCAGAGTGCAAAGGATGAGTAATCAAAATATCACACTCTCGGCAGCCTGCAGGCGAATATGAACATCGACTTTTCTCTTCCCCCGCTGCGACTCTTTACAGACAATCGGGCCTCAGTGTTGCTGCACTGCGCAACAGCGAAGGCCTACACCCTAAATGTGCATGCTTGTTGTGTTTCTGAATTTACCTTAAAAAGGTCGTACAGATTAAAAGTGAATATACTTGACGATTGCGACCCTCACGAGCTGTTCGGTGGCTGAACCTTCGGCTGCTGTTCACAAACATGCCGGTTTGATAACCTCACCTGGCTGCCGTTATTCCGATGAAGATATAAAGCGAAGACTTCCGTGTCATTAGATTTCGACGCACGCTAAGGATCCCCAGGTGGTCTAAATTTCTGTGCCCGCCGGCCATATACAGTGTGCCTCTTGGCACAGGAGAAGCGTCGGGGCATTAAACGCACCAGTTCTATTTTGAGAAATGTGTTTCCACGGGAAAACGAAACAGAAAAGGCCTACCACGTGATTTTAATCTGTTCTGCGCCGATTTCCGATATGAACAATTCCTCATCTCCTTAGCTGCGTTCAACCACCGATAAAGTAATACATCAAAAAGGACATTTTGCTCTAGACGTTCTTGCCTTCCTCCAATTTTTCGCACATTCAAACATGTCATCATAGCAAAGGCATCGAGCGCCGTGGTGCCAGGTGTAATAGTCAGTTTTATAGATAATTGTTTTTTTTGTGCTACTCAAACCAGGAAATTTTGGTGTGTATGTGTGTCTTGGCGTTCCTTTTTTCAGCTATCCGGCTGAAAGTTAGGAGAACGCTTGAATGAGACGGCTATATAGGCAAAAGGATTATCAAACAAATAAAGCTGGAACAATGCTTCATACGTGTCAGAATTGTTCAGAAAAAAAGCAAACATTAGGGATATTTAGGCAAACAATGATGCATAACTGATACTTGTAATATTCTTTTCATTAAAAAAAGACGCCGGCGTAATATTTGCGAAATCAAACAGAATAACAACGCCTTAAAACAATATTTCAGCCCCAGAATACAAGAAGGAAGCCTTGAGCTCGTGGCTCGCAATAGTAACAAAAGGTCCCAACAGATGGCGCGGCGGCAGTGCGAACGCGGGAAATTTGAAATGAACTCAGGCAACCGTCATTCTGTTTGTTACGGGAGGACCGAGACAGGAGCGGAACACCGTGAAAAATAGGCGAAAGAGAGGGGAGACAGTTACGTAGCAGGAACGGCAGAAGACTCCTTTCCGGGCAAAATTTGCAGCGAAGAATCAGATACGGGGCCATTTTTTTAGGATGCATAGACT
Organism: Haemaphysalis longicornis; assembly: GCA_013339765.2. Taxonomy (NCBI): domain Eukaryota; kingdom Metazoa; phylum Arthropoda; class Arachnida; order Ixodida; family Ixodidae; genus Haemaphysalis; species Haemaphysalis longicornis. The sequence continues at coordinate 139,752,659 of CM023450.1, forward strand.
GTACAACTCCGCTTTTGTTACATATTCAAATAATCATAATAAATAAACAACACAAAACTGTTAGGGTATGACATGCAATTGCTCCTTTTGCAATCGTATGCCACAACCTTGAAGGCGTACGTATTTCTTCTTCGATAAAAAACAGCACAAGTAGATGACACGTGTATAAAACCAGGCCGGTCGCGCACTTTCACATTCGCCCAATGTTTATATTTTGCGTTTGTTCTGCTGTTTTTTTTTTTCTGGTTAAGGGCTGTTTTGGTTTCGGAGTTCCACTTCACTGAGTAGTTAACTCGCTACCATTTTGCCGCTGCTTCTGGTTTCAGAGTGGAAGTAGTGCTGTCGACAAATTAAAGAGCGCCTTCCCAAAAACGTTCCGTATAGGCTCCACGCGTTGAATCACCCGTTCAGTGTGTAAGCGCATAATCTATTAGAAGATTCCGCAACCTAGTGGACGGAAAGGAGGCGATGGTAAGCCGGAACGGAGACGTGTTGACGTTGACGCGCACATCGATGAAAATTCATTCCATTTATCACAGCAATAACGAGGGACTGGGCGTGACTAAAGCTCACTTTTTCACAAACTTTTGGCTCACTTTCTCCAGAAGATGATTGCTAGCAAATTACTTAATGCCGCCAAACTACCGAATTCATAGATAGCTTTTAACTGCCTGCTGTAGTATTTCTTTTCTGATGTTACAGCTGATGAAAAAAAATCACGCCATATCCACGGAATGAATGATGATAAGTGGGGCGAAGCTCGAGAGGAGGAGATCATCGGTAACCGTAACTCTCCCGTGAAAGTTCGCCCATTACATCATTAAGAAATACGTAAGACTGTGTGCGTACATTGTACAAATCAACTTTTATTTTGTTCTTTTATTTTGTTCTTGTTCGTTTGTTGTTTCGTTTCTTCGTTTGTTCTTTTCATTTCGTCTTGTCATGACTGGATTGCGAGGTCCCTTCATTACGACGGCTTTATGATCTGTGAAATGAAGCGAGAGAGGTTCTTGTACTGGCTGCAATGGGAAGTTTGCAAACACTAAGTCTATACACGTTCCTCGGATCGTGGTAGGGTTCATATGGATACATCTGAGTGCATATTTGAAGAAAGAACTTTTATTTAGGGCGAACTTGTGCCCGAACAAGACGAGAGGAAACGAGCAAATGTCCTTGCGTCTCGTTCGATCTCCGAGAACGACTGCCTGCGTTCGTGGCGTGATCTCTTGCGTGATCTCCCCCTCGCAGTGCACGTGCGCTCGCGCCTCCGTTGGCGAACACAGACAAGCTCGCGCTCCAGGTTCCGAGTTTGCGCTGCCGGTTGCAGCCGGTTCTTGCGCGTGCAACGCGGCCCACTTTGCGACATCTCCGAAAGCATGCGGCGGTCACGTACCACGAGACACAAGGGATGGACAGACCCATGGCTTTAGGAGCTTCGCCCCTAAAAAGGTACATCGCTGGTTTAAAAGCGCGTCCTCTGCTGATGTATGGAGGTGACGCACCGGCACACAGGCCCGACCCCAGGGGTTTTATGTTCAGTGTGATAGGAAGCAGAGGAGTGTTTTTCAACTACAAAACAAAGGAAACGGAAGAAAGTATATCCCACACAGTCGGGACAACTGGTGGTTGCCCTAATAGTCCCAAGGACAACATACGGGCTTGTCATAAAACCAGCTCGTCAATTGTCACTACAACCGTTGTCCTTATATGGCCGAATTGCTTACTGTTGTATTTAAAGTTGCGCAACGTTTACATTGAATAGAAGTGTCTCGAATGCATCAGAATTGTGTACAGTTTTTGTGGTGGCTTTAAACTACAAATTAGTTTTTCGCACTTCGCTAATAATTTAACTCTCCAAAACGGTTGGCGAACCGGTTCGGGTTGTGATTTCGTCGAACCGGAACTGAACCGGACCGAAACAAATTCCGCTAAACCCGCACTGTAACCGAACCGGTATTTCGTTTTTGGTTGGACACGCTGGTAATTGCATATGAAACTTCACTTCACCTCTCTCGGACAAAAATTATTAAGGTGTTGGTCCGTAACGTCCTGTCGTAAAAGATTCCTTAAAGTGGTTTTAGGAGTGCCCATAAACTTGCGCAGTAGTAAGCCTACGTGGTCGATGGCACTTGTTCTCAATTTGCTTTTTGACAAGCGCCAACAAGGTACCAATTACGCTGCGCATTGATGACTCCCCACATCATTTATGAGCCACTAAACTGACATTCCTACGTTTCGTCTGCCTTTTTTGTGCACTTCTAGTGATGTCAAGCGGTTTCCGCGCATCACCTGCTTTCCACCAACGCCTGTGGTTTCCGTTCATTATTGTTGCTGAAACCACGCTCAGGCACCCACTTTATGAGAATCTCGAGGTGTGAAGTTGCGGCGCATTCACGAAGCCTGTATGTAGACGACAGTCCGACGACTTATACCGCTATAGCATTGGTCGTACGCGCACACATGCTAACAATTATTTAGCCCAAACAAAACTTTATGAGCACTGACAGAAATACAGTAGCACGCAGCCAACTATCGCGCAAATATTTAATTGAAAATAATAAAACTGAAAAAAAAAATCAAATCACCACGCCAGGATATAAATGTCTGTCTAAAGGCGGTGAGATAACTACATGCCAAAAGTGACTGCTACGTGGAATTCCAACAGCGGAACTGTTTAGATAGCGCATATGATCGAAAAAAAAATAAAGAGGTGAAAAAAATGACTGTCAAAAATTTCTGCCTAAATGAGTTTACTGCAGCTACTAAAATTTTAACGAATACGATATCGCAAAATAAATAAAAATGCCTCCTTCAATTTCATTTCGAGATTACTTTATAGGTGCGCGCTTTGACCGGGTCCGTCCGAACAAGTGCGAAAGGAAGCTTGTGTGATACCAAACTTGTAAAAAAACAAACACAATTGCTGATAGTTTGCGAACAAACATACCCTACTGCTACGAGCTTATTGTTGCTGTGTTTGTGTTTGTTCAATAACAGGACAGAACACAGTTTTAACCGACCTGAGACATGATGGGCTTTCCGTTTGGCAGGTGCTTTTCGGAACGTGGTTAGGTTGTTTGAATGGTTTGGAAGCTGCGGCGTCAAATGACTAACCCGAAAGCGCACCCGGCTAGCGCCCTCAAAATTCTTTTACGCGAGAGCCGCACGCTCAATTCACATTGGCTCAATTCACACCAAAACACGGCATCGCGGTCGGTACCCATCAAAATATAGCCTTCTATAGTTGCGAATAGTTGACGAAAAACGGGTCGTAAGGATTGCTGCAATAAATATACAATGGTTCACATGCGCAGACAGAAACAAATACGCATAAGTGTTGTACGTACTTGCTGGATAATTGGTACGAAGGATCAAAACAATAGCAACAGTCAACGAGACAATTTTAATTTACCTATTCTAATGACGCGTTATTTTGTCTCAAAAATCTCTGCAAAGTGCTATCGGAGGACCCTTCGGCGGATTTGTTCCGCGTGCCGAAGCAAAGTCCCTCTCTGGCTACTTTTTATGCCATTTATCTGAATGGTCGACGCTAGCACTGTCGCCGCTGCTTTGCTCTTCGTCTTTGCTCGCCTATCCGTCACGAAAATCGTCCCATAATTTTATTTGAGCGACCACGATCCAGGTGAGCTGCAGCAAATTACAACCTGAGGTAAAATTATTTTTGCCAGAAATTATGAAATGAGTTCTTGACTGATGGAACATTTTACTGCTGGACACAGTTTACTTGACAATACGTATATACAGCGTTGCCTGGAACACATGGGCGTGGGCGGGTATGCATTCATCTGCGATGACCATAGAGTTTCATACTAATATATACTAGAGGGAAATCTGGCGCCACTGTCTAGGGGAGCCGTGCGTCAGCGAGCGTGCCGTCATGTACCGGGCATGCACGTTCCACTTGTCCTTGGCATGGCTCACGAACAGGCTAAAAAGTTGGCTTTGGCTGCAAAAATGCAACAATATTACTGCAGAACATTAACCGAATTCGTTCTGTTATTATAAAATTAAAGCTCCAGAAAGATTTATTTGTCAGGGATTACTAGAAGCTTTATGGAAGATGAACAAAAAAAAAACAATGTTACCCCTTTTGGCTTCAAGACGAAAAAGAAGCCATGTGGCTAACCAAGCCAAGGAGGCGAGGAACGTCGCTAGCTGCAATGGCGCCGCCCACGGCGGCCCGCGAATGCAGCGCCAGATTTCCCTCTAGTATATATTAGTATATACTATGTATATATCTAGTATATATTAGTATATATCTAGTATATACTATGGCGATAACGCAGCTCTGGGCTTGGTTCCAATATGTGCGCTTAACCTTCATGCCAGGCGCTGTTTGTTTTTGACGTTCTCGTCAGAATAAATAATAATTATTTGGTTGTTTGATCGGTAAATTCACTGATTGAATGGTCAGTAATAATTAATTAAATAAGTATTATTTGACTGATTGATTGAATTATTGATTGTTTTAATTTGTTACCTAGTATACATTATTGGGTTTATTCGGCGTTTTATAATATGCTCTGAGGTACACCTTTTAGGGTATGTGCGTACCTGGGGGGGTGTAATGCTACTAGCCATGATAGTATGCTCGCAGGCTTCAGGGTGCGCGCACAAATTTCTTGTGGTCGACATTCGTAGAACATTCCGGGCAACCATTGCACGCGAACGTATGAATTCAATGTTTTATGTATTGGGTCTGTTCTACCACTGTCCAAATTAATTGAGTTGCCACTCGAAGGTTCTTCAATAAATGCTTATTACTACTATTGCCACTCAGCAATGTAAAGCATCAGCGTGAAGATAATTTGGGGCATAGGGATCTCAACTCAAGGGATCTCAACCTTCCAGGAGGCATCCAATGCTTTTTTTTTGCTCCATCCAACATCTTAGTTGATTATCCACCACGTAGAGTTTAGGCACTTTATCCGTGCGCGCACACTACCCAGTAAGTCAATCTTTTCTTGGGCTCTCCAAACTTCGAGAAAGTGGACGTCACGACTACCATCGCAGGAGTTTCTGTCAGTATCACCGTCACCACTTAGAATTTCTTGCTGAGAAAACGTCTGTACACAAAAGTTCACCTGAAATGTCTCCACCGTGGGGTCCAACAGAGCAAGCTTTAAAAAAATTATGGAGCCCTAGTTAGGAGGCGATCTACCAGTTTCTTCCCGGCTCTTTAATTCAGAGATTAGCCAGCAGGAATGAAAAATGGCGAGCGACAGAAGTCACTGATGATGATTCGCCAAAGGAGGGGAAGTGTCGGTACTGATGAGCGCGTACAAGGGATGAAGAAGGGACGGCCGCAATACTGACGAACAACAACAACAACCCCAATACCGGTGGTGATGATGGTTGCGGTCCACACTGAGGAACCACTTTGAGCCGAATCAACTCTCACGATTTTTCCATTTCGTGTTTCCCAGAAACCGTCGATTTCCTTTTCCCAAAGAGGAAGTGCCAATGACCGAACAGCTATTTAAAATGTTTGCAAAAAAAACGAAATTTAGTTGCAGGATTTATAAAGCATCGCTGTGTGTCGTGATTATCGAAAAAGTACAATTTTTCTTCATCTTAAACTTAAACAAACGGTCATTCTCCCCTGTACGATAACCGAGGGTGACCGCTTCAGTTGAAGCTGAAGAAGTGAGTATCATTTCCGCCTGTGCGTCAACAGCGACGGTATGAATCGTTGGCGCTTCTCCTTGTCAGCGCCGGCGTTCCGACCAACGTCCTTGAACCTGACAAGACCTGCCGGTGACACTGAAGAACCCCGCGATACACCGCCCTCGCGGGACTCGTGCAGGTCACCGACAACGTCGCTGCTCTACCATTTTTGGGCCCACGACCCCGCACACCATGGATTGGAGACGGGGGCCGGAGACCATGAGTTTCTCAAGAAGGCTCCATCATCTCGGCCACAGAAGCAAACTGATATCAACTCCGCGTATTTGAAAAACGCGGCCACAATCACGTGCATGCTAGTCCTGATGGCCTGCTTTGTGCTCGTCGTTATTGTCACGGGAACGCTCCATCCACCCAAAGATCTCGAGCAAGACAGGGACAACTTCACAGTGAAAACCTCCTTGCTTGGTGAAAAAACTACAACGAACCATCGAAGCCGCCTACTGCAGAAGCTGCACGAAACGAGAAGCTTCAAGCCTCAAGCCTCGAAGACTACAGCTAGCGGCCCGTTACCACATGCAAACGCGACGGCTCAACCCTACGGCAAGACTTTGCACACTGTTTCTATTGAACATTTTCTTAATAGCGGTCGCAATGCACGATTTTATAGGACGTCATTCGTTATTTATGCCAAGAACGACACTGGTAATGCTCCAAGAAAAAACCTGACTTTAAACTGAAACCCGACTTTAAACCGGAATTAGTGATGTCGCAAAAGTGATTTCTCTTTGAGAAGTTTCCTGTGTTATTCAAGTCTGCTATAGGTTCTGAACTGGAGGCGTCGAATACTAAATAAATTTGCTTGGTAAGAAAATGAACCTGCAAAACTAACCTCGGCAATAATACTCGCAGTGCTTGGTGCCAATGTTCCTTCGTATTCAGCCTATTTAGGCATTTCATATTGTCACGCAACCAGACGACGCAGTTGCCTTCGAGGAAAACAAGTTTATTGGAGCGAACTTGTGCTCCCCTAACAACACAAAGCGGCTGGGCGTGTGAACGATAATCAACAGGTGAGGTCATAAAAAAGGTTATCTCACCTTTTCCTCTTGATGGATCCTCGAAGAAGAAGGTGGGAGAGGGTGGTGTGAAAGCACACGGTGGCGCTTGCTTGCTGGTTGTTCGCCTGCTTCTGTTAACGGTTTGATTTGCTAGGGTCAAAAGGGAAGAGGCGAGCGCCGGGGAGAGAAGGGGCGTCGGCTGTCCCCTCCGCTGTTTCAAATGAGTTGTCTACTGAATTTACTGGGTGACGCCCGGTTAGATAGAATAATGACCGCATGATGAGATACACTGTGTCAAAATTCAAACTGGTGTCGGTAAGGCGTGTAAGGTATCAAGTTAAAGGTCCAGATTAACGGAATCACGCGAGGTAAATTAAAAAAATTACGCCCCCCCCCCTCCCCTCGCGGGAACCCTGGTGTGATGCGACGCTGAAGGGGGTTCCGTTGGGTGTTTCCGTTGGGTCGATTAGTCGAATTGCGTGAAACGCGTAGTGAACGTGAATTGCGTTTCAATCACATCGTTGGGTTCCACGCGAGGGGATGCGGGCGTAATTTGGAGCATAATGAGCGCACAGCGCCGCCCACCGGCGGAGTGAGAGTGCGCTGCGCCACGCGCCCGCAGATGTTGGGCGAGAGTGTTCGCTATCGGAGAGAGAAGAGGGGGTGAGCGGCGGATAGACGCAGCTGTGCGGACGCGGACGACGACGACGGACGCAGGACAAAGCCGCCGGCAAGAGATGCTCCTCTCAGCGTCGCATCTAAAATTCTACCTGTGTATAGTCATCAGGCAGTCATAATAAGTCATACATTTGGTTAAAATTCACAATTATGCCGCTAGGGCGTGTGGGGAATAATATTCAAGGTCTAGATTAGGGGAATCACGTGGGACAAAATTGTGTTATGGTTATATCCTTACCTAGTCATGGCTAGTCATCGATTGGGTTAAAATTCAAATTCATAGCGCTGGGGCGTGTGGAGTATGAAATTAAAAGTCTAGGTGAGGGGAATCGCGTGGGACAAATAGAAAAATATTTCCTGATTATCATGATATAGTCAACAATTGTGCCAGTAGGGTGTGCAGGGCATCGAATTGAAAGTTGCGATAAGGGAATTCACATGGGACAAAAATGCGGTATCTTTATATCATGATATAGTCATGGTTAGTTATTGTTTAGGTTAATATTCAAATTGATGCCACTAGGATGTGTTGGGTATCAAATTATTGGTCTCGATGGGTGGAGTCACGTGAGACAAATAATAAAATTCTTCCTGGTTACAGTCATGAGATAGTCATGGTGAGTCTTATATTGGGTTAAAATTCAAGGTGAGGCCGCAAAAGCATGTGGTGTATGAAATTGAAGTTTTCATTTAGGGGAATCGTGTGGGGTATATGAATAATGAGTCCTCCTTACAGTCATGCGAGTCATGGTTACACAGATTTGATTAAAATTCCAAATGATCCTGGTAGGGTGTTTGGGGTATCAAATTAAATGTCTCGTGGAGGGGAATCACGTGGGACAAATGTAAAAATTCTTTCTTATTATAGTTACGAGATTGTCGTGGTGAGTCATACATTGAGTGGAAATTCAAAGTGACGCCACTAGGGCTTGTTGGGTATCAAGTTAAAGGTCTCAATGAGGGAAATCGCGTGGAATAAACAAAGAAATGCGTCCTCGTTATCATCGGGATAAAGTCATGGCCAGTCACACATTTGGTTAAAATTCAAAGCGATGCCTATAGGATGTGTAAGGTATGAAAATATATGTCTCGGTGAAGGAAGGTAGATCAGCTGCAACTGTCGGAAATCATGGCACTGTATAATGACTAGTTAAGTAAAAAAGTGTTATTCAGTGCCCCATAGATATAATTGTACTGGTTAATTGTTGACACGCCATCTTGAAAGCATGGTTGGTTCGAAACATTACAGCACTCAACATCCGTCAACAAGCCTGCGTTCCCATGAAACAGCTTAGGAACTATTGGGCTGATATGCTTCCTACCTACGCTCAGACGAATGTGGGTTAGCGCTGTCAGCGAATGCCTACGATCGCGCTCGCGATAGTGCAAATATCCAAGCATGGCTTGCTGCTGTCGGTGCGCGAACGTGTTGACATTTAATACGCGCTCGCATACGTCATACTTGGTTGTTAAACAAGGCCCTGTGCAGGTCGTAGACGTACATGCTCATAAAATAAAATATTTGCCGCCGCATAACACTATTTCCTGCTGCCAAACAGGAGCAACTTATTTGATACGATAAGATTTCACGGCCGTTTGTTTGCTTACAAGAACCCTAACGTTTCAGCGGCGGGTGGAAACAGTGAACAGCTGTTTGCTGACACGACCGGGTGTTCTCCGCCACCTTGAAGCTTTTATTTCGCTTTCAGGTAAACTTTTTCGCATACCCCAGCTGCAGCATAGGTGTCAGGATGATTTTGTCGACTTCCCGTCGATGATATAAACAGAACAACCTCCAGAGAACAGAAACGTGCGATAGGGATTGAGCATGAGGGTGAATAAACAGCGCTTCTAATAGCAGCGTATGACAGTACGTATTCTGGCAAATTTGCCTGGTTCGAAGTCTTACCGATTCGGCACGACGACCAATTCGCGGCGGCACTCAAGGGGCGCAGGAAATTTGTGCAGCGAATAGATTCCGATCATGCAGACACTTATTTTGTAATGGTGCACTTCGCCCGTTTCTTGCATGAGCACTTTGCCCAAACGCTGATTGTTGGTTCAGCCGACAACGGCGTAATCACGCCCGGACGAGTAGCTCCTGCACATTGCCAAGTAAAGGCAATGACGGCAACCTGCCCCCAATTAAGAAAATAAATATGAATTGGGGATGAAAAGTCGGGCCTCCTGCTGGCACGGCGAAACGTAGAATCACATGCAACCCCCGTCAGAACAAAGCGCGTGTGGGGTGTCCCGACGGCTCAGCGGTTTGGGAACGGAATTCGTGGGCAAATATGACAGCTTTAGGACGCTTTGAACGTTCTCCTTAAAACACTGTTGAACGTGTGGCTGCTGACGTATCGAACAAATTACACTTACCGATTTTCGATGCCGCCTGCACGTGTGATATCCACGTGCGGCACGGCGCAGCAGCGTGAGACTGTGACGTCGTCTGCTCGCCCCGCAGTCCCCAAGAAATGCCGCCCAGGTGGTGCCTCGATCGTTAGAAAATGGCCCATCCGGCAAAATTATGACGCACCGTAAATTGAGCAGAGGGTGGCTGCGCGTGTTGACCCTTCCCGACATTTAAAAAAAGTTTCCCCAATTTCCATCTCCATCTCGCCCCTGTGGCTGTTCACCAGCATTGTTTTGGTGGCTACGCGGGATTTTTTCCGGACATGTGAAGCAGCGATGTCGACCAAGCCATGTTTTAAAGATGGCCTGGTCAAATGCCACAAGCGCGATCGATCCCTCTGAATGACCAGATGAGGGTTTTTGAATATTGTAAGGGCCTTAGGTACTTGGTGAAGTAGGACGTTTATTGTACGAGACAGCCGTCTCCGAATACCAGTCCAGGAACCAACGATGAAGATGATCAGTCAAGAAGAAGAGGAAGTGTTCCTCGAAGTGTTTGATGGTAGGGATAATGTGGAAGTGAAATAAATGAATTTCCACGCTTCAGAGCTTCGCGCTTACAATATCGCCGTCCTTCAAAGCGGAACTCGCCTTAACTAAGTAGCATGCGTTTGCTTTAGCTACACGCGAATCCCGGCACGGAAATCAATAATTGTACAGCCCCGATGAACTTACGACACAACTCCGAATTTTTACTTATGAAGTGACTGCACATAATGATCTTACGATGCGGTCATTGCCCGATTTAAATTTTCTCCCTCAAACCCTTCCCTCTGACAGCACAATTCCTTTTGGGCTACCGTTCTAGCATCTGCGATGAATTTGCACAGTTTACTCCAAACTAGTACTGATCAGCGGGATGCCCTTTTTGTCTGCCCCACATGATTTTATTCATAAAAACGTTTAACTTGATACCCCACATACTCTGCCGGAATGTCTTCGAATTTTAACCTAATTTATGACTGACCATGAATATCGCATGGGGATAACGAGGAAGCATCTTTTATTTGTCCTCAGTGATTCCCCTCATCAATACTTTCAATTTGATACCCCCTACCACGCGCGGCATCTCTTTGATTTTTAACTCAATCGATGACTCACCATGACTATGTCATGATTATGAGCAGGAGGAATTTTTATTTGTGTCACGTGATTTCACTCATTGTGATCTTCAATTCCACACCCCACACGCCCTGGCGCACATCCCTTTGAATGTTAACCATATCTATGAGTCAACATGACTGTGTCACGATTATAACCAGGAAGCATTTTTTTTGTCCCACGTGAATCCCATCGCCGAGATCTTCAATTCTATACTCCACACACACTAGCGGCATCCCAATGAATATGAAACCATTGTATGACTCACCGTGACCATGTCATGATCACGACCATGATGTATTTCTTATTTGTCCAACGTTATTCCCGTAATCGAAACCTTTAATTTGAGACCCCACACGCCTACGGGTCATCATAATGAATTCAACCGTTATTGTGACTCACCATAACTAATTCCTGATTATGACCACAAAGCATTTTTTTCTTTGTTCTACGTGATTTCCCTCCTAGAGACCTTCAATTTGATACCCCACATGTCCCACAGCTTTTTAAAATTTTGTTTTATCAATTCTTGCCATTTACGCTTTTATAGTGATTACAAGTTGAACTTCCGCGATGTGTGCATTTTTGTGGAAATTCAGGGCTTTACACGGTCCGCGCTCGGCAAAGAATGCTACTCATTAAAAAAGCAAAGGCACAACCATGAACGCCTCGCGCTTCAGAGATTCGCGTGGAAAGTGCACTTTGACAAAAGTCGTTTTTTTCGGGATGCAGAGCAAGAATGCACGGGACCGTAGCCCTAAACAGCTTCCATGTGAATGAACTGAGCAGTGACCGCACGTCCCCTTGCCAAAATTTTGTTTCTCACCAGGGCACCAGCACACCATCGAGTCTGGACTCCCTCGGTCATGAACACGAACACGGAGCCTATATCATGAGTTTGGTATCCAAAATACACATACAATTGTTTGCAAGCAGTGCTAATCATCATGGTCAGCAGGTATAGCTGTATTAAATCTGCAATTAAAATTGTTTCCGACCTCACAGGAATTACGCGATCATGTCGTACCAAATGCAAGACTTGAGCTCACAAATTTGCACCCGTAATATTTTTAGCACGCGTGAATTTGAAAAATATGAATGCTAATAAATTCTGAGTCCATCTGAGCCCGAGTAAATTCCTATCACGGGGGAGTTGTTTTGAGTTGTGAGTTTTGCGCTCACTGTGAGTTTGTTTGAGTGAGCGCAGATGTGCTGCTCAGCAATGAGTCTGAGTGAGTGGGGATTTGGAAATAAATTTGTGAGGGAGTTTGAGTGAGCAGCGCCAACTTTGCCGAGGTATACCGGTATGTTTAGTTTGTGTGAGCATAGCGCAATAACGCAGTCGGTAGATTTTGTTATTCTAAATTTAAAATAATTTGCGTGACACCAATCTCGTCAATATAATAAAACGGCGCGAATGCTTTGCGTTGAATTGAAGGGTGGGCCATGAACCAAGAAGTATTTTAAGGTCATTCATGCTGGGCTTAGCGCTCTATTTTCTGCATAACACGGTATATTGCTGGCGTGTATTAGAACACTCCAACAGCAGGTGTTCCACGGTTCCCGAGAATCCGCAGTTATCAGAGTTAGCGTTCGTGGTCGCGCCATGTCGAAAACGGTATGACTTGGTCAGCGCTGCATTGTTTTAACGGAACGACACCGTCTCCCGTCGCTTCCAGAGCCTCACGTGCCCCATTGCACAAAGTAAACACCCTAATCTCAATATAAAGATAAAGCAAACAGAGTTACTTTCGCGCCAACTGGAGACGTTATACCACTACGCAGCAATGTGCATGCATTGCCACGTTCCTCCCGAGAATAACACCAATGCGATTTCTTCGGAGATGCCCAGCTCAACACGCTAGATTAGCTTTTTCATCAAAGCTGCTCCGCCTGCCGCTGGCGTGGCTGAATCACAAGTAGCAAGCCTTGCTAAGGTATCATCTTGAGGCGAAAGCATGCCATCTCCACGCTTCTCGGAACGCGTATGGTAAAGAACGGCGTACATAAATGTTGTGGCACAGAAAGTGCGAGCGTACGCCGCGAAAGGGAAACACAATCGCCGAAGGGGGGTTCTGTGAAATGGAGATGGACCGTAGATTGTTCTAGACGTGCCTTGTATACGTCGCTGCATAGGCTCATAACTTCAGTCCACATCGCTATGGGTGACGACGCCCCAGGCCCTAATCGAGGGAGGGGAATATTGAAGAAGTAAGCCTCGCCGTCAGAGGCTAAAGCAACTCCAAGTGCCGCTGCTAGTAAACTCCGTCGGGAGGAAGCGGGTATGAATGAAGCTGCAGCAGCAGCAGCACGATGGCAGTGACATGAAAGTTCAACAGAAAGTGCAGCATAAAATCTACAGATGGTCCAACTAGGCTTTGGCCTTCACACACTTATAAAGTTCTAAGCATCTCTCATAGTTTTCAATTATGGGACAGCATCTGGATTTGTGAATCCCGAACCTGGTTTTCGCTACCTTGTCAGTTATTGCCGCCTCTGTTTCAGCTGAAACAGTACATAATTGGTCTTAGATTGCAAGGGATAATATCGTGTACTGAATTATATTGCAGAAATGCTAAAGTTAATATCACTATCAGGTTTTTCCCTTCCCCCGACGTTCTTGTTCAGGTGTCCTGATGAACCATCCTGGGGCAGGATTGCTTTCATTGGTATTTGTAGTTACTAGGTTTAGGTAGTTTAGGTAGCGGTAAGGCTATTTCTTTGGCGCTCTTTGCACTTATTGACCTTGCGCTATTAAACAGCAACCATCATCATCCAGGCGATCTCTTTATAAAAGCAACACAAACAGCAAGTGCAAGTGTGTTAGCCCAGCGAACGTCAGCTCCGTGCGGATTGTCATGGCAAGAAAATATATATGTGGTGGATGAATTCAAGTGTAATGTAAAATGAAGTGGTGGTGATACAATAAAAAAACAGAAATGCTAGATTTGTAACATTTACTCTTCAGCTAGTCAATAAATCATTTTCGAATCCTGCCGAAGATTGTGACACACAGAAAGGTAAGGCCAACGAGACAAGCCCCACTTGCAACTAGTTTATTCCCCGGGAAATGCTGCAGCTGCTTAAAAGAAAAACTCTTACAACTGCTAAACCTACCACATAGTTTAATTCATCTGACCCTTTGGTCAGGTTGTCACGTCTACGAGCGTCAAAGTAAACAAAGTCATGGACGTGACGCTAACGCAAGCCTTCGCTAGCTTCTTTCGTGGTCCCACTCTGGTATACAGTTCACGATCGGTTGTATCCTTCTTCTCCCCAGTTATCTGATATCGGAACATGGCTTGTGAAACCTACAGATTTCAGAATGCCCGCTTCGTTTACCCTGTATTGAGAGCTTGTAGTCCCGTTTATGGTCACTTACACAACGGCCCGTTCGGGAACTGTGGAAACGAAGTCTGTGGTGCACTTTACGATGCGGTTTAAGTGCTTTTTGTCACCCTCGCCTTTTTTTTCCATTTTATTACACGTGGTACTTGGGTAAACGTGGACGTGGTTTCGTAGCGCTGAGATAGGCATCAGGATCCAAGGCCTGTTAGCAATCCTTTTAAGGTTAGAAGAAACCATATGTATATACAGATACACTAAGGGGTTACGCAGAGCCTGGTCTTGTTTTGCAGGGTTCTTGCCCTTGTTATGGGGTACCATTGCAATGGCGCACAGCTCTGTAAAACATAGTCAGCCAGACGCTCTCCCGCTGGCTATCCCTTCCTGGTGTTGACAGCCGTAACGACGTTGCCGAACTGGCGAAGACGCGGAATAAGGATCGATTACGAATAAGCCCGTGGTGGTACCGCTTGCTCACAGGGTTTGCTGAAAACGTAATAAGGTTTGCCGAAAGATATTGTATTATCTGCGTTCCGCAAGGTCACCCAGCTCTGCGCATATCTTGCATTTAAGAAAAAAAAAGCTTGCTGTGAGAACAAATTCCGCCGTTCACTTCTTAAAGAATGACAGTAGCGTTGTTCATGAAACTGGCCTGGCCTGCTACAATACCTAATATGTAAAACTTGGTTTCGTGTCGATAACGGGATACGAGAGCACGATTTGTCACCGAGGAGTAAGGCAAATGCGGAATTGCCGGTCCGTGTTAATAAGCAGTAATTCTCAGCCACTTCTTCATAAAAGATGCATGTACTTTGGACGGCAGCACGAATCTTGCGGCACAACTCCCAGAGGCGTACAACATAAAGAAAGCAACGAACGCTCCTTTAGAACAACTTCCACCACAGTCCCAACTACACACACAAAACTCTTATCCAGATATACATAAAGGGGACCCAAGAGTGCTCACGACCCTCATGGTTGCTTCTCCCATGTTCTAAAATTTCTGTACATTTCCGGGATTCTCCGTATATTAAACTAGTTGAAAGCCACGCTCATTTTTCATTCCCTGTCGGTCAGGCAACCAATGTTTTCCTGCAGAAGCCAGACTTTCCGGAAGTCGCATATCGTTTGCGGCGGATGCGAATAACGAATAAGAAAATACGGCTGTATATCGAGGTATACTGGCTCTATGATGATAATTCCACAAGGCTAACGCGGCATCTCGGCATTGAACACTTTATACAACAGTAATAAATGTGTGAAAACCGTGGCCTTACACGTACAATTGACACTTTTATTGTGGACGAGATACAGGGTTAAAATAGTACCGAAGTTTTCGGAATTGTCTACTCCCGCGTAAGCATCCTTTCGGGTCGCTCGTCTATGCGCCGAACTACTTTAATACGCGTCTTCACTATTTTACAAAAACGTGTTCCACGGTAAATGTTTCATCATTGCCATTGAGGCCTCCTATTTTAAATATGCACTCCCAGTATTCTCTTGTCACCGTCACACCCCGAATCTCTTCAATGCTGGCTGCACTACATCATACAAATGCATTGCTGGCGCACTATATTATGCTTTTTTGATTGCAATAACGATTCTCGAGCTACCAACCATCTAAGCTTGCAGTATATGTTTTCACGGCCAATTATGTACGTGCTTTGCATATAAAAACGCCACACGTATACCACGTCGACTGTCCTCAGCTCACACCCGGGTATTTATGTTTCTTGAAGACATACCCATTAAAGTAAATTAGCCTATAGGGCGCATAATCCTCGTTTCACATAACCCCTTACGTCCCTTAATTAACAGCTAATGAATGAAGAAATATTGTTTCCCTACAATTACGCACTTTATTTCGAAAGCAGTGAATGTCCCGTTGCGCCACTGCACAAAAATCCAGCTAAAATGACCAACAGCAAATTAGAATATAAAAAAAGGAAAAGAAAGTTAGGTAAAATCAGTCTGGGAGTCCGACCCGTGGCCTACGAATTCCGAGTACAGCACATGTCCTGTAATCAACGGTCGACACTTGGATGCAGAAAGCTGGAGGTGGACCCGGTTAATTCATTCTGGCCTTCGACATAAAAATCTTCGTCAGAGATATCTACTGTGGCCTGCAGGAGTAATCTGCGTAGGCTAACTGCAAAAAGCAGAAGAATATTCCCGCTCCACATCCCGCGTTATCCAGACAAAAAGCCGCCAGCATCTGAAGAATACTAGCTCCTATCCTTATCGCACCATTCTCTTTATGCCATCTACTCCACCCTATACCCGGCCGCCTGCAATTTCTGTCCCTTTCCCGGCACCTTATACCATCAAGCATGGGAGTGCGGACACACCCCAGGCCTTCCCCAAATTCATCCCCCCCTTAGGAGCAGTGGCTTGCCTGCGTGAAAAGTGCGGACCCTGGGTCCCAGCGCACACTGGTGAAGAGGGCCTGGAATGCCAGCCAAGGCCAGGGCATCCCGGACCAGGGACAAGTTTATTGGAGCACAAGTTCGCTCCAATAAACTTGTTTTCCTCGAAGACAACTGCGTCGTCTTTGGATGCGTGACAATATGAAAAGCCTAAATAGGCTGAATACGAAGGAACATTGGCACCAAGCACTGTGATATTTATTGCTCAGGTTAGTTTTGGAGGTTAAATTTTCTTACCAAGTAAATTTATTTAGTATTCGACGCCTCCGGTTTAGAAACTACAGCCGACTCGAATAACATAAGAAACTTCTGAGAGAGAAATCAGTTTGTTGCGACATTACTAATTCCGGTTTAAAGTCAGGTTTCTTCTTGGAGCATTGCCAGTGTCATTCTTGGCATAAATAATGAATGGCGGCCTATGAAATCGTGCATTGCGACAGCTATTCAGAAAATGTTCAATAGAAACATTGTGCAAAGTCTTGCCGTAGGGTTGAGCCGTCGCGTTTGCATGTGGTAACGGGCCGCTAGCTGTAGTCGTCGAGGCTGAAGGCTTGAAGCTTCTCGTTTCGTGCAGCTTCTGCAGTAAGCGGCTTCGATGGTTGGTTGTAGTTTCTTCACCAAGCAAGGAGGTTTTCACTGTAAAGTTGTCCCTGTCTTGCTCGAGATCTTTGGGCGGATGGAGCGTTCCCGTGACAATAACGACGAGCACAAAGCAGGCCATCAGGACTAGCATGCACGTGATTGTGGCCGCGTTTTTCAAATACGCGGAGTTGATATCAGTTTGCTTCTGTGGCTGATATGGTGGAGCCATCGTGAGAAACTCATGGTCTCCGGCCCCGGTCTCTAATCCATGGTGTGCGGGGTCGTGGGCCCAGAAATGGTAGAGCAGCGACGTTGTCGGTGACCTGCAATAGTCCCGCGAGGGCGGTGTATCGCGGGGTTCTTCAGTGTCCCCGGCAGGTCTCGTCAGGTTCAAGGACGTTGGTCGGAACGCCGGCGCTGACAAGGAGAAGCGCCAACGATTCATGCCGTCGCTGTTGACGCACAAGAGGTAATGATCCTCACTTCTTCAGCTTCAACTGAAGCGGTCACCCTCGGTTATCTACGAGGGGAGAATGACCGTTTGCTCAAGTTGAGGACGGATCGTACAGGGGATAATGACGGTTTACTTAAGTTTAAGATGGGGAAAATTGTACTTTTTCGGTAATCACGACACACAGCGATGCTTTAGAAATCCTACAACTAAATTTCATTTTTCGTAAACATTTTTAAATAGCTGTACGGTCATTGGCACTTCCTCTTTGGGAAAAGGAGATTGACGGTTTCTGCAAAACTGGAAATTTAAAAATTGGGAAAGTTGATTCGGCTCAAAGTGGTTCCTCACTGTGGACCGCAACCATCATCACCATCGGTATTGTGGCTGTTGTTGCTGTTCGTCATTATTGCGGCCGTCCCTTCTTCGTGCCTTGTACATGCTCATCATCACTGACACTTCCTCTTCTTGGGGCAAATTATCATCAATCACCTCGGTTGGTCGCCATTTTGCTTTCGTGTTGGCTCGTCTCTGTATTAAAGAGCCGCGAAGGAGCAGGTCTATCGCCTCCCAACTAGGGCGCCACAATTTATGTATTTTTAATATGAACGCTTGCTCTGCCGGACACCACGGTGGAGGCGTGGGCGAACTTTGTTTTACCCAGTTTTCCTCATCAAGAAATTTTAGGTGGTGATGCTGATACCGCCAGAAAGTCCAGCGTTTGTAGTCGTGATGTCTACTTTCTCGCGGTTGGTGAGCCCCAAAAAGTATTCATTTACTGGGTGGTGTGCTCGCACGGATAGAGTCTCGAAACTCTACGTGGTGGATGACCAACTGACACGTTGAGCAGAGCAAAAAAAAAAAAGCATTGGATGCCTCCTGGTAGGTATAAGGTCACCCGTTATGTTTCTTGCGACCTCACAGTTGAGATCACTACGGCCCAAATTATCTTCACGCTGATGCTCTATATTTCTGAGTGGCAGTAGTAGTATTAAGCATTTATTGACGAACCTTCTAGTGGCAGCTCGATTAATTAGCACAGTGGTATAGCAGACACAAAACATGAAACATTGATATCATACGTTCGCGTGCCATGGTCGCTGTCAATGTTCTACGAATGTCGATCACAAGAAATTTGTGCGCGCGCCCTGAGGCCTCTGAGCAAACTATCATGCCTAGTAGCATTACTCACTGACGAATCCGCACATTCCCTCAAAGGCGTATCTGAAAGCAGATTATAAAACGCCGAATAAACTCAATACTGTAGACTAGGTAACAAATTCAAACAATCAAAAATATAATCAATCAGTAAGTCAGGCAATCAATCAATCAATCAATCAATCAATCAATCAATCAATCAATCAATCAATCAATCAATCAATCAATCAATCAATCAATCAATCAATCAATCAACGAACCAAGCAGTGAATCAACCAATCAACCCAACAAATACCCATTTATTCAGATCAGAACACCAAACACAACAAACTGTGCGCCTGGCATGAGTAAGCGCATACCTTGAAGCAGAGTCCTGAACTCCGTTATCGCCGATGGAAGCATACCCATTCAAACCCAGCCCTGCCAGGAAACGCTGTATAAAACGTATTGTCAACTTAACTGTGTCAGGCAGCAAATGGTTCGATCAGCCAAGAACTCATGTCATAATTTCAATCAAAAATAATTTTACCTCAAGCTATAATTTGCTGCAACCTGGATCGCGGTCGCTGAAATAAAATTATGAGACAATTCTCGTGACGGATAGGCATGCCACGACGCAAATCAAAGAAGCGGTAAGAGTGCTGCGCCGACCAATGAGATAAACGCCCTAAAAAGTAATCAGAGAGGAACTTTGCTTCGGCATATAAAACAAATCCGCCGAAACTCCTCCCATAACACTTCGTAGAGATTTTTGGGACGAAAATGATGCGTCATTAGAAGCGGTCAAATTAAAATTGTCTTGTGAACTGAAGCTATTATTTTGATCCTTCGTACAAATTAACCAGCACGTACGTAGAACTCTTACGTGTATTTCTTTCTGTCGGCGCATGTCAACCTTTTTATATTGCAGTAACCCTTCCACCCTTTTTTTGCGAACTCTTCGCAACTATAGGATGCTATGTTTTGATGGGTATAGACCGTGATGCCGTATTGTGGTGTGAATTGAGCTAATGTGAATTTAGCGTGTGGCTCTCGTGTAAAAGAATTTTAAGGGCTCTCTCTAGCCGAGTGCGGTTTCGGGTTAGTTGCTTGGCGTCGCAGCTGTTAAGCCATTCAAGCAATCTAATCATGTCCAGAAAAGCGTCTGCTAAACAGAGAGCCCATCACTTCTCTGGTATGTTAAAACTGTCTTCTGTGCCGTTATTGAACAAACGCTTAGCGTCCCTTTATTCCCAAATTATCAGCAATTGTGTTCATTGCTGCAAAGCAGTGTATGCCTAACCCCCCCCCCCCCCTTCCCCCAAGTTTTTATTCCGGTGTCATCGATTAACTCACCACCGCTGACACCTCTTTCACAACTATTTTGCCCCTCGCCTCCATCGATGCCCCTTCGCAAGTTGCGCAGTCGGGAGCTAACGGCAGAATGAGGTTATGAGATGATTGCGAAAAATAAACAGAAGCAGAGATGGGCGTTAAAAAATGCACTGACAATTACTACACTTCCTAATACGAAATTTGTGCGCAGCCCCAGCTGCAGTGTTCTCGGTCACTGCGCACTTATGCTGCGTCTCAGGAAGTGGTCGCGTGATAAGCGAACGCAAGGCGGCATGCGCTAATCCCCTGCTATCTCGCAGTGCGCCGCCGCCGCCAGCCAGGATGTTGAAAATCGTGTTTGAAGCTCCCGCGCAAATGTCGCGTGGTTCGGATTAGCCTCGCACAGGGAAGCAGCAAGTGTTTTGTTGCATATCGTGCTTGAGCCTCCCGCGCAAACGTCACGTGGTTTGTATTAACGGAGGATGGAACAGCGTCTGGGGAAAGTGTCAGGGGGAGGGCGCTCCTTGGTGGCGACTCATGAAACATGTGGAAGAGAAAAGCAGTGAGAGGCATGACGATGTGGCCGCACGTGTGGTACTCCCTTCACTCTCCTTTAGACGCTCCTCTCCGTTTTATTTCGTTTGTCGCTGCTGCGTTCGCTCACTCGTTTATGCGGACATAAACAGACGCCGCTGCCTCCGTTGGTGTTTCCACTCAAGTGAACTTCACCAAGTAGCTAAGAATCCCCCCAGGTAGAAGAGAAAATGCCTTCCGAACGACATTTTCGTCGGTGTCTTTCACGCTTAAGTATGCGCCTTCACCGGTAACCGGTTTATGCGTGCATGGTCTGGGGCTAGAAAAGGGGGGGGGGGGCGTGCACGCACAACTAGGCTTCATGCCGCTACCGATGAAATGCCGGTTGTGCTAGTATTTATATTTGAAATTGCATGGCTCAATGCCGTTAGTCGGCTGCCCTCCTCAATCGAGTGGTTCGGGTGTGGGTTAATGTATTACACAGACATCTTACACACACAAAAGTGTGCATACGAGGGGGTAGAAAAAACGCAGCCCCACGTTTGCACGCGTAAATAGAGCTCAAGCTTCCATGTTTTAAATCGTTATGGGACGGATGCAATACCGTTCGCTGCGTGTAAGAAGAGAAAGAATCGAAGCGTTGGCCCGAAAACAAGTGCGAATGGCTGCAAAAACAACGGGAAGTTGCTGGCACCGCCTTTACCGCCTCAGGTTCCCCTCATGGAGTAGCGGCAAATCCCCCCGGAGGAACAGCAAATTGCTCGCTTGGAACGCGGGCGCGAGCCAATATCACTTCTTCAGATGGCTTTCAGGGAATATGTTCGAAGACGTCTGTCACTTCTAAGTACGCGCACATGACCGGTTGCCCGTTTATGCCGGCGCGAGTTTGTAGTGGAGAATAGTGGGAGGGAGGAGGGTAGGCGTGCACGCGCAGCCATAGGCTTCATGCCCATACTGATGGATGGCATGTCCGTTGTGCTGGTGCGAGATTTAAACGCGGACGTTAAACGGCCTGATGGGACCTGTCCGGAGTCCTTAGTGGTAGAGCGGATTGGGTGTGTGTGTTAGGCTATGTTCAGATTACCGACGCAAAACCCATATCGTGATCTACAGATAAAAAAAATGCCATGTCACGCATTTCGGTCATCTGAGACGTGAAATGACGTCCTTCTTTGAAATTATTACGACGGTTGCGCAACAGTCTGAACCCGGCCATACCTAAACAGTAAGATGCTTACGAAGTGGGAGGAACACAGGCAGTTCCATGTTTATCTGCAAGAACAAAGCTTGGATCTGTTCGACGTTCGTTCAGCTAATTGCTGGGAAATATGCCCTATTGCAAATTACAATAAACGTGTTTTTTTCGTGCACTCCGTGGACTGCGTCCAGCTTTGCGGGTCATCCTTCTTCACAGAGTCATCCTTCATCATCCTTCATAGGTCATACTTCTTCACTCGACCGGGACATAGACGTAGAGGAGGTGAGGACGACTCTGCACGAGCTGAATGGCAAGTCCGCGGCCGGACCGGATCGCATCACGAACAAGATGCTCAGGAACCTGAACGACGAGGCAGTAGAGAAGCTGACCAAGTACTTCAACAAGTGCTGGAAGTCGGGGACGTTGCCGAAGTAGTGGAAGACGGCCAGGACCATCCTCATCCCCAAGCCGGGCAAACCTCCGAGCACGGACACCATCCGGCCCATCTCGCTCACGTCGTGCGTGGGCAAGGTGCTGGAGCGCGTCCTGATGAACCGGGGCAGCCTCGAGCGGTCTGGGCTGTACCCCGCGTCGGTCATCGGGTTCAGGCAGCACCTGAGCACGCAGGACGCGATGATATTACTCAAGAGCGAGATCGTCGACGACAAATTCAACACGCAAGATAAAAAAGCCATCCTGCGACTGTACCTGCAGAGCGCCTTCGATAAGGTGAAGCACTCCGCGATCCTGGCCCAGGTGTCGAGACGAGACACGGCATGGGCGAACGGTCGTACAATTACATACGAGAATTCCTGACGGGTCGGACCTCCGAGCTTCGCGCCGGCGATCTGCAACTGCAAGAGAAGAGGCTTGGCAGCGTGGGGACTCCGCAGGGGTCCGTCATCTCGCCGCTGCTATTCAACCTGGTAATGATCGGGGTGGCCGAACGGCTAGAGAAGATCGAGGGCGTCAGGCACACCACCTACGCCGACGATATTATGCTGTGGGTCCCAGGAGGCAGCGAAGCTCACATTGAGGGCAAACTGCAGGAAGCAGTCAATGCGATCGAGGATCGGCTCGACGGTTCCGGCCTGATACGCTCACCGAGCAATTCAGAGCTGCTGGTGCTACCACCGAAAAGGGCGGACCGAAGCAAGTACAAGCCAAAACAATACGAGATGATCAAGGTCGTGACGAGTAGCGGCCAAGTGATCCCCGAGGTCAGCAAGATCCGGGTACTGGGCATGGTGATCGAGAAGCAGCGGAGAAACGGCGATACCGTCGCCCGACTGAACGCCAAGGTGGCCAACGTGATGCGACTCATCAAGAGAGTCGCCAACCGCAAGGCAGGGATGAAGGAGGAGAGTCTGATCAGGCTCGTCCAATCCTTTGTGATGAGTCACATCGCGTACGTCGCAGCATACCACAACTGGCTGCACAGCGAGCCCAACAAGATTAACGCCATCATACGACGTGCCTATAAGGTTGCGCTCGGGCTGTTCGAGGGCACGAGTACGGCCAAGTTCCTGAGCCTGGGCGTGCACAACACGCTCGAGGAGAACGCAGAAGCACAGCGGACCTCCCAGCTGGAGCGACTATCTAAGACCGAGGCAGGCAGGAAAATTCTGCGAGACCTTGGGTACGAGGCGGCCGCGGGGAACGCCAGCAGCAGAGTCCCCATCCCCGATGAGACCCGGTGCCGGATCAGGGTAGATCCATTACCAAGGAACGTTAATCCGCAGTACAACAGGGGCAGACGAGCGGCGAGGGCCAAGACCCTAATCGATCTACACGCAAGTGACGGCCACGCGAGGTACGTGGACGCGGCCGAGTATCAAGGAGAACGAGAAGCGTTCGCGGTGGTCGTCGTCGAGGCATCCACTGGTGCTACGAGGGCGGCGGCGAGCGTTCCAGTAAAGGAGGCGTCCGAAGTGGAGGAGGTGGCCATCGCCCTGGCCATTGCCGACGCCGGGTGCCAGACCATGCTGAGTGACTCGAAGAATGCGGTGCGAAATTTCGCCAGGGGCCGATATGCAAGGAAGCCGAGCGCGTGCTGCGGACGGCGAGGTTACAACAGGAAAACAGGAGCATACGTCTCAAGTGGTTTCCGGTGCACGCAGGCGAAGGCGCGTCGGCAACGAACGACAACCACAACGAGACGGCCCACGCGACGGCGCGAGCGCTAACTAACCGCGCCGCCGCAACCGACCGTCCGGAGTGGTGTGGAGTCAAGGACCGCATGACAGACTATAACGAGGTCACAAAATTCCACCGCCTGGCTTGAAGGACTCTCCCGCCCCCTCACCCGGGGCTGAGCCGTGCAGAGGCAGTGTTGTTACGACCGCTGCAGACAGGGTCGCTAGCCACTCCGGTCCTTATGAAGCACATATATCCAGAAGCCTACCCGACCGACACGTGCCAGGTATGCCAGCGGGGGAGGGCGGACTTCGTGCACATGTTGTGGGACTGCGTCAAGTTTCCAGAGCGAGCGTCAACAAGAAGAGGAAGGCTGCCATCGAGGCTAGAAGCAGCGATGGCGAGCTACGACCAAGAAGAACAATCATGGGCCGTCCAGCAGGTCCTGGAGGCTCTCGAAAGGCAGAAGCCGAGCGAAAACGACTGAGAGGCGCCTTCACGGGCGACGAACCGCGGGAGTAGCAGAAGCCGACGCCGAGTAGAGGACCCCACCTGGATGACGTAGAGGCCCGCGTCGCGGCGCTCTATGGCGTCGATCTGCAGGCTATCAATAAAGTTGCCTCCATCCATCCATCACAGAGTGCAAGGGCACTAATTTTTTTGCACGTTTAGTATAACGCAAATTTCTTCTCGCACTTGTGTGGATGTCCTGGGTCAAAGCGCGCGCCTAAAAAGTATTCTCGAAATGAAATTTACTGGCGAAGACAGATCGGCCAACGTGGTCGGCCAGCTGGGCCTAACCTAGGCCTAGCACGACTTCGGGCCGGGCGCGTCGACGACGGCCGCCATGACGGAGACGGCAGCTACATTGGAGGAGATGACGACGACAATGGACATCGGCACCACTTTTCTACCTGAAGATAGCCCTCATCCACCTACGATGCACGTGAACCACGAACACGGACGGGTGGCGGTAGCAGTTACCGGCACGGACCCAACGACGGAGGAAGAAGACGACGAGGGATGGCAGGTGGCGAGGCGGCGGATGCGGCGGCAGGCGATCGGGGCGGCCGGCGGCGATGGCGGCCGCGGCGGCAGCGGTGAGTCGGTCCCTGTTGCTTTGGCTACTCCTCCTGCAGCCTGTATAAATCAGGCGCGTTTCGCGACGGTTAGACTCACCAAGGCAGCACGCATGCCGCATGCGCTGCCGAAAGGGGAGACAAAATCATACTTAGGCCACGTGGCGGGGTAAACGTGGCGCGCACCGAGGCAACTAAGCTCATGGAAGCCATCTTCGCGACGGCGGGAACTACCTTACAGGAGTCTAGAAAAGACACTATTTGCACCAATAATGCTCAGAACATCATCGTGATAACTACCCCGCACGAACATAGGGCTCGAATGTACACAGGCATTCGCCAGCTCAGAATCGCGGGTAGGGAATACGAGGTCAGCGCGTACTCGTCAGCGCCAGACGGCACCGTAAAGGGCGTCATTCGAGGCATCTCGCTATCAGATACGAAGCAGGACTTATAAGAAAATATCGTGAACGAAGCGAACCCACTCGCGCTAGAAGCGCACAGGATCGGAAACACCACCACGGTAATAGTGGCCTTCGCGGGTACGAAAGTACCTAACGTAGTGAAATACGGAGCTGTGCTAACGAGATGTAGCTTATACAGACAACACTACGAGGTGTGCCACTGCTGCGGCAGACTAGGCCACCGCGCAGACGTGTGTCCCTATCCGGACACCGAGATATGCTTTGCGTGCGGAGCGCCCAACCCGGGCCCCACACACGAACAAGAATGCACACCCCGCTGCAAGCTATGCGGCGGGGCGCACCCCACCGGGGTGGCGGGATGCAAGAATCGTTACAAGACCCCACACGTGGTCAAGCAGCGCCGATGGGAGCGCAAGCGGGCGGAGGAGCAGCGGCGAGCGCCGCCATTAGGCCTAGCCGACTTCCCGCAGCTGCGAACGGTCGGAAATGGCGCGAAACGGACGCCACATAGAAACGCTGACGTCAACAGAGCGGCGGCGGCAACAACAACGGCTGGCGGCGCTCCGGCAGCACCCGGAGGAGGCGAAACGAGCCGCCGTAGTGGCAATGGAAATCAGGTCAAGCCCAGCCCGAGAGAGGGCGTGACGTGGGCTGCCGCCGTGACCGAGCCACGACCGAAGCGGGGAGCCAACCCACAGGAACTCAAGAGTAATGCACCGCAACAACAACCACCGCAACCAACTCCGGAGAGGATTGAACTCCGCAATGAAAACGCGCGCCTCAAAGCACAACTCGCACAACAAGAGCGGCATCTACAAGAGGTCAGCAGGAAGCTAGACATGCTCCTTGCCGACCAACAGCCGCAACATCAGCAACACCAAATCCCAAATCTATCACCAAGGACAGCGCACAGACAGGCACAGAGACAAGCGCGAGCCCAGGAGCAAGAGCAATACCAAGAACAAATGCAGACGCAGGAACCCGAACAGGCACACGCCGCGGAACCGCGAGTCGCAGAACCAATTGAAGAAGAAACAACAACAACAACGACGCAGAACGGAAACACAACCGAAGAAGACTTCGGCCCCAGGGCGAAAAGACGTGCTACGGTGACAAACGCGATCGAAAGACGGCACCAGCAATTGGAAGAGCGCATGGACCGTTTTGAAATGGACCAGGAGGCAATCAACCGAAGACTAGCGGCGCTAGAGGCAACGACAGCAGACATGAACATTCGCATGACCAACATGGAACGCATACAAGCGCAAATACAACAACTTCTAACGCGACCCGACGAGCTAACCCAGCAACAGCAGCAGCAGCACCCAAGCAAGAGTCGTCCAACATGGCCCGAACAGCGATAACGCGAGAGCTCGTGGTGTGGCAGTGGAACGCGAACGGCTGCGCAAAAAGAAGGCACTCTTACAACAGTACATCAGACAAGCCGGCCGGCGGCCACACGTAATACTCCTACAAGAAACGCACAGCGAGGCTCCCCCGGGCCTGCCGGGGTACCGCTCCTACGCCAGCCCGCCCAGTGCAAGAACGACTGGGAAAGGTGCGGGACAAGGGGTGTCTACCCTGGTGAAGAAGGGACTCACATACATCGAGCACGGCCTGCTTCAAAACAGTGCCATCGAACACCTAGCGATCGAGGTCGTCACGGGCCGCAAGCGAAAGGAGAGCGTCTTCATCGGGAACGCATACAGCAATCCCAAGCAATTGAACAACGGTTTCGAACTCTCATGCACAAGACGAAGCAGTTGGCAGGGGACGACACAGCGCTCGTGTGCGGAGACTTCAACGCACCGCACACGGCGTGGGGGTACCCGAAGTCCACGACCAAGGGCCAAAGCCTTTACGAGGAAGCCATGGAAGCGGAGTATCAACTACTAAACAACCCATCGACACACACGAGACACGGCACATCCACGCAACGAGACACTAACCCAGACCTGGCATTCTGCAACGCCGCCGGGGCTCGCCGGCGAAAAACGGGCGAAACGCTGGGCAGCGACCACTGCGTCCTCGAGATTGCGGTGCTGCTGCACGGCAAAGCGCCGACCCCCCGCAAGCAAGCGATGACGGACTGGACCAAGTACAGACAGAAGCTGGACGCCCTGACCGAGCACATAGAAGACATCGACGAATGGACGCGTGCTCTCAACACAGCGACACAAGCAGCCACAACAGAGGTGGAAGCGGATGAAGAGACCCCACAAGTCGACAGCCGATTAGCGCACCTGTTGGAGGCGCGAAGCTCGATGAGGGCCAGATGGAAACAACGCCACAACGGGAAGCTCCGCAAGCGCATCGCCTTGCTGAACATCGAGATTGAGAAACACAGCGAGGTGCTCTTCCGTCAGCAATGGCAGGCGGTCTGTCAGGAAGCGGACGGCCAGATACACAAGAGTCGGACCTGGCACCTACTACGCCATCTATTAGACGAGAACAAGACGAAGGGGACACAACATCACGTCCTTGCCCGGACACTACACAAGGCGAAGCAGGATCTAGGCGAAGCTGAGGTACGCCGGCGAATCGACAACAAATACCTCCCACCCACTCCGCCAACCCCCCTCCCGAGTTACGGGGGCGAGGCCAACGCCAAGCTCGACGCCGACATCGAGGAATGGGAGGTCCGGGCAGTCATTTAAACCATCAACTGCAAGTCAGCACCGGGGCCGGACGGGGTGTCGAACAAAGCGCTGCGCAACCTCAGTGACGCGGCAATAACGGCGCTGACGGGATACTTCAACAAATGCTGGCGAGCGGGCAAACTCCCCACCAGCTGGAAAGAAGCCAGAATGGTGCCTCATCCCAAAGCCGGGCAAGACGCCGATATCGACAACCTGCGACCCATCTCTCTGACGTCCTGCGTAGGGAAGGTTCTAGAACACGTCCTCCTAAACAGATGGCAAGCGTACCCGGAAGAAGAGGGCCTATATCCGGACACGATGCTGGGTTTCCGAGCCAAGCTCAGCACGCCAGGACGCCATGCTGCTCATTAAGCACGAAGTCCTAGACCGACCGACCAGCTCCATTGGACAATCGAGCGCTACTTGGCCTGGACTTGAAGAGCGCGTTCGATAACGTTCGCCACTCAGCCATCTTACAACAGGTCTCGCGCCTCAACATGGGGGAGCGTTCCTTCGCATACATCCGAGACTTCCTGACGGACCGCACCGCGACGATAGTGGCAGGAGACATGGAACTACCCAAGAAAAGTCTGGGAAGCACGGGAACACCGCAGGGCGCCGTGATCTCGCCGACGCTGTTCTACATAGTCATGATCGGGGTTGCCGAATGACTACAGAGCATCCGAACGTCGGACACACCATTTACGCAGATGACATCACGCTGTGGGTGTCCGGCGGCAGTGACGGCGAGATCGAGGCGTCTCTGCAAACGCGCCATCGACGAAGTCGAAGACCACCTGCAAGGTACGGGCCTCACGTGGCTCCCCGACAAAGTCGGAACTACTGATCATACCACCGAAACGAAGAGAGTCGAGGAACAAGACGAAACCCGAGATCAAACCTCGCGAACGCGAGACGGAACGACAATTTCCGCGAACGAAGACGCTGCGTATCCTCGGGCTACACTCGATGCACTCGGACACAACGGGCCTCACCGTCACCAAGATGGAAGGAACGAAGATAATGACGGCAGTAAGATCCTCATCAAAAGTGGCAACAAGGCACGGAGGAATGAGAGAGGGCAACCTCCTGAAGCTGGTTCAGTCGTTTGCGATAAGCCACGTGCCTACGTCGCGGCCTTCCACGACTGGTCAGCAGCGGAGAGTCGAAAGGGTTGACGCTCTGATACGCAATGCATATAAGATGGCACTAGGCCTTACACACACACCAACACGGAGCGGCTCTTAGAGTTAGGAGTTCACAACACGTTGAGGCGAAATAGCAGAGGCACAACGCACAGCGCAGTTTACGAGGTTAACATGACTAGGACCGGCAGATCGATACTGCAGAGAGTAGGCCTACCAAACGAGGCTGCAGGGGGAGGGGGACCGGGCACCGCTGCTGTCGCTGCCGCGCGGGCTGCTCGGCCTCATGCAGATTCCGCCAGTCCCCAAGCACATGGATCCAGAGACGAATCGGAACGCCGCTTGCAGGGCAAAGGCCCTCACGGCCACGCACGCGGCGGACACCAACGCCTACTACGTCGACGCGGCGGCGTATCCGAACCGCCAAGGCACGTACGCCGTGGCCGTGATAGCGGCGACCTCAGGGGAGCTGTACACGGCGGGCAGCGGTGCGGGCCCAAGACCCCAGACAAGCGGAAGAGCTGGCCATCGCGCTTGCCCTGACTAACCCAAAGGTGTGCGACAGTGCTGAGGCGACTCACGCAGTGCGATCATAAACTACGCCACAAACAGAGTGTCCTCGTGCGCGTCCAGGGTGTGCGGGGCCCTACCACAACGAACAATGCCAGTGACCATCAAGTGGTTCCCGGCGCACATGGGCCCGGTGGGAACGGGAGCGAACCGTAACGAGGAGGCAGACCGAGCAGCGCGCGTGCTCACCAGCCACGACGCTGTTCCGCGTTCAGCTCCCGCCGCTGACGTGTCTTCGGTTCCTGGCTTCGATTTTCTGCTTTCCCTTTCGGGGTTTGGCCAAGGGTGTTGTATTTTGGGGTTAATTTTTACTGGGCTCTAAGTGAAATTTTCTAACGTGAAGCTTCCCCTAAATTGCAGGCTCGGGAAACAAGTGAGCTGATGTCGTTCAGCTCTCCCGGCCAGGGGCCATCGCCCTGGTCGGCTTCCCTTTCAGCGCAGGAGCTGCCTCTGAATTTCTTCTCGAGTGGTGGCGTGAACAGGATCCCCGTGGCTCAGGTGCCAACCAATGGAGCATCAGTTCGGCTCAACCATCCCGAGGAAGTCCGGTCGGCGCTGCAGGGTGCCACGCAGCACTACCAGTCGGTGACTGAGGTCCGGCAATTTGGCAAGGGTGGCCTAGTGTGTAGGTCCTCAGACCTGTCCTGCATTTCTGACCTGCTAAACTGTCGCATGTTCGGCTCCATTCCGGTGAGTGCGTTCATCCCTCATCATCTTGCGTGCTCAAAGGGCATCATTCGTGGCGTTAGCGCAGATTTGAGTGCTTCGGACGTGCTCCACAAATTTGCAGAGGCTGGTGTTATTGCGGTGTACCGCTGTAGTCGAGAGGCTAATAACACCAAAGTCCCCACTGAGTCAGTTATTGCGACGTTTGCTGGTCTCTCTTGCCCCTCTGAAATTAAGGTCTGGCCGCTGGTTTTCAGAGTTGACCGTTTAAACCCGCGTCCTCTTCAGTGCACAAGGTGTTGGCGGTTTGGTCACTCCTTGAGGGGTTGCAAATCGACGCTCCGATGTTGCTCATGCGGGGGCGCGCACACAGCTTCTGACTGCAATGGAGACGAGGTGAAGTGCTGTCTCTGTCAGCAGGGCCATCCAGCAAACTATTCTAACTGCCCCGCACGAGCTCAGGAAGTGAGCGTGCTTGAGGTCTTGGATAAGCGTCGCTGTTCACGGGCAGAAGCCACGGCCATCGTTAAAGAAAGGGCTTTTGGATACGCGGGTGTCGCCTCTCGTCAGGTCACTGCTATGGACTCTTCCTTGCCGTCACTTGTGGATGCTGCTGTCGCAAAAGCCATACCAGCAGTGGTTGACCGCCTCTCAGGTATATTTTCAGAAGATTTTCAGCAAATGGAAGCTCAAATTCAAGTGATGTCGTCGAAGTTCTCTCAGTTGCTCCACGCCTTTCAGGGCATGCTTGCTTTTATGCAGCAGGCAAATCCAAACTTACCTCATCCCCCATTAAGCATTCCTTCAGGCCACCACTGCTCCTTTTCAGAGCTTCCCAGTTCCCCAGCCAGTAAGAGATTCTTTGGTACAGCCACCCCTTTCAACCACCACGGCTAATGACACAACAGTGCTAGCGCGAGAGCCATCGCAGAATGCAGCAACGGCGCCAGCTGTGATTCCCTCCACCAGTCAGATCACCCCGAACACCCCATCTACTGAGAAGCAACTGTTGTCGAACGCTCCCCAGGATGCTTGCCAGCCACCTTTTGATTGTTCCTCAGTCCCGTTGCCTCCAGATCCGTGCGATGAAACATCGACGGGGGACATGATTGTGACCTTTTGCAACAAAAGAGGCACGTCACCTCCCCCAGGCCCTTCGGCGAAGTCGAAAAACAGGAAAGCCCAGTTATGCGACAATACATCGGAGGACATCCTTACCAGAGCAGTGACGGAGGCTAATATCAACTAATCATGGCTTCTATCAAGGTGTTACAATGGAATTGCCGCTCGATTCGTTCTTCTTCTCCGGACCTTTATACTTTAACTGCTAAATTTTCACCTGAAATAATTCTTCTACAGGAAACTTGGTTAGACTCCGGCACAATTTTTATGTTCCCTAAATACAGAACCTTCCGCCTGGACCGTCAAGGTCGCGGTGGCGGCTTACTGATATTAATATCCATTACCTTCTGTCGTAATGCGTTCAAAACTTTCGACTTTTTGTCCTCAGATTGTGAGATTCTTGGCATTGATTTACTTCTGCCGGGATGCCGCCCTGTGTCGTTGATAAATGTGTATTTTCCCCACGGAGTTTGCGAAGTTAGAGCTTTAGATGCGGCCCTTTCGGTTAGCCAAAAAGCTGTGGTTGTGGCGGGGGACTTCAACTCGCACCACGTATCTTGGGGATATAGGACTGACACCTCAGGGAGACGTCTTTGGGAATGGGCAGGGGATAACAACCTGCACTGCCGAAATGTAGGCAATGCCACATTTATAAGTGGTCAGTCTCGTTCTGTCCTAGACCTCACTTTTGCGACCTCAGGGCTTGTATCCTCGTGGTCCACAATTGACTGCGAGACTAACAGTGACCACACCCCGGTACTTTTTGACATCGTTTGCGCTGCAAAAGTACCAAATCACAAAGTACATTCGTTTGTCAATGTTAATAAGTTCTCCTCGGAGCTGTGCAAAGCAATCTCAGCTTTTTCACCTATGGAGCAGACAATCAGGGCTGAAAGCGTTGTCTCAGCTATTAAGGATTCCATCCTTCGAGCAAAATTTACGGTATCCTCAGTCCATAGCACCGCTTGTAGCCCTTGGTGGAATGAGGAATGTGCTAGAGACTTCCGGCGTAGAAAAGCCGCCTGGCAGCAGCTTCTCCACAATCACAGCCCGGCTAACTGGGTTAATTTTAAATTTCACCGCGCAAATTTTAAGCGAACTGTATCACGTGCGAAGGAAACATTTAATATTGGCCGATTTTCCGCCCTATCACAACCGAATCGTAGACAAGCTTTATTCAAGTTTCTCAGGTCTAGGAAATCATCTCCCGTCTCTCCGAACACACCCTCCCTGGTTCGTACACCAGAAGAATCCGTTGAATTCTTAGAGACCATAGCGAGTGATCTACAGCTGCGGTTTGCGACAAGGATTCCGTCGACAGGCTCTCGAAATTTCGGCACGGCTGACTTTGAAGAGGTCGCTATAGGCGAGCTAGATAGCGTAATTTCCCG
Organism: Haemaphysalis longicornis; assembly: GCA_013339765.2. NCBI lineage: Eukaryota > Metazoa > Arthropoda > Arachnida > Ixodida > Ixodidae > Haemaphysalis > Haemaphysalis longicornis. Next base: position 139,785,741 of record CM023450.1, read on the forward strand.
TCTTCCAGCGTCTGCGCCTGGTCCAGACGGTATCACCGCAGCGATGATTAAACTGTTGTACAAAGAAAGCCCCGGCAGACCTGTTGAATGTGGTTAATATTTCTCTTAAAAACGCGTGGATACTTCCTGAATGGCGCTTGGCCAAGATTTTACTTTTTTAAAGAAACCGGAGCTTGGATATACAATTGATAATATTAGGCCAATAGCACTAACATCCACCCTTGTAAACGTAATTGAGCGCGGTTTTGCTTCTCCGTATTAACAAGTTTTTGCGTACGAGGAACATACTCAACTGCAGACAAATTGGTTTTAGGGAAGGATGCTCTATCTGGTGGGCGCATATAGACTTGGAAAGTCGCATCCACTGGGCCCGACAAAATAAGCAGATCGCAGCATTGGTCACCTTGGACATTTCGAAAGCCTACGACAGTGTGGAATATGACATCCTTCTAGATCTCCTAGCTCGCTATTCGTTTCCGGAGTACATTACTGCGTGGGTAGCGGCTTTTCTGGAAAACAGAGAGTTTTTCTGTTCCCAAAATGGTTACGCCTCTTCCCGGTATAAGCAGACACGTGGAGTACCCCAGGGGTCTGTTATCTCCCCAGTGTTATTCAATGTGCTTTTGAGCTCCATACCCATTCACCGAGATGTGCATACATATGTCTATGCAGATGACATCGCCTTTTTCTCTTCATCGCAAGACATCCATTCCTTATTCATTCCCTTCAATCATATTTGAATGCCCTGGAAGCGTGGTTGGATACTTTGAAATTTTCTTTAAACATTGATAAGTGTGCCATCCTCGTGTTCCCTCTTACGGACCAAATATCGATTTCGTTATCGTATCACCAACAAACCATTCGTCAGGTTGATTCGCTAAAATATCTTGGGGTCCATATATGACAGAAAATTGAATTGGCGCCTACACATTGAACATATAGCTGCAAAGGCTCCCGTGCTGTGGCTCTACTGAGGGGTCTTAGCCACAAAAGAACAGGTCTGAGGGCAGATACGCTCTTGATGATTTACAGCATGTATGTTCGACCAATTTTAGAATTTGGGTGTGTTGTATTCTCTGCGCTGCGACATATAAGCTCATGCCTTTGGTGAAGCTGGAACGACAAGCTTTGCGTTGCTGCTTAGGCCTACCCGGTTACGTCCCGATTCGGGTATTGTACTTGGAGGCCGGAGTCCCAACGCTGAATTCCAGGTTTAAATATCTCACCATCAATGCATTTGCAAAGTTCCTAGAGTCACCGCTGGCCAGATCACAGGCTGTGTTTGTCCAACACGCATTTGCGTTTTTCGGCTCTAATTGGTCTCGTATCCGGCGCCCGCAGGTCATTTTTGCCAATTCTTTACTTCAACCATTAAACTCCACGCTCCTATCAGTTCCCGTTTTACAGTCTCAACCCACAGTAGTGGAGGTTCTTTTGAAACATTTTCCCAAACATGCTAAGTTGCTTCCAACAACTTAATTAAAACATTCTCCTGGCTCACCAGTCTGAATATTCATCGCACGTGGTTATTGCAACCGACGCCTCTGGAAAAATGAAAAAGTTGGGGTGGGTATCTTCTCTCCGGCATTGAATTGGTCTTTTTCATTGCGTCTACCAGATTATATTCCCATATTTTATGCAGAATTTCTGGCTATTCTTCTTGCTGTTCTGAAACTCGATTCGGCGCAATCTTCAGTGATGATACTCACGGATTCCCTCTCCGTGTGCATGGTCCTTTCTTCAGAAACTGTCAGTCCCATGCTTAAAACTTTTTACTCCTTCGTTCCCACGCATGTGCGGGCAATTAGGCTTGTCTGGCTGCCTGGCCACTGTGGATTAGCCCTTAATGAAGCCGCGGATACATTAGCGAAAATGGCATTGTCGTTACCTATTGTGGAGGTGCTTCCCCCGTTTGCTTGCGTGTTGCTAGCCCGTTATCGACAATACCTGCTGGCCCAGGACGTGTCCGATCACGGGCTGCACACCTCTCCGGAACTCGAACACCTCAGGTTTCGGTGGAAAAGAAGCCTCTGCCAAACTCGCTCGTGCGAAGTTTCGCTGACTTCGTTTCGGTGTGGTGTTCCCCCACTTAACAGGTATCTATACCGGGCAGATCTAGCAACCTCACCCTTGTGCCACTTCTGCCATGAAATTGATCGGATGAGCATTTCTTCCTTTTTTGCCGCCGATTCTCGCATCACCGGAGAAGGCTGCTGGAGGGGTCCCCTGCGGCGTCTTGGAATGCCACTAACCTTGCCAGTGCTTTTGTCGTTTGGAGGCACGCAGCTAGGCCACTGCCATGGGGATGTCTGTCAAGCCATTCATTCCTTCATTTCAGAGACGGCTCGTCTGCCTTGTTGAAATGATTCTGATCAGACTCTCTCGCTCCTCTTTCTTGTTCTATTTCTGTCTTCAACCTATATTCTAAATTCTTTCTTCGACTGCACCTTTTTGCCAATCTGGTTTTTTAGTTCAAAAAAAATAAATAAATAAACACTCTTCTTGGCCAATCCCCCTGAGTGGGTATGCGCCACTTTATGGGCCACCACCACCACCACGACGCTGCCCCGTGCCCTCGTCCTATACGGAACGCGAAGAAGAGGACGGTCACACCGAGATGACGCCGAACGACACGTACAAGGAGGTGCTGGCTTGGTATCGGGAGGGCAGGAGAGCCTACCCGCCACCCCACCGAAATCTCACCCGAGGAGAGGCAGTGCTGATACGCCAACTACAGGTGCGCGCGATATGGACGCCAGTGTTCGCAAAACAAGTGTGCCCTGAGATATACCAGACAGACGCGTGTGCGGTGTGCGGCGGCGACCGAGCTACCATGACGCACATGCTCTGGGAATGCCAACCAACGGACTCAACCGCGGATCCGCTACCACCGCGCCTGGAAAGTGCGGTAACCAGCACGGACTATAATCTACAGCGAGAGGTCGTTCAGCTCGCGCTAGCGGCCATCGAGCGCCAGCGGCCGAACCCGCCGCCTCCCCCCCCCAGGAGGCCGGCGGTAGTAGGTAACCCTTTTCGCAGGCCAAATAAAGATGTTGTTTCTCTCTCTCTCTCTCGAAATGAAATTGAACGTAAAATTCTTATTTATTTTGCGATACGGTATTCATTAAAATTTTAGTAGCTGTAGTAAACTCCTTTCAGCACAGATTTGTGACGGTCATTTTTTTTTTTTCACCTTTTCATATTTTTGTCGGTCATATGCGCTATTTATGCTGCGCCGCTGTTCTAATGCGACAGGACAGTCACTTTTTTGTGTCCAGTCATCTCACCGCCTTTAAACGCACTTTTCTATCCCGGTGGTTTCATTTTTTTGAAGTATTTATATTTTCAATTAAATATTTGCGCTATGGTTGACTGCATGCTACTGTATTCCTTTCGGTGCTCAGAAGGTCTTAGTTGGGCTAAATAAATTTTTACATGTGTGCGCGCACGACAAATCCTAGTGATTTAAGAAGTCATCCGACTGACGTCTACATCCAGGCTTAGTGTATGCGCCGCTACTTCACACCTCGAGATTCTCACAAAATAGGTGAGTGAGCGTGGTTCACACTAGTGAACGGAAACCACAGGCGTTGGTGGAAAGCGGGTGATGCACGGAAGCCGCCTGGCGTCACCAGAAGTCCACTAAAAAGGCTGACGAAACGTATGAAGGCCAGTTTTGTAGCTCATAAATGATGTGGGGAATCATCAATGGCGGACACTCAAAAGGACCCAACCAATGGCTCCCGCACTCCGCAGCGTCTCTGGTACCTTGTTGCCACTTGTCAAAAAGCAATATTGCGAACAAATGTCATCGACCACGTAGCCTTACTGCTGCGCGAGTTTATGGGCCCTTTTAAAATCTGTTTAAGGAATCCTTTACGATATGACGTTACGGACTAACACTTGGAAGTTCAGCCTTTACTTTAATAATTTTTGTCCGAAAGAGTTTAAGTAAAGTTTAATACGCAATCACCAGCGTGTCGAACCGAAAAAAATACGGGTTCGGGTACAGCACGGGATTACGGGAATTTGTTTCGTTCCGGTTCAGTTCCGGTTCGCCAAATCACAACCCGAACCGGTTCGTGAACCAGTTCGGAGAGTTAAATTATAACGAACTGCGAAAAACTGTTTTTTAGTTTAAAGCCACCATAAAGACTACGTACAATTCTGGTGCATTGAAAATACGGCTATTAATTGTAACCGTCGCGCAATTTTAAATACAACAGTAAGCAATTAGGGTAACTAACAGAATGACGCTTGCCTGAGTTCAATTCAAATTTCCCATGTTCGCACTGCTGCCGGCCCATCTGTTGGCACATTTTATTATCATTTCGAGCAACGAGCCCAAAACTACATTTTGTATTTTGGGGTTGAAATATTTTTTAACGCGTTGTTTCTCGTTTAATTACAAGTATTACGCCGGCGTGTTTTTTTTAATTAGAAGAATATTACAAGTATCAGTTATGTATCATTGTTTTGCCTCAAATGTTCCTAATGCTTGCTTTTTTGCTGCACCATTTTGACACGTATGAAGAATTGTTCCAGCTTTATTTGTTTGGAAATTGTTTTGCCTACATAGTCATCTCATTCAAAAGTTCTCCTACCTTTTAGCCGGATAGCTGAAAAAAGCAACGCACAGACGCACATACAGAGAGAAAAACAAACTAAAGGGCTATAAAGTAAAATAAAAGCCCAACTCCTACCACATACGTATCATGAGTGACGCCAATTAAAAATAAACAGACTGGACCGAAGTCAAAAAAAGTTTTTAAGAGGCAGGAAGAGAAGAAAAAAAGAAGAAAGAAGAGAGATTTTTCACGCGAAACCAAGCCGAGGGAGGGGAGGCAATCAGCGATATCTTTTAAACTAATATGTAAAAGCTCAGCTATGACTCAGCATGTCGTTCTTCATATATGTGATATTGATATGCAAACATATATGCAGTTTAAGTGCTTCCTCGATGGTGAAATCTCATGCTCAATGTTGACCCCTCTTGATCTTCCGTCTCCGTTCTCTGCCGTGATCCTATCTTCATCTTCCCCTGTCCTGCTGTCCCTTGTGCCGTAGACCTTCTGTAAAACTCAGAAACTGATTACTTCCCCAACCCCCTTCCCCGTGTTTTTCTCTCCTTTACTTTATATTAGTCCTGGCTGTTACTGATGTTCCAACCTGAACTATCTGGATTGTGGTTGCAAGTCGCGTTTTACAGAAATTTGTTGGACATCCGCTACTTCCCACTCCTCCAACTTATACTCCCTTCATAATTCGTACTTCCTACTTTAACATACTTTTACACTATTGCTCTTATGTCGTGTTTATCGCTCATTATCAGTAATATATGATCTCGTGCACCCCGTTACGCGATTATATCTGCCAACTAACCTCAGATATTTTCAAGCGAGTGCACCGCTCTAACCTCTTCCTCTCTTCCTTAAACCTTACTGTACATATATCGATCTACTCTTTTACAATAGTGTTTCTTTTCGATCCCCTTTTCAACCCTTCCTGATTTCCTGTGTACACCTCTTTAAACGGTCTTCTCTTTTTACTAAAAGAGCACTAAAAACACCAATAGGTCCACAACTATTATTGTGCCCTTCTGAGTGATCAGCCCTGGTTGGTATTCCCGTTTTAATCCCTGCCCACGGTGTTTATAATATTTCCCACTACTCTAACACAATTCCGTGCTGTTCTTGAACATACCTCCCATGGGGGAGGGTATTTGTCCACCTCTTGCCACGAAATGCACCTTTCCGCCTAGGTATGCCAGGGGGTCACCAACACGGACCGTCTCTGTGTTTATGCAAGACGCACATACAGACCAATATTTCCTCGTTTGAGTATCCAAAAAGAAGCAACTATCTACAAAACTGACTATTATTGCAGACACCACGGTGCTCGCTGCCTTTGCTCTGATGGCACGTTTCAATATGCTAAAGACAGTGCAAAGGAAGGGACGTCTAGAGGGAAATGTCATTTTTGGTGTATTGCTTTTTCGATGGTTGAACGCAGCGAAGGAGAGGAGAAATTTGTCATGTTCGAAATCGGCAGGGGACAAATTAAAGCCATAAGGTAGGCCATTTCTGTTTCATTCGGCCGTGGAGGCACATTTCTCAAAACATTACTGGGGCGTGTGATGCCCCGAAGCTTCCCCTGTGCTAAAATGCACACCGTATATTTCCGTCGGGCAGAAAAATTTAGACCACCCGGGTATCTTCAGCTTGCGTCGAAATGTAATGACACGGAATTCGTCTTCGTTTTCTGTCTTCGTCGGAAATGCGGCAGCCGGCGCAGTTCTCGAACCCACATTTTTGTGACCAGCAGCCGAAGGTTCAGCCACCGAGCAGCTCTTGATTGTCGCACTCGTCAAGTATTCCCACTTTTGATCTGTGTGACCTTTTTAAGGCAAATTCAGAAATACGACAAGCATGCATGTTTCGGGTGTTGGCCTCTGCCGTTGCGCAGTGCAGCAACACTGCGGCCCGGTTATCTGTAAGCAGTCGCAGCGAGGAAAGAGATAAGTCGGTGTTTTATATCGCCTGCATGCGGGCGAGAGCGCGATATTTTGATTATTCAGCCTTGCACTCTGCTCGCGCTATTAGCAGCAGCATAGCATTTCAACATTGGTTCACGTACCTTTTACGTTTCGGTTCGACACTCTGGAAATTACATTGATTATCAGCTCTGAATGTCCTTTAAGTTTGCGACTTAGGAACTCGATGTATTCAAATCGGCAATACATTCTTCAAAACAGCGGCACTCTCACTTATGTTCTCCATGCTATCGCATGTATCCTACTCTTTCAATTCGATAAATTCTGATGATTTGTTTGATTGTTGGGTTTAACGCGCCGACGCAACGCAGGCGATGAGGCGCGCCGTAGTGGAGGGCTCCGGATTAATTTTGACAGCCTGGGGATCTTGAGCGTGCACCGAAATCTCGTACACACGGGCGTTTTTGCTTTTCGCTTCTATCAGAAAAGCGGCCGCCGCGGCCGGAAATCGAACCCGCGACCTCGTGCTCAGCAGCGCAATGCCTTAGCCACTGAGCCACCGCGGCGGGTAATTTGATTGATTCAAGCCTTCATTTCAGCCAATCCAAGTCTCGGGAAGGCGCCCGTTGGAGTCATATTTCTCTACATGTACCAAAAGTTAGATCGCAAACGACCTATCCCTTGGTATTGAAATGCTACCGTGGAGTGTGTTGAGCTCACCTTGCCCACAGGTACCACAAGTGTACTCGCTGGAAAAATCAGAGCATCTCAGTATGGCTGCACCCACGGCCACGATGTTGTGTTTCAGTGCCTTCCGACCTCTTGTGGAATCGTCGGTACGGACAGTGCGTGATATGATGCACCGTGGAACCACTGCTCTCTGCCCACCACGCAAGCACGCACACACATCCCGCGGAGGAGCTGGTGGTGCACGATCTGCGATCGAAATTGCACACAAAATGAAATTAGGGAAATGAACCACCCCGGGATTTTTAAATCCTGGCCGGCTTTTAAAGCATGTTTAGCTATAGCATCAACTTTTAACTTCCTTATGGTATGCTTCCCTTTTAAGAAATTTGATTGTGTTGTATATGAAAAGCGGTAAGGTTCACAAAAGCACCTTGCTACCTCTTGATGATGGTGGCGTGCCACGTGCGGCGTCTCTCAAGTGTATGACAGTATTGATCACGTACCTCCATTGTGTCTGCGTCCGTTTTACAACTTCACGGTGTCCAGTAGACGTGGCTGTTCACAGACTGGAGGACTGCCCTTTTACAGAACAAATTATTCTGCGCTTTTTAAGGACAAGTGGCCCGTGCCAGCAGCACTGGGGGCGTGCTGGTCGTCCGGCTTTGTTTCGCGGTGATACTTTTCCTTTTGATTTAAGGGAATGGCTCATATTTTTATTAACTTCATTTATCGCGTTTTTTGTATCGTTTCTATTTATTTCAATATATTTTCATTTCCTCTCGTGGTTTCAAATTTCTGACGTTTAGAGTACCCAACCGAGTTGCACTGTGCAACCGCAACATGTTCCGCGTTTCGTTTTAACGCGTAGAATTCTTTGCTGTATACCACCACAGTCGGCACCGTATAACGCCCTGCATTTCCACAAAACTTCATATATGGCAGAAGTTCCAATAGAATCGCTATAGTAGCGTAAATGGAGATGAATGTTGGGACAGAATTTTGAAAAAAAAAAATGAAAATATTGAAATTAGAAAAAATAAAAATTTCTACAAAAACGATCTGACAAAATAAAAAATATCTATCTTATAAATCTCCCTTTCCAAATCTAAAGAATAAATTAAATCGCCCGCAAAAGCACGTTAAAAGTACGAATAAAAAATAGCGTAAATAAACCAACTCTGCAGTACACCTTGTATCTTCGGCGCAGAAACATAATTAGCGAAGTAAATACACTTCATCGCTATACTGGTATACATTTACATCAGTGGCGAAAAGAAACAAAATAAAACTGCTCGAGAAAAAAATAATATAACGTCTTTCGGTGCACATAGCCATATTTGGCTGAAAAGGACTCTCACTCTTGACAAGCGGCATAATAATGCTACACATTATTAAACAGTTCTCTGACTTTGTGCATATTTTTACAACATATTGCATCCCATTCAAACTCAATTTCACGGCTACGGACAATTTTGGCAATCTTTGTGTTGAACCCGTGCAATTCATGCAGGAAGCCGTGCTCTTTACGGAAATGGGCAGGTGAAGCTGTTCGCAATTTATGTATATGATAGCGATAACACAGTCATAGCTGTGAAAGGCTTGATGGATGTATCCCTGTTATGCAGCAGAGGTAATCCGACGTTTGATTTTTATTTTTATTCCTTGGCAAGACCAAGGGGAGGCTGAGACTAAAGGCGGACGTGGCCTGACAGGGGCCTCAGCCACCCTATTTACAGCGTACATAATAACACGTCTGTTCACAAATTTAAGCATAATAGCACAATGGTAATAGAGAAATACCACAAAGCAAAGTCATTACTACATTTTCTATGTAATGTACAAACCATAGGTCCAAAATTCACAGAAGGATCACAGTGTACACATAAACGCAGTAATTCGTACGCATGAGGTTTCATCAGTTACACTAGTATGTCACAATTACGTATGAATGTATTTTTGTTTGTAATAGTTTTTAATTTCTACCTTTAAGGGAACATATAGACATATATTTCAAACCCTTAATTATATATCAGTATTGCAAGCGTTTTGCTTAAGTAACACTTATTTGACCTGTTTTTTAAACGTAAGTTCACTGGCGTCGAAGTTTAATTTTTCCCCCAATTTATTTATTAGTTCAGTTGACTGGTACAGGAAAGATTGCTCACCATCGTTCGTTCTTACATTTGGAGTGTGCCGTATTGTATGTCTGAGATAGTAGCCAGAAGATTTATTGTTAACTTGATTGTGGGTCTTTTTTTCTTGTTGTTTTCAAAGTATCTCGGAGTACATCGGTGGCGCCGCCGTAAGGAATGCGATGGTGTCCAAGAAAAGTAATGCTTCTGCAGATGGCAGTCTTTCTTAGGCTACTTAATCGCGATAATTTTAGTCTGTGTCCCTGTCTGTATGTCTCTCAGATCAGCCACCGGACCAAAAGATAAAAGAATTCTGAAACGAGAAGTTTATAGAGAGAACGTTTCCAAACCACTACATCTGGTACAATAGTGCATACTTGTCTATACAGCAAGAACTCGTTAATTCGAACTCGGTTAAGTCGAACTTACAGTAAATTCAAACTGACACCCTGGTCCCCACACAGCCCTGTACATTTTAATGGGAGAAAACTCTCCATAACTCCAACGCGTCGGTATCCAAAACAGTTAAATCAAACTGGAGTACCCTGGTTTTCATCGCTCCTCGTAGGACTCGGCCCAGAGGGATTAGAATCCAAACCAAGCCAAATTTGCTGTAGCGATCAGCAACAACGAAACGAAAAAAACTCCCACCTCCCCTCGCGGGAACCCCTGTGTAGATGCGACATCATAGGCGGAGCGGCGAAGGGACCGCGTTTTATAGCGCGCATAACGTTGAGGGGACTGCGTAAGCCGGTCCCAGTCGATGACGACGTTGGCGTACTTGTAAAGCGGCGTGGACTGTAGGTGTTTGAGCCAAGCGTGGATGTTGCTTCGCCTGAGAACGGCACACCGGTTATATGCGCAGCGCGCCCGAAGGAGAGGAAACCGCGGAAGAGAGAGTACTGCACATGCGCCGGCCCCAGCGCGTCTGCCGCGGCTATGACGCGACGTGCCGCGGCTATGACGCAACACAATCCAACACAATCCACTTTAATCTAATGCAATCCAAATCCAATCCAAGCCAATCCAATCCAATGCAATTCCCCTTGCGAGAGAGTGTTCCCTATCGGAGAGGAGAGGGGGTGAGCGGCCGAAAGCGCAGCTGGCGCGGCGAGGAGAATGGGGGAGGGGTGGACAACGCCGACGACAACGACGACGACGGGACAAGGCGAGTGAATCAGATGCTCTGCATCTAAAAAACAACAGCGTCGCGCACTACCAGCGGCGACCGCTTGTTTCGCTTCCCCAGCAGGCGCCGCGCCGCCGGCGTCAGTCCTCCTGAACTTACCGTTGCAGGTTTTCTTTGTGCCGCGGTCTTTGGTCTGCGCCTGCGTTCACGTGGCGTGCGCAACAAACAAACGGGTACTAGCGCCTAATTCACGAGAACGAGTGCAGAGGTGGCTTCTTTGGGTCTTACCAGCGCAGAGTGACGCGATGTCCATTCATTCTAACGCCCTCCTGCTAATTCGAACTCCGCTTAATTCTAACAATTTTATGGTTCCCTTGCAGTTCGAATTAACGAATTATAGCGCAAGAACAAAGCACTAGGCATGTTCGAGGCAAAACATAAATACAACTGGTACTTCGAAGCGTTCCTACAATTCCAAATAGTTGTGCTCTTGATATCTTTGAAAGGAAATACAAAATGCGCGTCCAAAACACTCTTTTGACACGTAAATACAAAACATTCTGCAGAAATAAAGATAATTATCTACTAATGCCTAGAGTGCTTATGGCGCTTGTCTTTAGTGTTAGAGAAATTAAGAGAATTATCTACTAATGTGTAGCATTTTATGCCGCTTGTCTTAAGTGTTAGTTTTTACAGTGAAAATGTTTAGTTTTTGTAAACCCTGTCCTACCAATTAGGTCTATGTACGCTATTATTACGATTCGAAGTAGAACGTTAGCGAAATCTCCATTATTGTGGAAATACAGCGCGTTATACGGTTTGCCATTTTCCGTACTTGCTTAATATTTTTCTTATTTTTATGTTTTTTTTTCTTCAAAATTTCGTTCGACGAATTATCTCCATTTACACTGTTATAACGATTACATTTTGAACTTTCGAAAAATCTGCATTATTGCGGAAATGCAGGGCGTTACACGGTTGAAAAGTTTCCGTATTTTTTATATTTTTCTTATTTTTTAGCATTTCAAAATTGTCTTTCTACGAAATATCTTATTTACGCTTATATAACTGTTATAGGTGGAACTTCCGCAAAATCTGCATTGCTGTGGAAATGCAGGTCGCTATATGGTCTGCCATTTTCGGTATTTCTTTTCATATTTTGTTATTATTTTTTCAGAATTTCGCGTTCAATTGGTTATCTCCATTTACGCTATTATAGTGACTACAGGTGGACCTTTTTCGAAATCTGCATTATTGTGAAAATGCAGGGCGTTACACGGTTGGCCAGTTTACGTAATTGGTTTATATTTTTCTTATTCCTTTATTTTTTTTCAAAATTTCTTCCGACCAGTTATGTGCATTTACGCTATTACAACGATTACAAATGGAACCCTTCCGCGATATCTGCATTTTGTGGAAATGCAGGGCGTTAGACGGTCCTGGCTGTGGGGTACTCGGCAAGGAATGCTGCGCATTAAAAACCGCTAGCGCCCGCGCGAAGGCACCTTGGCGGCAGGAGTGGAACGCGGTAAATTCAGTTGAATTTAGCAAAGCACCACCGTGTTTATCGTGTGAGGAGCGAGATGGCAGGGGAAGAGCGTAAGAAATGGGCGGGGAACAGAACAGAGGCATTTGCGTTACGTGGAGCGTGGGAGAGGCTGCCGTATTCCGGCGACATTTGCAGCGAAGTGGGTAATTGCGCTGTCATTTTTTTTTCAAAACATTTAACTTACGCTAGTTAACAAATGGGGGTAAAATTTGCAACTATGCAACTGGGTCATACAAATATTCAGCAAGAAAAGCAGTGTAGCAAAGTAGCACATTAAATAAAAACACAAAGAGCAGGAGACAAATAATTTCTAACCCAGAATTTTCCTCGTGACAAGAACTACACCTCCCAAACAAGTAAGTGTATTATATCAACGAGAAAATACAACAGAGCTGGGGAGCGGAAAAAAGCACGAGCGCTGACACATTCAGCGCTCGCAGTTTGTGTGAAGTCTTTCTTTTATCTGTGTCCTATTTCGGCTGTCTTTTTATCAGCCCTAGCTAACACACCCAAATAGCCACTTTAGTGTAAGTACACCAGTAGTCACTTCTCGCTTGCCACTTTTTTTTTCGACCTTGGCGTCCAGGCAGTCCAGCCAGTGAGAGGGTTTGACAAAGGAGCACGCTGACAGCCACGAGAGCGTCATCAGCACAAAAAAGGTCCCTTCACTTTGAATAACCAAAGAGAAAGTGGACAACGCAAGACAGGGCCCAACGGCAAAGCTGTTTACGATAGTTTTTCTCTTTACTCACGCTTCGTAGTTCCCTCTCTTGTTAGCTTCGTTCCCATCATTCCTTTTCCCCCGAAAAACGCCGCCGGGGGGGTGTTGGCCCGGTGGCGTTGCCACGACTGGGACGGTTCTGTTTGGGCTTACCATTGTCTTCGTTTGGCGCTGGCGGAAGTGTGGCGTGAGTTGCCTGAGGAGGCGCCAGACCGTCGCGTCTGCGCGACTCCGCTGTTTGACTGCTTTCAACAGTGCCTCGCCTTAGCCCATTGTGTTCACTCAACACCCGCAGTCATGAAGGAGCCAAAACGTTTGGCGTACACACCTGCTGCATCGCATCGGATGTCCAGAGTAGCCGTCGCACGAACATCTACTCTCCAAATGAACTGCGCCTCTTGGTAGCGCATAATGAATGCAAATGCTTGCGGAACATTCTGGTGGTTCTGTCGCGCTTGGGGGGGACTGCAACATCGGAGTGGCATGAACGTGGGTGTCAATGCGTATGGAGGGAGCACCTATTCGTTCTCTCGAGACAAAAACTTGTGAAAAATCGTGCCTTCTGGCGCCTCTGGTTGCACGCTCGTTGACGGTTACACGAGCCAATGCCCATGGAGGGACATGGATTTCGCTTTGCATCTCCAAGTAACGGTCGTTTATAATTAACTTCCCTGATGTTTTTAGTTCAAGAAAAAATCTACAAAACACGGCCAGAAACCGAAAATTACTTTTTTTAGATGTACGGTAAAGCATTAAGCTTCAACCGCCACCACTTTCAACTGGTGTTTTTTATATCCTATTAATAAACTCCCGTACTAAAGTTCAATAATTCAATATTCTGGACGTCATGTTCCCCGATGACCCTTCCTTTCTTTACACGTAACGAACATCATTACCTACACAAATATAACGCTTGGATTTTCGCACTGTACCCTCAGTGACGTAAATAAAATCGTGGCCGCCAATCTGCTTGCCTAGCTGCAAATGTCGTCAAAAGACAATAGTAATCTGCTGTCTCTGCCACGTAACTGTCTCTCCTGTTTTATCTGTGCACCTCTCACGCTGTTCCCCTGTCCTCTCGGTCCATCCACTGGAGGTTGGAGGAGTTCAATTATACCGCGTTTGCACTGCTGACTGACGCGCCATCTGTTGGGACTGCTGAGATTAGTGGTGGAGCCACAAGTGCGAAGCTCAGGTGCCAGCCCTGTTTGTATTTTGTTTTTTATGAGCGTTTATTTTGCCACAGGGCATATATTTATTTATTTATATTTCATACTGCGGACCATTGAAGGCCCATGCAGTGTGGGTAATTACATAGTATTCAAAGCAATATATATGGGGGTATGAGTTGATGACGAAAGGTGATTAGATGAAAATGAAAATGTTCGCTTCGCGGATGAAGTCAAGGAGTGAACGATGATGGCGCCCATGTATTCATATGGCGTATGCGGAGGCGTCGTCTCGCGGAGGCCCGTCGCCGCAAGGTGCCGAAGTCGCGTCGGCCTCAAGGCGAGGCAGGACCACAGCAAGTGGCGGAGGTCGGCGATCGCCTCGCTGCGGTGGCACACTGGGCTACCAGGGTTTGTAAAGGAACCTCGGTATTGAGGCCAGTCGCGGGTCACGGCGGGAGTTGAGGCCAACCCCACCCGAATCCGTCCTGAGCGCAACCTCTCTCCGCACGGGTAAGACCCGGGGGGAGGGTGGCAGCACACGGTGGAATAAGAGCACGTGTGCGGAGCCGTAGGTGTTCTTTTCTCGTAACCAGGAGAGTGGCATCATCCAGCTTTAACGGGGAAGTCGGAGATGGAACGAAAGTTACCAACCAGTCGGGTTGCTACGTCTTCCTTGCAGTGGTCTGTGACAAGGTCACATGGAACCCATTCAAACAGAATTGTGTGAGCGATTCCTGCCGCAAGTTGGTGAATACTTTGAGCCAGCACAAGGCTACGACTAACTAACCGTGAAGGCGGACTGCTTGTAGAGCATCGGTGCGAGTATTTTATGGTTGAAATATTGTTTTCCACGGCTTTTTTAAATTTGCTTTCTCAAAAATTGAGCGCATATCTACTTTAATTAAAAGAACACCGCCAACATCAATTATGTATTGACGTTCCTCCACAATTGAGCACACTTTTATTGTTTCCAGAACATTGTTGAGAAATATGGAGCATTTTTCTGGATTTCTAAGATTGGAAATGTTTGATCCTTGTAAACGTCTCGCTCAAGAATTTTTCCAACTTTGGCTGGACGGGGTTATCGAGGGACAGACAGACAGACAGACCAACATTTTCGCATTTGATGGCCCAAGAACGACCATCTTCTTTAAAACAAAATCGTTAGATTGTAGAATACCGTAAAAACACCGTAAGAACAACCTGCTACAGCATCAGTAACAAGAGGCCCTTGAGTCACCTAAAAACCTTGCCGTATGGTGAGACATCCTTTGTATTCGTATTTCCACAGCGGGTAAACAATTACATCAAAATCTGCTTTACAACTTTGCCCATGACGCCACCGTGTTGCCAGCGTTTCTGTATTTTATAGGGTTTTTTTGTAGCTTGATGTACAGTTTTTATACACTGTTCCCCCAGCGCGTAAGTCAAATCACACTGGCCATGCTTTTCGAGTCGTGGACCCAGACCGACTCACCATTATTCTTTCTACAGGTTTTTTGCTTGTACTGCTGCGTGCTGGTGTATCTTTTCTCGCAAGATGTCTGACATCAAGGTAGATGCGCCTGACGACGACGATGATGAGCGGACGTGTTTGACATCGGCTCCGCAGTTAATGGCAAATTATTTACGCCAATAATGCAAATGTTTTCTAGGTGATTATCTCTGTGATCAGGAAGAATGGGAGCCTTAGCGCAAAAAAGACGAGGACGGTGGCAAACGTGACATCGATTTCGTCACAGGAAACTGATTTCTTCATTGAATTATTGGCCTTTGAAATCAACAGCCGGCGAGAGGCCGCTAAGCTTAGGCGAGTCACAGCCAAGGTTAGGCAGAGCGCCGTTACGGCTAGGGATGGCACAATCCCAAAATTTCGAAGAAGAGGAAGAGATGCAGTTATCACTTTCATCTACCAGCAATTCTGGCAAGATGAATAATACACAAGTAGAGGGCAACGACATTTCACCCAAGGAAATGAATACGGCAGGATGGAAGGAGATCAAGACCAGTCTACTCGCTCGTAGGCAGCAGCAGCAGCGTGAAGCCGCATCAACGGGGAGGAAGGAAAAGGGATAATGGCACAAAAGGAAGCGATAACAGCAAGGCGAATGAGATCAACGGCCATCAAAGCGGTGAGAACGCCGGCGCTGCCGAGGGTGAATATTAATATTGTAATGAGACCGAGAGGCTGACTTAATGTGGCCAGGCTAGGCCTAGTAGAAGTTGCCGCGGCAGTTCATGCGGCGGCAAGATCCACCTGCGAGGCGAAACCGAGGACATTCTGTGCGTCAACGAAAAACAGAATAATATTGTGATTTGCACGACGCTCGACGAACGGGCCGACCAGTACAACAAAGTCACAGAACTTGCGATAATGGGAGAGCAGTACGAAGTGTAGACGTACATCACCGCTCCGCACGACACTGCTAAAGGCATAATAAGGGGAATACCGCTCAGCGAGACCCGAGAGGAAATTCACGCCAAGATTGTCAACCGCAACAACCCTTTGACGCTCGGTGCCAAACGAATTGGTACAACAACGGCTCTCACGGTCGTCTTCGAGGGCAGAAGGATGCCAAATTACGTCAGGTGCGAGTCGGTGCTATTAAAATGCTCGCTGTACTGCAAAAAAATTGGCCGCGTATCTGCACCTTTCGTTGCAAATGTCGTCAAAAGACGATAGTCTTTATCGGCTTTTGCGAAGTAAATGCCTCCCTTCGCTTTCCCGCTCACCTCTCATGTTGTTCCTCTTGCGTCGCGCTCCTCCCAAGGTAAGGACGCCAAAGGTTTGCTTAAATCATTTTAAATTTCCCGCGTCCCACTGCTCCAAACCGGGTGTCTCGATGCGAACGCTGCCGTACGGCGAAGACGTGCGTTAATCGAGGCGCCCTACTTCACCGTTTATAGAACCGCGTTTCCCTACTCCACGTGCGTTGCAAGCAGAACGTGGAACCTATCTAGTGGAACCTTGCGTAACTTTTCCGGTTGATTTCTTAAAATGGCGCCAGAAGCTATAGTGGCGCGGGCGACAGCAGGCGACGGCGGAGTGAATTCTTTTTCTGCAGTTGATGAAGTATTTAATTTCGCAGAAGTCAAGCATGTTTGATTTTTTTATAAAGGAACACTGCAAATATCACTTCTGTATTGATTTGTTGTCTCATATTTGCGTGATGTCCTGTTCTTCTTCAACGATGTTGACAAGTATGAACGTTACACCGGACATCGATGGGTAGATTTAGCTGTGACTATATAAGACTATTCCGCAGGCATTGTTTTGCTTTGGCCGGGTGGCTGAATCGAGTCACAGACAGACAGACGCAGAGACAGACAGACATACAGACATACAGACAGACGAAAATTTCTGGGTTTAAGTAGCGCAAGAAAGACTATCGTCTTTACAATCAATGTATGCAAACAATGCGGCCGCGTGGGCCACCGAAGAAACGTGTGTCCCAACCCCAACGAGCGAAGGTGCACGGGCTGCGATAGGCCAAATCCAGCCACGAATAACCCGTGCAGGCCCACGTGCAAGCTATGCGGGGGCAATCACGTGACCGGCAACAAAGCGTGCAAGGCGCGATTCAAGACGCCGTACGTGGTACCGCGGCGACAATGGGATCGGCGCGTTGCAGCCGAGGAAGAAAGGCAGCAGCAACAGTTGTCGCTTGCCTTAGATTTTCCGACGCTGCAGCCGACAAGCAACAAGATAGAAAGAACATTGTCCCTAGAAAAAGCCGAGTAGAGGGGAAGGTCACCTTCGAGGGAGAGTATACTGCGCAACAAAGCAGGAGCCCAGCGGCACGAGGCGGGGACGGCCGCCGTCGCGCGAGCGTGTGAGCTGGGATCAGCCGCGAAGATCGGTAAGAAGGCGACCAGGAGAAAATGCTCAAGGAAACAAGAAGAAGAAAGCGATGCCATGGTGGCCCTTCGCACCGAAAACAAGGAGGTTGTTGATTCGGCCTGTGCCCTGCCGCAAGCAGTCGGTGCTTATGGCAACAGCACCCAATGAGAACTCGCTAGCGCGGCAGTGCCAGCCTGCGCGAGTTCTGTGGACTAGTTCGTGGAGCAATGAACGTTGCGGCCCAAAAAAAGGTGAACTCAGCATAGAAAACGATCGGCGAAAAAGAAAAAAGTAACCATAAAAAAAAAAGCATGTAACCGCGGCGATTCGAACTTGCGACGGCAAAACACTTGCGATACATACCTAGCACCCCAGACGACTAGGCCACAGAGGGCCGCTGGCGGCGATGGAAAATATAAGGTATATAATGTATAACAGTTTACACTTTTATTTAGTTTTAGTGTTTCAAGCAGCTTAGGTGACTATTTGCTGTATTGCGCTCGTGCAGTAAGCGTCCCCCGAGTTTCCACAATAGCTCACGTCTAGCAATTGCATTTCGTTGACGGGAAAGCGTTCGCAGATGCGTAGTTGTGCTGGTGACCGCTCTGCTTGTTCGCCCAGCGCAAAAAAGTGCTTCCCGCACCCTAGTTTTACGCTGTACGGTAAAAATATCAGTTGATTTTATTTCCTTAGTACCTATATTGACTTCGCTCACTCTTCTCCCACTTCAAGAGGCCTTATATTTTCCTACTGGTGTACGAGTCAGCGAAGCGTCGCATGTGCGCTTGTGCAGCGCTTGTGTGAAGCGACCTTGACTTGGAGCTAGATACAGTGTACAAACTAACGAAGTAAATAAAGGGGCATTCTTCCATTCCCAAACGTGTTGTGGCTTAGTTTCAACTTTTCGAGCGAATTGCGACGACCCGTTGGCGGCCGGCGAACTAAACGGTGGGCCGACTGACTCGGTCGCGGAAGGTCGGCGAGCCGTGCAGTAGCGCAGCCAATTGTCAGCTCCTCTCCTGCTGACGTCACACGAAAACGCCACAGAAAATGGGCGAGCGTAAAGAGAGGAGGACAGCATTTTCGAATTGATTTTTCTACTAAATAAATTCGCGTAAACGCGCACAGAGTGGTCGAAACAGGGCCCAGAGACTCCGGGCTACAGTTTGCGCTCGTGATCCCGCATTGTTTACAAATCACTTCAGTGTCCCTTTAAACTGTATCACTTCATATAAAACTGCCCGCACTTCACAACATGTCGCGAGACACTATTGGAACTCGGTACCCCAACTGCAGACGAGGAAGCACATTCACAGCGCGTTAGAGCGGACCTTTCATCTTACGAAAAGGTAATTGAATATTCACTAACCAGTGGTCTGTACAAGCTGGTATGATAACCTGAAACGACGCCCTCTATAAACATCCTAGCGCATCTCTCTCTTCACGGAACCTGCTAAGTAGGGTATGATCTTGACCGAACTCATAATCTTCAAATTTATCTCTACAAGCTCAAGCGGTTTGTGCCCTCACTAACCATGCACAAACCGCATAAACTTGAACTGTAATATCTCTTCGATCGTTCCCTCCCTCAGTGTCCCTCTCCTTCCCCCTTAGGGCATTTACGCCCGCTCAGACATAAGACGATTCTCTCTCTCTCTCTCTCTCTCTCTCTCTCTCTCTCCTCTCTCTCTCTCTCTCTCTCTCTCTCTCTCTCTCTCAATCTCACACTCTCTATCTTTCACGCCAACAATTTTTACCTGGTCTTCAAGAACTGTTCTTTTTTGCAAATGTTGGCTACTCGGAATCGCAGATTCTCGCTAAAAACCTTCGCCTATTTTTCGACGTTTGTAACAACGTCAGCAACTGGCCGTTGCAGAATTTTGGGTTTTTGACTGGAGACCCCCTGCCTTTTCTGGATTCACTTCTATTCAGTCTTCAAAAAAAAACAAGATTACGTTCACTGACCAAAATGTTGTTTTCCTGCTTAACCAATTCACATTCAATTATTTATGCGCAAATATTTTTTTAAAATCTGCTGGTAATGTATACATTGTAAAAAATGCATGTTCCGAATTTGTATTTGTTCATCGCAAAATTATCTACTCTTCGCTTTTCCACAGGTAATTAACTAGTACGAAATGATGCTTTCGCACAGGGTGTAAACAAAAAAACTGCTGTATTGTCTATTAATTCACAATTTTATTGTGTGCCCTCATATCTCCAAAGCTATCACGTCGCTTAAATTATCCCACTGCCCAATTTTCAGTTCCTTATCTCACTTTATATACAATCCACCTACACAGTCTATAATGTCATTTAGGTCTACCATTTTGTTTTGTAGGCTCATTTCTGCCACAAATAATCTACCTTTTCCGCGTCTTCTCACCGCCCCTGGGATTGCTACGCCAGAAGCACTACTTGCAGACCTCCTTCTTTATTTGCCAATTCCCACCTGGCCTTACGAATTGCCCCTTTCCTTCCCATTTCTGGGAGCGGGTCGCGTCGTACTCTTTTCACACAACCCACCAATAGGGGTGGTTTCAGTTTTATATCATGTTTATATGTTTCGTTCGCAGAGTGTAGCTCTCATCTGCAGCGCTATTTGTCTCCAGCCACTCTTTCATATTTATGCCTTCCCTGTGTACATTGTGTAAAATATTTTAAGACATCCATTAATTTCCTCTGACTTACTTGCTGCTGTCCGCCACTGCTCCCCTTTGCTTGAGTCTTTCACTTTTGTCGCTCGCTCCGCCTTCATGAAAGCTCTGAGTTCGCGTAAAAGGATCTTTCTACACCAGAGGGCGTCCGTGTCCGAGTTCAGCTGGTGGCCGCTTAAATTAAGTGCATCCCCTTCCGCACGAACCCCATCTCGCAGCCAGCAGTCTGCTTTCTCGGCTGAGATGAAGCACATTAAGAGTTGTTGCTTTCTCGCTTCCTTTTTTTTTTTCTGAGCAGCACTGACATTTCTGTCACCGCCTGTTCTTGCCAACCAACCTTTTTTTGCTTTACCTTTTTTTCGCTTCCTATTCAGGCGTATCAGTGTGGCTTCCGTTGCTTCGCCTACCACTGCCATGAGAAATGATGGTGCTCAAGAACTTGTCAACTCTCACTGTTTTTTTTCTTCTAGCTTCTTTCTTCTGCTGCTTTGCATCGCTTATTTCACTTGTGAGCCATTTTTCCTGCCTTACCAGCATTGTTTCTCGCCGCTTCTGAATCAATGCCCTAGCACGCACCTCAGTAACTCAAACAGCTCGCCTGCTTTTCTCTCGACAGTTCAATTCGGTCGAATGATCGTAATCCACGCATTTTGCGCCCCCTCATGTCTCCCACCTATGCCATCACTCCTAACACAGCCGATAGGCTATTTGAAGCATTTATGCGCTCCCTGCTGCATGCTCTTCGTCTGCGAGGTTAACTTAGAAGAGGAGAGAGAGGAGAAAGAAACGCTTATTTGAGTCGATAATAAAAAACAAAAAAGAGAAAAGAAGAGTTGGTGGCATCTTCTCATTCGAGAAAGCCGCTAGCTATCGTTGCTGCTAAGGCCCGATTGACCTGGCATAACTGGTTCTCAAGCCGCGAGCTGTTCAGCCTGCTCTGCTTTAGGGAAGGGTACAGTCTAGGGTGTGTGGGGTGGGGCAGTCCTACACGAAGTGGCTAGACTTAGGTTAATTTAGAAATACCAAAGAATTGTGATGAACTCTGCTTGACTAGTCTATAAAATGTGTACCGGTATGTGAGAAATCGGAAGAAAAAATGAAGTGTCTAATACAGCGTAGCATTATTATTCAGCTTGTCTAGAGTGTGGGTTTTTTTACAGCCAAATAGGGCTTTGAGTAGCGAAAGTCGTTTAATTATTTTACCCTTTTTTAGTTTTCTTTCGTGTCTTTTCGGCAATGCTGCAAATTTATACCAATAAAGCGATGAAGCGTCTTTACTTTGCCCATTACATTTTTTCCCCGAATTCGCAAGGCGTACCGCGGATTTGGTCCGTTTACGATATTTTTATTCGCATTTCCAACGTTATTCTGCGAAATGCTTTTGTTTAGCTTTCAGTTTCTTTTTTGGGGGGGGGAGATGTATAAGCCGAATATCCTTAATTTTAAGATCATTTTTGTGAAAAGTTTACTTTTCTATTTTTCTTATTTCTGGTATTTCAAAATTCTGCCCAACCAGTCATTTCCATTTACGCTATTATAACGGTTACAGTTGTTACTCGCGCCGAATCTGCATTTTGTGGCAATGCAGGGCGTTTCACGGTCGTGGATGTGGGGGTACTCGGCAAAGAATGCTATGCAATTAAACAGCTGAAATTGTAACACTTATAGCGTAACGCCCGAGAGAGCGTTACTTCCATTGCTACAGCAGGCGGCCGTCATTAGCGTCGTCTCTCGTACGCGGAACTCTCTGCGTCTCCCCACCCTAACTTTGCTTAGATTACCCGTAGACGTGCTTGAAAAGCCGTCTTCGCCGGAATTCCAGGATGCTGGTTTTCTGCTGCCGTGCTTCTAATCGTTGAATGGTGGGCGTGCCGGCACCTCAGCCAGCCGCTAACATGCTCGCTCAATGTTCTGAGAAAATGCCAACAAAAATGTCGACAAACGTCGCGGAAATTTGTGGCGCTAATGGTTTAAGCGATCTGTTTTTGTACTGCAAGCAGCACCCACCACTCTGCCAAAGGAAGTGCAACTCGAAGCGCTGAAATAGCACGGCTCAGTACTCAAGCACGAATGTACCTCCTTTCAATTTATCCAATCTTTCCGCGCTTATTACCTTGTAATGCGAGGATTGGTTACTTACGCTAATAAGTTCCTGTCCACTGCCATTCCCTTCTAATGAATTTTTTAAAAAACTGAACGCGTTTTGGGGCAAAGTACCGCGCCCCTTTTGCAGCACAAATTGTAAGTTTTGTTTATGTATACTTGACATCCGAGATTTGCACATAGACATATTCAGTGTTCTGTCTTAAATACTACAGAGCAGCCAAATTTCGCTCGGAAGTCAGCATTCGTTCTCTGTGCGCTCACTTTAGTCCTTGGTTTTATGTGCCCTGTGCTATTCAAGATGGCATATCAACTCGCAAAAACCTGCACTCTGCTGTGTTGTAGGTTCAAACGAGGGCATAAATTCAGAGAAAACCAGGAATAATAACTCACTCAGAGGCCCAGGATGGCAGGCATAGAATCGGCGTGGAAAATCAAATGCAAGGCGCGGTGGCTCCGCCACGGAAATAATTAAGTCAGACTATGCGCAAACACGCCTCAACGCGTGCTGTAATACGGATCATTAGGCTGCGCTGTTTAATCAAGTAAGCTAGTTAAGGCAGCTAGAAAAATAAGGTCACACCAAAGCACACCGAGAAAGTGAAGCACGGATATGAGCTCGGACTGCAAGGGAAGCACACCTATTCCGGTTGGTGTTGGAGTAAGAGTGCCGCCATAGCGCAAATACGCGCCCGCATAAAGCCTAACGACATCCGGGTAGATAAGAACTTCGATTAAGTCCCTCTTCCGGCTGTCGCGAAGGGCCGCTATTCCGAAACTCAATTAAAAACGTGTTTTGCTCTCAGTTTGTTGCGAAATTTTGTTCTTGCATTAGTAGCAGTAATGGTTTTAGCGTTAAGATTTAGTTTGCGAACGTGGAAATGTTTAAACATTTTATGATATACCACTATCACACAGCAGGATTTAAGGAATCCTATTACCTTAAAACCCTGCCTATAATGTCGAAAGATTACCGCCAATTTTGAGACAACAGAAATATTCGAAAAGAAAACACAGGCACCCTTTTTTACTACTATGTGTGCTTTTGTTTTGTCACGCACTGCAGAAGACAATGCTGGGTCTGTGTTGCTGTAAAATTGCTATTGATACAAGAAGAGGTGCATTTATATTCGAGAATTTATGAGTCCATTGTCGCGTTCTGCTACCGTTCAGTCGATAAGTCCCTTTGCCGTTTTATAGTCATCAAACAGCCTGAAGCAAAAAGTGAAGCAAAAACAAGAATGCAGGTGACGAAACGACAATTCGAGCAAAAATTAAAAAAAAAAGTTATTTCTTTTGCAGTGCGCAGCCAGAAGTGGCGAAGACCGGAGATGCCTAGCGGAACGCGTTCCGCTCCCCGCTAGCAGACGACGCTCGCTTTCCTAGCGCAACTCGCAACCGCAGCGCCGCGGTGGCGAGAGTCGCGGCCGGCCGCCTTCTCTCCACGGCCGCGGCGGGGAGATACGGAACTGAAACTAAAGCGTGGCAAACTGTTCGCATGGCGACGCAGTGAAACATCCCCCTCGCGAGGGGCACGATCAAATGCAGAGCATTTCCGGGGGCGCACGACGTTAAGTAGTTTGCGTTACGTTAATGTTGTTGCACTTGTGGCAACTGCTGACGAGAGAGCGCTCGTCAGCAGTAAAATTGGCAGCCTCGGCGCACGTTGAGTCCGAGAGAGGGGAGAGAGTGTCCTTGAAACGTGCCTGGGCGCGCTATCGAATGTTGATCGCGCCGATAGCGAAACGTCTGAGCCGGGCATGTCGAGGCGAGCGATGCGGACAACTACGGACGCCAAGAACGGGTGTCATCGTGAGTTAAAGAAATGCTCTGCATTTAAAACGAATAGCAAGAAAGGATAATAAATTGTTCGAAAGAGTTGGTCAGAGGACAAGAACAAGAAGTGAGACAAAAAAAACAGGAAAAAATACTGAAGACGAGACGAAAAATAAAGCAAAAACAGATTGGGGAACATCCAGCTATTGCTAATCCTAGCAGGAGACGTCACAATCTTTAGCCATCGTCTCGCATCCTCAGTTGTGGCTAGCCGAATTCTAATTTCAACCATGTAAGCGCTCCTCAAGAGAGCTGCGGCAGTGTTAACGGGGATTCGGGAATTCCCTCTCCGTTTGCTCTTTTAAGGACCTTTTATTGGATCCGATTCAGGAATCAGTTTAAATACCTAGCGGCTGCCCCCCACCCCGATAGGTATAACTTCGCTGTGTTTTCTCGAGATGCTTTCTGCGATTCCGGTCGGGGCTGTTTCGTGCGGAAGAGCTATGCAGACAATACTCAGTTACGTTAGTATTTTAAACACCACCCTGCTTCTACTTTCCCTGCCTTCAAACCTCAGAAAAAGGAATGCCATTATTGTTTGGCGAATAGCAAAATTTGTAGGGGTTGCACTCTTTGAGTTTTTTGTTACGTATCAGTTGACGAGCTGAATCTATCAGCCTTGCAGTCATTGCACGCTCTTAGTTATACCGTAATACTGTTTCAGGGATGTTTAAGCGCTCGTGAGATCCCAAACTCCCATAGATATATTGCTGTTATTACCGAGTAAAGTTCTCTTAGACCTCTACCCATGTGCATATACTGTGGAGCCCAAGTAGTGCCGGACCTTCACCCCTTACTCTGGCGCTGCACCAGTTTCTTCTGGGGTCGGGGTGCCTGACTGCAGAAATGATGAGCCCCTGTTGACCTAAATGCCCATCTTGGATTAGTCCGCCGCGAACCATCTTTTCTTGGGGAAATTGGCCGCTACGCGCTGAAAAGCCGTCTCGGTAGGACAGCCTGAGCCGCACGTGACAATCCCCTCAAGATAGCATCAATGACTGAAGGCACAAAAGCGTGCCAGCCAGCTACCCCCTTTCTGTAATCCCTAACACCCCTTTGGATGCGAGCCTACTCGTTATTACACAAAATCAATCAATCAATCAGTTGACTGGACCTTGCAAAATGGCAGCACCATTCAAAATCTACAAAGCGTGCTCAGGTGTCCTCAGAGATCTTCGCGTACGTCAGACGAAATATGTAAAAAAGAAAATGAACTTGAAATTAACCTGAAGACGCGATATATTGTTCTATAGTAATAAAAGTTGTGCCCTGGTGACCAGGGCCATTCGAGCTGCAGCTGGCCATGGCATCCCGGACATAGAGACGCCACCCACCATTGCGGACCGACAACCATCCCGCCTCCTTTCTTCCCATTCAATTGGAGCAATGCACGTTTTTTACTCCTCCTATCCAATGAGAAAATAATTTAGGGGGAGGCAATCATCAGGAAGTTCTCGAAGTACATTTTTTACTCAGTCCGCTTTCATGCCAAAATTATTCGTCCGGATAAACGTGTCCCTACTTTTAAGCGGAAACCTCTCCATAATGTCTTCCGTTTTGAAACTCGAAAATTGGCTTCCTAGTATTGTTTCCGTTGCGTGTACAAACCGCTACACTTCCTTTTTTTTCAGTGAACAACAATGCAAAGTAAAGACACCATCATTCTTGCAGTATTCGCCAGAACTGGCTCTTTAAATCTCCAGTGACGGCGTAATGGCCGCTCCTCGCAGTCAAACAACGGTTTCCGTTTTAACAACACCAGTGTCTTCAAAAACGCAATAAAGATCGCCAGGTAACCAGTCGGGGGAAGTCTTTGTAGGAATATTATTTCGTTGCATTACCATTGCTTCATGGTGTTCTGGTACAATAAATAGTTAATGGTAAATCCTGCAAAGTGAGTTCCCTGTATCACGGAATATACCTTCCGCATTGTGCACTGCTTTGATAGCGGCTGGTAGGCGCATTTAAACTTTTTTGGTGTGCTCGTTTCTGGTGTTTTCAGCGCCTTTCATTTGAAAAGCTACCCCCTCACTGTGCTGAGGCTTATCTTGCGCCCTCAAACATATGCGACAGGACTTTCGTAGAAAATGCCTTAATGATATCTCCCAGAGCGCACGTCTCTCCCAGAGCGCACGTCATTAAGGGCGGCGCTGTCTGTCAAAACGCCAAAGCACGCAAGCATGAGTTCCCGATAAGCGGCATCTAAGAACGTCCACGTCTGGCGTGTTCTTTCGGCTGTCAAAGCATCAAAACGTGCCGCTTAAATCGCTGGCTCGGGTGGGCGCTCATTGTAAGAACTCAAACGGCTGACAGCAAGAAGATTACTGGGTAACACCGGCTAATCTTTGGGAATGTCAGGTCTTGGCGAAGCAGTTGATGTCAATATTTGCGGCTGTAGCTGGTTCATGATAGATACTGTGAGCGGTGTATTGTTGAACACATCTACAAATCAGGCTCCTCTGGCAAAAGTTGAAATGTACAAACTCGCTCACCTTACACTAATTTTTCAAAGGAGGTGGAGGTACACTTTTATTGAGAAATTGAGAAAAAAATCAGCAGAAATTCAGAGAATTGTCTACCAATGCGTAACATTTTATTGCCACGTGTATTGAGTGGGGCTTTCTTACAGCAAAATAGGGCTGTGAGTAGCGATAGACATTGAATTTTTTATTCTTTCGAATATTTCTTTCGGTACTGTTCGCCAATGATGTAAATATATGCCATTACAGCGATAAAGCGCCCTTACTTCGCTAACTATTAAGTTTTTTGCGAAGAAGTACAGGGGTACTGCAGAGTTGGGTGATTTACGCTATTTTTAACGGTTTCCGATGTTCTTTTGCCGACCTTTTTTTTTATTCTTCGGTTTGGGGGCGGCGGCGGAGATGTATACGACGGATATTTTTTTTATTTTGCAGATCATTTTTGTCAGAACGTTTTTTCGGTTTTTAAGAATTTTCTGGTTTTGCAAAATTTTGTTCGACCTATTTCTATTTACGCCATTTTAACGACTACAGCTGTATTTCGCCAAATCGGCATTTTTATGGAAATGCAGGGCGTCACAGAGTTTTTCGATATTTCACCTTTTTTATTCGTATTTTGAAGCCTTTTTCTGTCTTTTTTGTTTATTCTGGTGTTTTGGGGAAGGTGCGTGATGTACATATTTTTTATTTTTTCAGATCATTTTTGTCAAAATTTTACTCAGAATGTTTTTGCCATTTTTGTCATTCGTTTATTAGTATGTTGATCGTATTTTTCTGGCTTTTTTGTTTATTCTGGGGTTTCGGGGGAGATGTGTAATATGCATATTTTTTGTTTTGTCAGATCATTCCAATCAAAATTAATTTTCCTATTTTTCTTCTGTCTAGTTTTCTTCTAAATTTTGTGTAAGAAAATATCTGTACGTTATTATAGCAAGTACAAGTGTTTCTTCCCAAATCTGCATTTTTACGGAAATGCCGGGCATTATGCGGTTCTTCGCAATTTTTTATTGGTGCTTTGAACGCTGTTTGGGGACTTCTTTTTGTTTATCCTTGGGTTTTGCTGGGAGATGTATAAGATGCATATTTTTTTTATTTTGTCAGGTCATTTTATTGCAATTTTATTTTTTGAATGTTTTGTTACTTTCGGGCTGTTTAGAATTCTTTTTGACAAATTATCTCCATTAACGCGGTTATAACGATTACAGGTGTCTTTTCCCAAATCTCCATTTTTGTGGAAATGCAGCGCGTTACATGGTTTTTCTCCATTTCTTTATTCGTATTTCGAACCTTTTTTTTTGTTTGTTTACGGAACTTTTTTGTTTATTCTTGGGCCTTTGGGAGAGATGTATAAGATGCATTTTTTGGATTTTGTCCGACCATTATTGTGAAATTTTATTCTTTTTTATTTTTCCTGTTATTTTGAAATTCTGTTGCACCAATCACCTCCATTTACGCTAATACAACGGTAACAGGTGTTACTTCTGCAAAGTCTGATTTTTGTGGAAATGCAGAGCGTTACATGGTCTTGACTGTGGGGTACCCGAATGCTAGGCATTAAGAACTTACACCTCCACTAAAGCGAACAGAGGTGAGCGCAAAGCTTGGAACTAGTCAGTATACACAAAACCGAAACTCAAAACTCGAAACCACCCCTTAAGAATACCCAAAGCGACTCCCCAATAAACGCTAACCAAATCGCTGACCCAACCCAAACGAAGGCTGTACAACGCGCTGGCTGACCCTGACGCAATCGTAAAACCATACCACGCACACAGCAGATAAAGAATTACCCATAACCATCATAAACAATCACTTCATCACAGACAGATTCGATTTACTTGGCCTGTGTGCTATTACTCTATAAATATCGGCAACTGTCAAATCAGCCGCTCATCTCCCAGCATGCAGCACGGCCTATAAACGGCAGCGTCCGTGCCAGCGGCGCTGCGCTAAACAGGGACATCAGTCTGGAGGGCGTCCATTTCCAATTAACCGCTCATCTTCCGGTGTTCAGTGTGGCCTAGCAACGGCGGCGTCCATGGCGACGACGCGGCGCAATGACACTCCAACACTTTGCATATGAATGTCGCAATGACGCAATCAGATAGACGCCGGCTTCATAACGCGGGGTATTTCGATTGCTTCAGTGGGCAGTGTTTTGTTTTCTTCTTGAGGCGCTCGATTTTTAAATGCGGACCATTTCTTAGGCTCGCGATGTCACTCGTCGATGTTGTCGGCGCCGTCCACACGCTCACTGCGCATGCGCGTCCCGTCGAGGTGCAGGTGCACGTCTCTCCCCCGTACCCTCCTCGCTCTCAACAACAGGTGCGGCGATGCGGGAGGAGCGCGTGCACCCCGTGCGCTCCGTCGGTCTCAACAACAGCTGCGGCACCTCCTGCCCTTCAGGGGAGGAATTAACGCGGATGTGACGTCACGTTTGCTCGCAGCGTACCAGCGCGGTGTGTTTACATTTTTCCCAGTGCTGCCTACACGGCGTGTGCGCCGTGGTGGTTCAAGTAGCCGCGTTAGACTTTTGCTGTTGACGCAAGAACTCGTGAAGTGTCGATGGTTGTCGCCCTGTCAACCGTCGTTCAACAGCTCCAGCGTCTTCTGGCTCCACGGCTTTGCAGTTAGCTGTGGCCGTTCAACTGTCCACCATCGGCCGACTCAGGTTGAGCACTCCTTTTTGGCGGGTTTGCAATCAGTTCGCTATCTCCTACTGAAAATCTTGCTTTCTGCTCGCGGCAGTTATATTAGCTACGCTTACGAAATTCCGTAACGGCGCGTTCTCACCGTCTTGCATTATTGTCGCTGTTATGCTGCTTCTGTTCGCGTCTGTCGGCGATCGCGAGCTGTTGACGGTTTGTTGCACGGCGCGGAAACTCGCTCGCATGCAAACCCGTCCTCGCCATGGCGTTTCCTTGTCTCTTTTAATGTGGCGTCATTAACATCACTTGTTATCCTCGGACGCTTTTTCCTAGACAACGTGCCTTGTGCTAACCGAATCTTAATATTGTAACGAAAATGAACTTGCAGTACGATCTGTTGGTGAAGTTAGAGCGTGACAGACGCTGTTGGCAAGGTTTTCATGGTGTGCGTGTGGTTCGTGAGGGCGTTGTAACACGCTCCTTTAGCCTGTTGAACTCGTTGCTGCATCCAGCACTTTTGCTTGCCAGGAGTGCCCTCCCAAGGGATGCTTACTTCGTTATATGTTTGCATCGTTAATAGTGGGGCCAATCATCGCTCAATCATCCGATGGAAATTCAGCGGGAACGACCCGGATACAGCAGGGCGGCCAAGAGCACTGCTTCTGTGGTCTTCGCTGTCGTTTGCCCTTTTTTAGCCATCCTAGATTGTTTATTTACTGCTGCCTCAACGGTGTTTCATTCCTCATGTTCCATGTCTTTCTCTTGTAGCATCTTCTGACTGCAGACACGGTGCCTCTAGCCTGCCTGCAGCACTCATCCTGCCATTCTAGTGGGGACTGATGTTTGCAGGCCACTTTGTCACAACCAAACGGGTTCCCGACTTTGCCTGGCTTGTAATTGATGGTATACTTTAAGATCCACCGCTTCCGTTCTCCTTCTGTGTACATTTCAAGCGAGGGTTTACAGTCACACGGTAGTTGATAGCCATGGAGACAGCAGCGTGTGTACTGAAAATCAAGCTCAGTTATTTAGGCTAATGTCAAAAAACCAACCTGATCTACGCATCCATTCCAACCTGACATTTTCAAGTACAAGTCTTTCAGTAAGTAGTGTAACAATAAAGTAGTACGGATAGCTCATGCACTGCTTATTTGCTACCTTCATGTTTTTACTGATGAAAATTTATGGACGATGCTATATGTACCACCTAGTGAGGGCCAACCAGAAATTGCTATATGCACTACCGATATAGCACAATGTATGAGGCGGGCTGGCGTGACCTTCGTGCAAACAGCATCGTACGTGGTTTCCGTCACGATAAAGTTTGCACTGTATCTTGGGTGTGTAATGGGTTATGGCTGACCACAGGGTCGTTTACGGCGCCTTCCAGCTTCCAGTGGAGGCAGGAACATAAATTACGTTGTCGGCCAGGGCACAATACATGCTGACACCAGCATAGATATACCGGGCCTCGAATGCCCGCGTCATTTTTTTTAAATTTTACTTTTGAGTTTTGTGTAAGCAAGGATGTATCTAGTGCCCCTATGCTGTCTATCTTTGGTTTTTGCAAACACTCTAAGTATATCGCACGGTAGCTTTATTCGTCTTAATGATATTTCTCAGGTGCCAGATTGCTCGATCTCGCATGGTTTCCTATGGCTGCCAGGGATGTACAATGTCTCGAGTTCGATTCTTGGCTGCCCGAGGCTGCATTGAATTTATAAAGCAAAAAAAAATTAACTTCTTGTACACGATGTCTTGGTTTACGCTAAAGATCCTTGAGTGAGAGGTCTACCACGCTGCCCTGTGCCTCATAGTGCGAAGTGACCTCAGTTACTCGATTATGCAGCAGTTACTTAGTGCCTTCTCATGTAAACTCTTGATTGCAAACGGGAGAAGGTGCACCTACCTCGCCTTGAGCTGTTAGACTAAGTTGCCTTTTTCGCACGACGTCTAAGCTGTGTGAGAAAGAAAGCCATACAGGGCTGAGAATGTTGTAAGAAACGCTTCTTATGAGAAGCAGCTCATACATAGCGTTTAAAAAAAGCTTAAGTCACATTATTTTGCAGTGCGCTCTTTAAACGTTTTACACCCCTCCTACCGCCGTGCTTTATTGTTAATAAAGGCGCTTTGTATATGTAGACACAGGAAAATGAAGCAGGAAGACTATAGATATTTTTTCAGCTGCACAGTGTCGCAGGCTATGCACCTGACACAATGTTGTTTGTTCATCACGGTTTGCACTGTGCTTTGAAACAGTTTGTTACCAAGATCCAAAGACTCACTGGCAATTTCATGTCAGGAATGATACAAAAAGATTATATGTGGAAGCACTGCCCATATTATTCTTGTCATTTTGTAGTTTATGAGAGCTGCTGCAGCCAAGCATTCTATGGTATATGTATGAACTAGAAAATACATGGAAAAGGCAGTCTCTAAGCTGGAGGAAAACTATCGAGTAGCATCTGCATTTAGTTTAAATAGTGGCGTGTTGCCCAACTGCTGGGCAACCGCTATTAATTTTATGCCATGTCAGATGCCCATGATTGTGATCAGTATGTGAACTCTAGGCAGTTAATGTTGATAAAGAATCCGTGCTATTTTCATTCATTCTCTGCCACTCGTCTGTGCTCATGTGGAGAGCATTCGGAAGTGGAGACGCTTAGCATATTAAAACTCAGAATACTGCCGTTACTCAGTAAGACTCAAGATATACCTGGATCATTGACACGTTTCTACTTCTGTTTCATGCTTTAATACCTACCTCCATATAGGTAGAAAAATGGCGCGCGAACCTTAAACAGCGGAAGGAAAAGAAGCAGCCACACCCTCACCGTAAAAGTCAACCAGGAAGACGAGGAAGAAACTATTTTAGATTGTTTGCAGGCAATTTAAAATAGGTCTGCATGCCAAAGTTCCCGGCGAGGCGGTGTTGTTTCTTACGCTTTCAAGCAATACAATAATACTGTTGTTGTTTGTGCAATATAAAGGCTGCGTTTTCTTACACTACTTCCTGCGGCCTCAGTTGTCCTTTCTGGGTTTTGACCTCTGAGGACCACACGGTTGCATATGTAATTACCAGTTACGGTTTGTAAACATGATAGAAAAAGAGCACAAAGTACGCATGGCAAATTCAGACCTTTTGCTTGTGTTGTTTTTCATTTATAGTTAATTTTGTTTTGTCCTATGGCACAATGCAACTCTCGAACCACCTTTCCTGAGAAACCTATTGAGCACAATTTTTCATACCAGGCAATATACGTGCAATGGCTGCACAACACTTTTTGCTTGAATATGTGGCTAAAAATGTCTTTGTTATTTGAAGCAGGCAGTTTTCATTGCCAGTCAGACAAATGGGGCAGATGCCATCTGTGCAGAACCGCATGTGACCGCACCAGGGAGGAGGAAGACAAGCATTTTATTGAGCCTTTAAAGGCCCCTTAGGGACGTGGTGACCGGCGTACCGGTGACCACAGCAGCCGTCGCCGTGACCACCCGTTGGGTAGACAGGTCGGAACTTCCCAGCGCCTCAGCCCAGTGCCCACCGTCTGCTAAGAGGGGATAGGGGTTGTGGGGTCAGTTCCAAAGGAGATGGTCCAGAGTTTCCACTGCTCCGCAGGCCGGCAGTTGGGGGAGGGGGTAGACGGAAGGATAAATGGTGCAGGTGGTAGCAACAGGGGAGGGTATGGGTTTGCACCAGTCACCATAGCCGTTCTTCTCTGTGGAAAATCCAGGTGTGCGGGAGGAGTTGGCGGCGTGAGAGGCAGTAATGTGCCGTAATGTCTTGGGAGGTCAAGAGTCTGTCCCGAGCTGATAGGGCTCATGAAAGGTTCGAGGCTAGGGCCTGCTCGGACCGGTGAGCTCTCGAGCGGCCCTATGTTGGCTGCCTCATTTCCCCCCACGCCGTCTGGGCAAGAGTCCAGATCAGCTCTATGGGTTACGTGTAGGAGGATTTTTTGAAGAGAATTCCGAGCGCCAGGGGCGAGATCATGCCTCTGGTGTAATTTGAATGGCCGTTTTTCGAATCCGAGAATGATAGTGGTAGGGGGCGGCCGATTTGTAAGGGATAGGGCGATTGCCGCCTCTTCCTGCCTCAGCGGGTCGGATGGTGCGGACTCTTAGGGAGTTAGAAAAGGAGTGTCTGGGATGGGTTGATTAGTGCGACAGCGTATGCGTCCTGCGTCGGTAGCAAGCTGCATCCACGTAAACCGTAGTGGGGTGGACGGGTATTTCTCTGTAAGCACTTGTGCTCGTTGTTCTCTACGCTGCTTGTTGAAAACAGGTGGCATATTGCGCGCTAAAGGGCGGATAGTGAGGGAGCCATGAATGTCGGGTGGTACCAGGGAGCCTGTCGTCACAGAGAATAGGGCTTTAAGGTTAAGAGTAGCAAGGAGAGTGGCGACCGGTTGGGGGGTGAATGAGAGCCTGTTTAGCTGACCGATAAGGTGGGCTTCAATGAGTTCCTCTGCCGTATTGTAAATGCAGAGTTTCTCGAGTCTGGGCATGGTAGTCCTCTGAGGTATTTGTAGCGCCGTTTTGTAGATCTTTCAAATGAGGCAGTTGACTTTAGAGAGTTCGGTACGCCGAGGGGAAGATATACGGGAGGGAGTAAGTTGAGACGGCTGAGCACAAATGCCTGTTCACCCGGATACGCTCCATTTCTTTGAGCCCCTTGTTGTGGGCAGCATCTGCGGATGAGGTGATTGTCTGATTCAACTGAGAGTCAGCTGTGTGCTGGGTACTTACTGTTTTGCGCGATTGCGTGTATGCAGAGCCAAGTATTTTCAGGACTAACCACTTGGGGAACATCCCTACGCCAATCCGGACCTCAATGGTGGGTGTCTGGGTAGTTGCCAGTTGGTTTGGCGGATTTTTCGTTGAGCATTCCAAGCCCAACTTCGCGAGCGGCGACGTAACTAAGTCAGTTCCCTGTTGGAGAGCCTCCTCGAATTGAGCGCCGCTTCCTCTGGTGGTCCACAGCGTAATATCATCGGCGTAAGCGAGGGACTGCGGTGAGCTACTGGGAAGGTGGATTAGGGCAATGTTAAATAGGAGCGGAGATAATACTGCGCCTTGAGGCGTGCCAATGGTTGGGAGATGGATAGTGTTGGATTGTACGTCGCTGAGCTGAATAACAGCCATGCGGTTCGAAAGGAAATTACGGATATAGTTGTACGTGTGGCTACCCGGAGCCAAAGTGGCAACGTTACGCAGAATAGCCTGGTGTGATACGCGATCAAAAGCTTTCTCAAGATCTAGTGCCAAAATGGCTGAAGTATCTACCTTTGAAGGGGCAGCGTTAATTTCGTGTTTTAATTGCAGGAGTACATCTTCGGTTTCCGCACCATGTCGTTTTTTGCCAATCGCTTGTTAGCCCTACGAAAACCACAGCACGTGTAGTGACTGCCCTAATCTTTGTCTCAGCCTTATAAATTGACGTGAACCTTTTTACTCCTTAGTTAAAACAGATTTCCTTTTTTGTTGGTTGATCCTGTTTACAGTAAGCACTATTTTTTGTAGAGAAAAGGAACTGCCACCTGAAGAAAACCACCTCTGCTTCAAAAATGCAATGATCAAGATTAGTATCATACTACAGTTGAACCTCGTTATAAGAAACATGGATGTAAGAGACAAATGGGTATAAGACACACTATTCACCCACATGGCTGGCTGCCCTATCTTTCCCATTAAATTGACCCCTTTTATAACAGACATCGGATGTAGAAGACAGTTGGTAATAAGGGACAAGTCATCCTTGAAATTTAATCAATAATCTCGCTTGTAACAGACTTTTAACTTCAGATGCAGTGCCACCAGCACTAATTGCAGTTGCTTCCACTGTGGAAACACAGGTGGACGACAGACGCCTGCAGTCGCTATTTATTATAACTTCAGCAAACACACAGTGGTTCAGTCAGCTATGAAATGACGATGAGAAGCCCTGCCAATGAAAATGCAACTTACAGAAGTGGTTGAACCTTATTGCCATCCATTGGAGCACGACCGCACATGCGGGCTCTCCCACTCGCGTAGCTCCCAATCAAGAAGCATCTCAGATGTTGAGTCCTGCAAGCGTAATGAATAGTCTGAGCACACAGCGGAAGAAGCTGTGCGCTCTGGCTATTCATCAGCCTTGTGAACTCAACATCTACGATTCATCTTCCACAAACAGGGAAAGGAAAGAAAGCTTGTAGAATCGGTTGTAAAAAACAGTGTAAATACAGTCATGAAGCAAACAAAGATTCAGAACTGTTTCATAAATTCTGGGGACCACACATAAATTTGAATGAATCTTCTGCAACATGCTGCAGCGTTATTTTGAGATTAATAAATGCAGAGCATTTCAGTAACTCACGATGTCACCCGCGTTGACGTCCGTAGTCCGCATCGCTCCCCCTACACTATATAAAAAAATAGTACTTACCGGCGCCAAGTTTCGATCCCAGGATTCTGCGGGCGGAACGCAAGGTACATGGTGCTCTACCCACTGGACCACAAAGCCGGCACAGAACGGAAGGTTACGAACGCGCCTTATATCCTTGACTCATTCAACCGTCGGCCACAGGTGCACCCTCTCCCCCGCGTCCTCCTCGCCTTCTCTCCGCTCGCAACACCCCCTCTCTCGCCGCGTTGGGTTCACGCTGAGCAACAGTCGGTTCGCGCGCAAGAACAGGTGGGGCGCTTGCATCGCGCCTCCTCTCTCGCCGCGGTCGGTTCGCGCTTAAACCACATATGTCGTTCGCGCGCGTTCCGTTCGCTAACATCTGTGGCCGTGATCGTGACGTCAACATCACGCGTTCGTGTGGTGGCGCGATTTCGGCGCTATAACACTTTCTCGCGAAGGGGCATTGGATTGGATTCGATTAGATTGGCTTGGCTTGGTTTGGATTGGATTAAAGTGGATTGTGTTGCGTCATAGCCGCGCCACGTTGCGTCATAGCCGCTCCACGTTGCGTCATAGCCGTGGCAGGGGGTTCACGGCACGTTTCACGTTTCACCATCGACTTCATCGACAATGTCTACGCTGGAAGACAACAATTACACAACAACAACCAATACGTAATCCATACGACTTGCAGGCGCGCCCCCCCGCGGAAATGCTCTGCATTTGAATCGTGCCCCTCGCGAGGGGGATGCTTCTTTTTGCCGGAATGCCCGAAGTTTTGCTCCCGCAGGTGCTTATATGAGTTCACTCTAGCTAAGACGTTTTTTAGTCATACGTGCCCACATTGAAACTAGGGTCTGATTAGTAAGTGAAAACATGGTTCCCTGCTTATAAGAGACATCTCGTATAAGAGACAGAAACTGCTCCCCGGTACGTGTCTCTTATAAAGGGGTTCAACTGTACAATGAGAACATATAAATGTTAAAATGTAAAAAAATAGCCATATACATAAATAACTAATAAAGTGTGCCTCTGCGCAAATTGGTTTTCAATACATAAACAAAGGAGTGCTTCAAAGAAAAAGGACAAGAAAAAATTACACCATCTTTTCGTGGGCAACCCTGAGGAGATGCGAAGCATCATGGGGTTCCGTGTGGTTCAATTGTGTTGTTTCATTTATCGGAGCACGAATGGGAACGTAATCTGCACCCCCATGGTGCTTTTGGTTTAAGGCCAGTCTGCCCCCTTAGAAAAAAAGAATTTGACTTTTTTGGTAGACAGCTCAATAAAAGACCTCCCAAAAGCAAAGATTGAGGTGTGTTTCCACCATACTACTCTAGGGTGCTGGTGGCAACTGCCCTGGATGAACCTCTTTTAAACTTTATTTCAGGAAATGAGTGAAGATCAACCCCCTTTTACGATGGGGCGCTACATGAATGGGTCATTTTTAGCCACTAGATCATTTTTAGCCACTCTAAGGGGTTTTGGCACCTTCACTCTAAGGGTGATTTACCTTGACTTGTGACAGCCATGCAGCACTTTTTTCATTTGTAACATCATGGCAATTTGCAGTCCCACTTCCAGTTTGGTTCTTCCTACTGTGTACTGCGGAGTACAGAGTACTGGGTGGTAGTAGTGTCGTCAGCAAGCAGTCCTCTAGCTCCCACGTTGCTGTTCATCTATACCATCCAGCCACACGCCTGGTTGACGAGAAAGTACAGTGGCTACTAAGACTCCCAACCCTTAATTTTGTCCATTTGCCGTATTCTTCGTCCTTGTTCGGCTGCGTGGGAAGGTTCAGACGCAACTGCTGTGCTCTTCTATTGCCTCCGTCTCCTATCCAGAGAGTTCCTCTCCGCAGTTATGTGCAAATCTGTGGCTGTTGTCAGTTTCATTATTGCTCTTTGCTCTCTGTTACTTGTTCTTTCATGTGTTCATTAATTGGTACAATTACAAAGAAAAAATATCCACCCTTTTGTCTTATGACAATAGTGCCTTTTTTTTTCTTTAACGTTTATTGAAATGTAGAAAAAACACCCGGGGTCTCTTGCTAGTGCATCAGACCCCCTTAGGGGTAGCGATAAGTTAAGGTTCACAACGGGTATGGGTGGGGAAATACAAGGGAGAAAATAGTGGGTTGGGATATGAAATGCAGGAGAGTGTCTCACACTGCCTTCGCTAAATTAGGTGGGTAGGAGGGATGCAGGAGATCATTTAAGGAATTTGGTTGTAAGTTAGTGGGAAGGGTGTCTAGGAGAACCTGTCTTTCAATTTAACTCAAAGTTTTCTTATGAGGGATTCCTTGCTTGATTGTCATCTGAGCTTGGACGTTGCCTCATTGAGCTATCACTTTTACTTGCATGCAGTTTGGACGTTTGATGGCAGTGGCTTTGAAACTTCGCCGCTTGACTTTGCATGACGAAAGCTTCGCGTTCAGCTGTCGTCGTCATTAGATTGTGAGGTGCACTAGTTTTGTCTAAATTTGCATGTAGATGCACCGCTATCCAGATTCAAACTGCTTCGACCATGTTGTAATGGTGTCACGGAATAGATGTTGGTTTCACACCGCGAGGGTCCTGATTTGTTTGACTGCAGGAAGCGTTTTTTTCTGCACTTCTTTACCCACGATCATTATCATTGTCAAAGAAAGTTGGCTTTTCTGCAATGCCTTTTTGGCATGGCATATTTCACTGGTGAGACATAGAAAGTTTTGCTTTAAAATCGGTCTTCAAGCACTTTTGGTCCAGTGAGTAGCAATCTGCACGTATTTGTACCATACAATACTGAGCCAGCACCCTTTGATCCTTCCTGTCTTGTGCCAGCAGTCTCGTCATCCAACACATGAAAGTGCCCTCGACTTTTGTCCGCACTTTTCACTTATCCCTGACCCAGTAACTTTTGATTTCCAGTGTTGCGCATGTCACATTTTCATTCAGGGTCACCTTGGGGCAGATGTTTGTATTTTTATCAAGTGGTTTAGCCACGGAGCATGCTTCGCAGTCTTGTGTGAGCAGCATTATGGTGCCTTGTTGCTTGTTCAGCAAGTGATGCAATGTCATGTCAATAAACATTCTTCAGTGTTTGTGACGACTGTCGTGTTTTCTTGGCTTGACTTTCACATAGTGAGAGTTCCTATCCATCAAGAAGCATACACTTACAAATGCTAGGTATTCTTATTTTTTCTTGGAGGTGACGTTTACGAAGTTTCCTTGGCAACACAGCATAACATCAAACAAATAAAACCAACTAAAATGGCAAATGTGGCATATTGTTAAAAATAATAAACGGTGCAAAAACAACAAAGCACGAGAGAGATCGAGAGCATGAAAAATGACAGCACTGCCTGTTTGTACTGTTTTGTTGTTTTCGTGCTAAAAATTTTCAAATAAATAAATATGCAAGGAATGCAGTTGAAGTAGGGTAACTTTGTATTCGAGCTTGTCTCTTGGACATACAAGTACATTTCTTGAATAGATAGCTGGAATGCTGGATGCAATTTTCGATATTAGGCAAGCACTGGATTCTCGAAGGGACACAACAGTAAGCTGGTTCAATTCTTATTTGTAATTGCATTGTTCAGTTTAACCAGTACAAAACATTTTGGCCAAAGTCCAAAGCATTGGTTTAGGTAGAACAAAAAAAAATGCCTGTGCGAAGATTTTGAAGCATGTCAAAGGTTTATAGGTGGCCTGACTTAACCTATAGCCCTCCACTGCAGTACCCCTCATAGGTGGCCCGAGCTATGCCGAGCTTTGCCACGTGAAACATAAAAAGTCGAATTTGATGTTTACAGCTGCGCTGTGCAATGTATAAGCCTGGTATAATTTACTCTTCAGTATTTTTACTCTATCCAGGTTTTCTGTTTATTACACCACAATCAAAG
This sequence comes from Haemaphysalis longicornis, assembly GCA_013339765.2. Lineage (NCBI taxonomy): Eukaryota > Metazoa > Arthropoda > Arachnida > Ixodida > Ixodidae > Haemaphysalis > Haemaphysalis longicornis. Next base: position 139,825,460 of record CM023450.1, read on the forward strand.
TGTGCAGCCAGTGTTGAATTGACGAGAGTCAACCAATTCAGGTTGAAAGCACAAAATGCTCTCTAACAGTAATGGCAGTCTTCACATGTGATCAAATACGTAGTTTCTTTAACACTAAACAAGGCCACTGCAGAATGCCAGGAGCGTAAAGTATACTCAATGAGGTGCAGTTGGCCAGTGGGTAATTTAAAACAGCATTGTCTTAAGACAAACGGGAATCGGTGAAACAGCCATGAGCTTCTGACAGCAGCTATCATCGTGACTGGCCAATTCACCTGAGTGGGGATGTTATGGCTATGTGTTGTAGCTTGAGCGTGTGGCCTAATGAATTGCCAAGAAATTTCAAACTCATTGTATGTCGGGTTGCTTGTACCTGTGGACGTTTTTTCAGTTTAAGGTCATATGCGCTCCCTGGGCCCACCTTTAGTCAGCTAGACCCACTGAGCTATAGTGGTGTCAAGGATGTGGTGCTGGACGTGCAGTAGGGAGGTCCTGGTTTGATTCCCATTGGTTTCAACTCTTCCCAAAGTTGTTTTGAACACAATTCACTCTTTGTTCTCTTTGGACTGCCGGCCAATTTAGGAGCTGTTGTGCTAGTACAGACAGTGAATAGTGGCTTCTTAGTCAATGGGCCACATATTGCTTTCGCGTTGATAAGGTAGTTTTCAAGATTGTGTGTTACGATTGGTTACAGCTGCTACATTTAGGGCTTAAATCGGACCCATGTGCAAATTGCAGGCCTGTGATAAATGGGTACAGGTGATTATCCAGATGCATAAAACTGTGCCTACTGTCAAGGCATGCCGTGAATTTGTTGGTGGAATGGACGTTTACAAACATGCATTCGCATGATTTCCACTGCAGCATAAAAAATTGAGGCTCCTAGATAACGACATAAAAGGTGCATTGTAATTTTGCAGCTCCCAAGTAGTACACTACATAAGACCAGCTTCCCCTCGTGGTGCTTTGGGCGGCTCACAGCAAAGTCCACTAAGCATCAGAATCAGCTAGTGCTTGATGTAATTGTTACATCTATTACCTTTGAAATGCAAGCTGCTCGACACCAGATTTCCCTACACTAATAACATTAAAATTGGGTTAGACAAGTGAAATGAACTGGAAAGCTGTGGGTGAAAAAGTATGATCAACATAACAATTCCAACAGGGACAAGACCACCTTGTTTTGGGAGCTTTACCCAAAAAGACCAAGGCACTTGGCAACGAAAAGAGCCCCAGCTGAAAACGGAGCAAGGCCTCACAGCTTGTGGAGGGTGCTCCTCATGGTAGAAGGTAACTGCCTGTCATCATGTGATTTCGATTGCCCAGGCATCTTCACCACCATTGTGTTGACATTGAAGGAAGGTGACAGGAAAGGGTCCGCGAATTCGTGCGTCAAGGCTACTATTCCTGTTGACACTGGACAGACAAAAGCCAAAATTACTACTAAACTAGTTTTCCTGCTCTGCACAACAAAGGGGTCACTTTCTTATTTTGCCAAAGTTAATAACATGCCCTTAAATATCCATGCATGACATATGTTCATCACAGATGGGTTTGGGTGCATCAAATTATTTGTTATACAGAACATTTTTTCCTGCACTGAGCAGTGCGAACTCGCAGGAAGCAGTTTTATTTCGTGTAAGGCATTTCCAAGAGCAACGCAATCACTTTGTTCCCTGTCTACCTTACTCATACTATCAATTCGTAAATTTATACCAGCGAATAGAAAACAAACAGAAGGACGAACACAATTTAGCACACGAGATATCCCAGCTGTCCACTGCTTGATACTCGGTGAAAGACTTGTAACGGTAAAGCTGGCATAGATGCGTAGATCGTTTGGTTTTGTTTTCACTGGCATTTCCAGTACACACGCTCCTGTCTTCATGGCTATCCACTGCCACGTTAGTGTAAACACTCGCTTTAAATATATGCACAGAGAGAACGCAGCGGTGTATCTAAAGTATACCATCAATTACAAGCCAGGCAAAGTCGGGAACCCCTTTGGTTGTGACAAGTGGCCTGCAAACATCAGTCCCCACTAGAATGGCAGGATGAGTGCTGCAGGCAGGCTAGGGGCACCGTGTCTGCAGTCAGGAGATGCTGCAAGAGAAAGACATGGAACATGAGGAATGAAACACCGTTGAGGCAGCAGTAAATAAACAATCTGGGATGGCTAAAAAAAAGGGCAAACGACAGCGAAGACCACTGAAGCAGTGCTCTTGGCCGCCCTGCGTTATCCGGGTCGTTCCCGCTGATTTCCATCGGTTATTGAGCGATGATTGGCCCCACTATTAACGATGAAAACATATAACGAAGTAAGCATCCCTTGACAGGCACTCCTGGTAAGCAAAAGTGCTGGATGCAGCAACGAGTTCAACAGGCTAAAGGAGCGTGTTACAACGCCCTCACGAACCACACGCCCCCATGAAAACCTTGCCAACAGCGTCCTGTCACGCTCCTAACTTCAGCAACAGATCGTACTGCAAGTTCATTTTCGTTACAATATTAAGATCGGTTAGCACAAGGCACGTTGTCTAGAAAAAGCGTCGAGGATAACAAGTGATGTTAATGACGCCACATAAAAAAGAAACAAGGAAACGCCATGGGCGAGACGGGTTTGCATGCGAGCGAGTTTCCGCGCCGTGCAACAAAACCGTCAACAGCTCGCGATCGCCGACAGACGCGAACAGAACAGCATAAACAGCGACAATAATGCAAGACGGTGAGAACGTGCCGTTACGAATTTCGTAACGTCGCTAATATAACTGCCGCGAGCAGAAAGCAAGATTTTCAGTAGGAGATATGCGAACTGATTGCAAACCCGCCAAAAAGGAGTGCTCACCTGAGTCGGCCGATGGTGGACAGTTGAACGGCCACAGCTAACTGCAAAGCCGTGGAGCCAGAATACGCTGGAGCTGTTGAACGACGGTTGACAGGGCGACAACCATCGACACTTCACGAGTTCTTGTGTCGACAGCAAAAGTCCAACGCGGCTACTTGAACCACCACGGCGCACACGCCGTGTAGGCAGCACTGGGAAAAATGTAAACACACCGCGCGGGTACGCTGTGAGCAAACGTGACGTCACATCCGCGTTAATTCCTCCCCTGAAGGGCAGGTCAGCTGCGGCGGTGCGGGGGGAGCGCATCTGTGCGCGCATGCGTCGTAGCTACCCGTGCGCTGCGTCGTGCTCAACAGAAACGGCGGCAGGGCGTGTACACGTGATAACGGCGTGGTGGGTGCCTGGAAAGTTCGCGCGCTTGTGTACGGAAGTGTGCGCATGCGCGTCTCTCGCCCGTACTCCTCTCCCTTGAACGCGGGCGGTGCGTATATAAGCGGCGGAGCGCGCGTTCGGAATTTATTCAAGGGGGTCTTTGCTTGGCTTTCGTTTGACTTGCCGCTTTGCTTGACGGCACCAAGCAATAAAGACAGACTTTAACTTTACACTCTTTGCCTTCTCTTCTCCTTTATTCAATAAAAAAGAATAATAAAGACGAAATAACAATTAAGCATTCCCAAACCATACCCAATTACGCAACATTCAGGCGATACCCCCACCACTCGTCGACGCATTTACTCGAGGTCCCCCCGTGGGAAGATGCGGGCGGGTTTTTTTTTTAATACCATCACAAGCTTACGCGACACAAGTGAGCGAACACAACCTTCGGTTGAAGAGGTGGGTTGTGTCCTCAGTTCAAGAAGCCGCGCGCTTCCGCAGCCCAGGTGACCCGTTTATGAGGCGTCGCAGGTCCTCCGGGCGGCTGCAAGATGAAAAAAGCGTGTTCGCATCCCTCAAGGGATGGGAAGGGGATGTAAAGGGCCAAATTATACAAGATTAGCTATATTCGCGGGGAGATCGCAGGAGTTACACAGGTGGGAAAGTGTGATTAGGGAGGTTTAGGAGAGCGTGGTGGTGTCGGAACTGTACTTATTCCAAGTTTTACTGCCTTTGCCTTGTAAGCTCTGTTCACCTGCGAGTGCCAAGCACGCCATTGCGGCCGCATGGCTGCTCGATGTCGATAGAACACTGAGCCTGGCACCATCCAGCCGATGCCAACATTCCTTTAACACTCTGCTCTTATCTTCTATTGACAGTTGTTTGCAATGACATGGTTCTTTCTAAACCCTCCTGGAAAATTTTGATATTTTGAATGCACATGTTGTGGAGAGGACGCACCCATACTTTTCCCCCTGTTCTTGTGTTTCTGCGCCACAATCACCACCTTGCTTATATTTATTTTTTATTTATTTATTATACCCTCAGGGCCAGAGGCATTACAGAGGGGAGTGGTACAAACAAAAGGCATAAAATGAGGTAGCTAGGTTACAAAAACGTGGTGTCATAAAAAAAGAAAAGAAAAGAAAGGACAAAACAAATTAGTATATCGCAACAATATGGTCACATAAACAGAGAATAAATATCAGATATTTCTGCATATACAATATTGGCTAGGGCAGCTCGGAACAATTCTTTATCAGTGATACACGCAATTTCAGCAGGAAGGTGGTTCCATTCCCGGGATGAACGGGGCAAGAATGACTGAGTGGCAGATTTTGTATGACAATAGTTAATGCCAACCTTGTGACGGTGATCAATGCGATGGGAAATGTATAGTGGTTGGGGTAAGAGTTCGTTGCGCAGGGTGGAATGATGATATATTTGGTGCAGCATGGTTAGCCGAAAAAGTTTCCTGCGTGATGATAAAGAGGGAAGGGAAAGGCTGCGTTTCATTGATGATATGCTGGCAGTCCGGTTATAGTTCGATAGGATAAAGCGAACGGAATTATTTGAACAAGCTCGAGAGAAGCAATTAGATTTTCATGGCTTGGATCCCATACTGATGCTGCGTATTCTAACCTGGGGCGTATTAAGGATTTGTAAAGCGATAATTTTAGTGACGATGGGGTCTCTAGAAAAATTGCGGCGTAAATACCCTAACATGCTGTTAGCGTTGTTGATGATATGTTCAATATGTGTAGACCAGCTGAGGTTAGTTGTAATGTGCACTCCAAGGTACTTATATGATGTAACTAGTTCTAAAGCTATGTTTTTAGGTATAAGTTGACTGATGCCTAGGGTTTCAGGGATACATGCATAACCTTACATTTGTTAATGTTTAATTCCATCAGCCAAGTTTGGCACCAGTTAGAAACAGTGGTTAGATCAGACTGAAGGATTCTAGTGTCATCACTACTATTAATTGTACGAAATATTACCACAGTCGTCTGCAAACAAATGAATATTAGAGCACAATTTCGGGGAAGGCCATTAATATAGATAAGAAATAGAAGGGGCCCAAGGACGGATCCTTGTGGGACCCCAGAGCGTACTTCGCCTGAAAGAAGAGTTAAAGCCATTAGCATGAACAAATTGGGTGCGGCGGGTAAGGAATGATTCAATCCATTGTAGCACGTTTTTATCAGGATTGAGGTTAGTTAGCTTGTGAAGTAGAAATTGATGACAGACCTTATCAAGTGCTTTAGAAAAATCTAAATAAATGCAGTCTGCTTGAGACAACTGTCCATGATAGTGTGCAGTTTTTCAGTGAAGGTTATGAAGCTGTGTTTCGCAGGAGTATGTTTTACGAAACCCGTGTTGCGCTGGAGTGAAAAATGAGTTTGATTGAAGGAAATTACAAAGATTTGTGAAATAATACATGTTGTAGAAGCTTGCAATACAGGTGCTAGTAAGAGAAATGGGGCGATAGTTAGTAGGAGAACATTTATTTATAAGTAGGATTTATAGATAAGGAACCACCTTCCCGATTTTCCATTCAAGAGGTAGCGTAGAGTGATCGAGTGATTGCTGAAACATTTTTGCCAAGATGATTGAGCTAATTACAGTTGTATTTTTCAAACATTAGCGTCAACACTGTCATAACCCGGTGAAGAATGAAACTTCAAATTGTTTATAAGAGCGGCAATACCAGGAGCGGTCCACGGTCACTGGTGGCATTGGGACATAATTGCAGTAGGGTAGGTGTGGCAAAGAGCTGTTGAATTTATGCGAAAAATTGTTTACAAATGTATCATTAAGGATACCAGCACATTCACTTTCGGAAATATAATCACGAGACATATCTACGAGAGAGATGGAATCATTAGACGTCGGGTTTAATAGTGCGCCAAAATTGTTTCACATTTGATGTTAGCATGGAAGGTAATACATTCGACATGAAGTTTTCTTTAGCATTTTTTAGAGCTGTCACATAGCTGTCAGAAGCTTCTTTGTAGGCAGCCCATTTTGCATTGGTCCTGGGAAAGTTTAGCAGCACGATAAAGACGTTTCTTTTTATTGAAAGGCGTTTGATGCTTGTGTTGTACCATGGGCATTGTGTATGAGTCGTAATGAAATGCGTGGAGATGTACTTATTGGTTAGTCGGCGAACTTCGGAAGAAAACATATCCAGTTAGTTTGAACAGTTCGCTCATCGTAATCCTTCAAAAAAAACATCAGGAATACCGCAAGTTCTTCATTTATGGCTTCAAAATTAGCTTGTCTGTAGTTCCGTATTAATTTTCTTTTCTTGCTACTTGTGTGGATGGCGCATTGATACAGAATGTGAGTAATGAATGGTCACTTATATCCGTAAGAATGTAATGTCGGACGCAAGGTCAGTGTATTGTTAAGATTAAATCAAGGGTGTTGGCAGCGTGAGATGTTACCCGCGTGGTAGTGTAAACTAATTGGGTAAGCGAAAAAGTCGATAACAGATGCAGGAATTCGCTAGCTTCACTGGAAAATGGTGACAAAGAGGGAGGGGGCGGCATGCCACTTTATGTTCGGGTGAAATTAAAATCGCCAAAAAGGAAACAAAGACAGGGAAGGGAACCGGGTATGAATGATGTTAAGAACATCGTGTAATTCATTAACGAAAGTCGGTGATAAGGAAGGAGGGGGATAACATACATCACAATGTACTTTTGATGACCTACTCTAAGTGAGCAAAAATATGATTTTCTAGATTGCTGCGCACATGGACAGGCGAAGAGGAATGTCTTTTGATATTGCCAACAATACTGTATGGTGTTACGTACTTGTATACATAGTCTACAGACGGCCTCCGAGCTCTTGTTAATCAGAAAATGTTCGCTCTTTGATCACTATTGTCTTTTGTATATATCTACACTTTCATTATTAGCCGTTTATTATTTATTTCCTTTCATATACGTTTTCATTTGTATGCCTTATATTCATTATCCCGTGTAGCCCCGAGAGGACCCTGCTGCGCTGTTGGTGAGCACTTCATAAAATACATAAATAAATAAATAAATAAATGAAGAAATGAATGAATGAATAAATAACAAAAAATAAATAAATAAATAAATAAATAAATAAATAAATAAATAAATACACATGTAGTCATCTGCAATCTGCGCCACGTTCGGGCATCGGCGGTAATGACAAGTGATTGCAGTATATCCGAGCGGTAGGGGATGGAGGTATGGTGTGGATGTCCAGACTTTTATCCCTTGAAGTCAGGAGGTTGACTTCGCGGGAAGCGGTATAGGTCACCTTATTTCCTGAGAGGGAGGTGTGCGCAGGTGCCCACGCTAACGACATGGTGGAGGGAGTGGTGAGGGTTCTAGTATCTTAAAGTCTGGTGAGGAATGCGGCAGAAAACAGAGTAGAGTTCTTGGGCTCCATCCTGAATGCATGCTGTCGAGCCGAATCGGTCGATACTCAAAAAATTCCGGATCCAGTTTTTGGCCCTTTGGGTGGGAAAGGCCCCAGCGAGCTCTTCAAGGATCGCCGATTAAGTAACGTTGACAACTACTTCTCGCAAATCAAAAGTTAGGACGTTATGCGTATCCCCAGCCCATGATGTGCGATTAAGAACACGTCGGAGCAATCATAGGCAGTCGTGAGTCCTTAGGTGAGGACAGAATCAGGCTTGAGACGGAGTAAACCATTGACGCCCGTATTCCAAATAATACTGAAGGCGGTTATTAGTAGGCGTTCAGTAAGTTCAAATATGGTGGGCGTGAGTGAAATTGGCCGAAGGTTAGTCAGCACAAAGGGGTCTTTGTTTGGCTTGGGTATTGGGTGAACTAGCGTCAGTTTTAGATCATGAGGAACGTTGTGTGAGGCCCAGTAACCACTTATCATATCAAACAGCATTACGTGTGCAGAATCATACAAGTTACGTAGGGGCTGCCATGTCACACCATCATGACTAGGTGCAGAAGGTGCCTTGGTGAAGAGCCGTCTTAAGCATCCTATGGTGAATGGAGCGTCGAGATCTATTTTCACGTCCGGTACAATCATGGTCGGCAGCGGAGAGTGGGGACTAAGAGAGGCGTGAGGGAAAGACGTCGTAATAAGGTGATGCTCAACGTCTTCTGGCATGTCTCGAAGAATGAGGGAAGCGAACAACGTTTGTTTTTCCTTGCGCTTGCCCGACAAGCTCCGAATGTGCTCCACAGTTTAGAAAACCCTCGTTCTTTACCAAGCCTCTCCCCAAGACTATGCCAACGCTCGTTGGAAAGAGATCGTTGGTAATCCCGGATGTTTTGGTATCGGCGATGAATCCGGATCAGGGCTTGCGGACGTGTAGTGTTCGTGAAGTAACGAGTGGTGAGAGATTTCGCGTCAACCACGAATATGCTCGCTTTAACTCTGACTGAAGTTTTATTCTTCCTCTTTTACAAACCTCTGGAAGAGATAGAATAAAACTTTAGTAACAGTTAAAGCACGCGTATTCGTGGTCGGCGTGCTCAGTCCAAAACCAGCTGTCTTCTCTCTTTTCGCGAGCAATAGCTATGTGCGAGGGCAATATTTGGCCAGCATACTCTTCCAATTCTCGGATTCGACGGGGGACGATCCGGGTTTTGTTGGCAATACAAGACAGTATGGTGCAGTGTGGCTGATGCTTGTCAGTAAACACAGATATGACCGTTAAGTGTGGGGCGGATGGCGTTTAGTCATGTTCTGTGTGGGTGCGTGTTGACCTGTAGCTGCCTCAGGAGGACTTCTTGTTTTTTCGTGACTTATCGGTGGCTGAATGGTATAGTTGTCTTGTTATATGGTAGTGTTGAGTAATATCGGCGTATGTGACTAGCGTTTGCGGGGCCCGCTCCGACTCTTCTTGCAGTTACCGGCGGGCGAGTTCCTCGATCAGAATGTGGGCCAACCGGTTGCTGCAAAGAGCAGTGTGGGCAGGGGTCCCGTGCTTTTACAGCGGTAGTTAGAAGACGACCCGACGCGCTCGCCTTGAAATCCTCTCTGCTTAGAATGCTCGGCAGGTGGCTTGACAGTCGTCAATGGCTGCCAAGCCACGTGTCAAGGATCGGCCTTTGTCTGTGAGAGGGCGAGGGCGACAGCCGCCGCTTAAGCCTGCTGGGTGTTATACGAGTGAAGCGTCAGATTTGTAATAAGGTCTTCCCCAGAAGTTTCACCAACCGAAATTAGTACCGACGCAGAAATTATCCCTAACATTGCAAACATTTCCGAGGAGAGACGCTAACACGTTCTACGCGTACTGTGCGTTGTGCGTGTGACATTTTAATCTACGTTTAAAACGCGTAAAAAGCTATTACGATGCCTAAAACGAGTCAAAACGCGTAAGAAAGATCCGCATTTTACTGTAAGCTAGAGAAACAGCCATTCCAAAGTGTTTTCCGCATTGGATATTCTTGAACGAAGCGCAGTTGATATCCGGGTAAATAACTTGTATCTTTTCAGCCCGACAAAATATCCTATCTTTGCTCCATGGGATGCCTGAAAGCATTCAGCTTGCTTCATTTATGTTTTATGATTTTTGTGCATATTAGCTCTGCCAGCCAATAAGAATGTCACGGCATATTGGGCTGGTGTTATGGTTTTCGCACTAGCGCAAACTTGGGTGCAGCTCATGCTGCGTTCCAATTTCGTAAAGCCCGCGAGAAGGTTTGGGCTGTCATTCTGTCACGCATTCATTTCGACAAGCATTTTTTGTATTAAGGTGAAAGGTTTTTTAGTGGGGCCTATGGCGTCCTGCCACAAAATAATGCATTTCGCCATTGACCGGTTGGTCGACCAAAAAGCTCTCATACGATCTCTGGACACACGACGAGTGGTAAAACTGGGTTTCCATTGTGTCAAAACGGTTACTTTTGAATCGCAAGAGAAGAAAAGGGCTAGATAATACCATAAAAGTATTGATAATGAAAAAGAAGTACAGTAGTATACCTTTATCTCATAAACCACGTATCTATACATTTACATCGTTCGTAAATGCGTTTGCTTGGTGCTCGAGACATCGCCGCATGGGTTCGTTCGTCGTTTGCGATTACGCCTTTGAAGGTTTCATGATCGTTTGAACGCGCTTTCATCGAAGGTTGTACGCACTTTTAGGGAAGGTTTTGCCGCACTTTTGGCGCAGTTTGTTTGTTAAAATGTTTCGCGCTTTTCTGAAGTTTTTTTTAGGAAGAGTGGGTACTTTTTTTTCTTTTCAATAGCGAGGAAAACACTTCCCGACTGTGTGCAACAAAAACTAGCTCTTCGACTATAGGCACCCTGGAATCGTCGGGCGGCGCCTCCATCGAGCTGACATGCGCGCCGCCAACGGCGGGGGCGCCAAACACGCAGGCGCTCCGTGCGGGGCTGCGGCCGTATATAGCATTGCTTTCCATGATGCGGGGATCCGTGATTTTAGCGTTTTTAACGGCGCGCGCCGTTAGGTAGACGTGTGCAGCTAACGTTACACTTGGATTTACCGTCATAGGCCAGCAGCATACGGTGACACACTGGGAGCCGCCATGTCGCGAGGCTTGCATTGCCGGTTCAAGTAAGGGATAAATACAGTAGGAAGAACGCCGCTTGTTCGAAAGCAAGCATATTACGGGATCTGGGAAGTGTACGAAACTGAAGCCACCGAAACGATGTCGTTCCCAGCAGAGCAAACGCGTGTACTACATTGGTCTGAAAATAAGTAACCAAAACAACATGAGTTCCCAGCTTGCAGTTCAAAGCTCGAGAAAAACATTACTAGCGTATTGCTGGCGTTAAACGTTTGTATATTTCGTTTCACCGTGGCCCAGTGGCTAGAGAGTCCGCCTACGGCACGGGAGGTGGTGGTATGCGGCCCACGCCACTACCGCGGGGCACCCACACGTTAATGGGTACAGCGGCACCCCGGCCTGGCGTTCGGCTAAAGGGGCCTGGGAAGTCGCCGCACCCAACGGTTGACATTTCGGGAGGGGAGCGTGTGCCTCAGCTATCTTTTCGCTAGAATTCATTTCGCAGCTGACGGTGAGGCCCCAAAAAATTGAACTTCCACAGAACGTGCTGTTGGGCAAGTTGGTACATACTGAATGGGAGGCTTAGCGCAAAAAAAACGAGGACGGTGGCAAACGTGACAGGCCTGTCACGTTTGCCACCGTCCTCGTCTTTTTTGCGCTAAGCCTCTCATTCAATTGAACTTCCCTCAAGTGCGCTTGTTGATACGGCAGCCTGAGTCGATACAGCACAGCAAGCGCTTAGCCGCAGTTGCATGCGTTTTATTTGAATGACATTTACAAGATGACTGGAGTACACACTTGATCCCCGACTGGGCTGCCAGGTTGACGAATCCTGCAAACTGAAACAATTAAAGAATGAGGAATGACGTCAAAGTGCAGTATATCAAGCTGTGTCATACAATAAATGTGGCTAAAAACAAAACACACTGCGCATATACAGTTTTCTTCTTTGTTTGAACGTTGCAGATGTTTTCGTCATCTTTTATAATGTAGCACGCGCTATTCGCTAATATTGCAATTGCTTTCAATCAGCATGAATGAACAGCGAAGTTGTCCACGAATAAGAAACGAGAGCGACAGCGCCGGGCCCTGTCCATATCTCGACTGCAGACGCCAACCGTGCACAATGCAGAAACAGAAGATGGCTCCCGACGAACACGCACATTTGCTAAGCACGTCACGAGTGGTTGGGTCATTGTTCTCGAATACATATACAAGCCACGAGTACAAGCACACGGAGTCGAAAAGAATGGTAAAGTATGACATTTGTCAATTAGATTAGAAGGTATTAAACTACAAACCAACAGACGTTAAACATACGGTAAGCTACGACGTCGAGGCGACCGCCTTGTACTAAATGAAGACTGACGCTTCCTTAGTGGCTTTCGTAACGTGCCGCGATTTCCCGAACTAACAGAGTTCACTTACTTTAGTCGCCGTACGGCGACAATCCACTTGTCTTCACCTTTTCTCCCACCGCTGCGACGGGAAGCTGTAAAAAGCTTCGGGCCTGGCGTGCCCTCGTGGCATTTGAGGCAACAATATCTGAGCCCAGATTTTTTCTTTGCTACTGTGGGGTCGCAGCATGATTGCGATGACGCCATCGAACGGTCAGCTGCAGAAACTTCACCGCGAAATAAAAAACCCGGATCAAATTCCCAAATAGTCCACCTCACGCAGCAGCAGCGAACGCGGGCATGCGCGAGCGAACGCCTTCAAGCTTGTAAATTCAGCCGCCAGAAGGCGCCACCTGCTCCTCAAACTGCATTGCAGGGTGCCTATAGCTACTACTTCAGACCTCAAGTCTACTAAAAGTTGGGTCTCAAGTCTACTAAAAGTTAACACAGAACGCAATATTTTGAACGCAGATACGGGTACGATGTTGACATTCCTTGAAACTCTCGAACACGCTCAAATAGCCAAAGCAACACAACTTCTGTTTTGAGACGTCGCGCCGTAGGCCGCCGAAGCATCTGTAGCTCTTTCATAAAAACAGTTATAAAACTCACGAACATGTAAGTATTGTTTCACCGGTGGCACACCCTCTGGCAGTACCATAATATTTACCGACCGTCGACCACTTTCGCGTCTCCCACAAGTCTTTTGCAGCTGGGTAAAGCGGCTTGACTGTGTAGATGTCGATGTGCGGCACTAACGATGTACTAGTTGGTGACGGGGGTAAACAGTAGTGCTGTAAAAACCGTTGGGTCCTCGTGCAATGCGTGAAACGGCTACACCGCAAGCTATGCAATGCTACAGGATTATAAGCAATGTAATGCAAAGCTATGCAAATCTATGTAAATCTACGCAAGCGGCCACGGTGCCGTTACGGCCGGAATAGTCTCAGCTGGTACTTGGGGGGAAGAATATCTCAGCGTGTCCTTCTCTGCCTTGTATGGTAAACGATGCGACGGAGAAAAGCAGTGGAAAGGCCGTCTATCCGACAACGTCAGTGGGGGTTTCTTTGTATCTAGGAAGCGTCCGGCGTCGCTGAACGCTTGCAGACTCTTACGTCATAACCCGACGTGTATTCGTATAACGGATTATGGGCCAACGCGCTTGTTCACATGTTAGACAGCTTGCGCGCTGCGTTGCTTCGTTTCGTTGATGCATTTCTTGCATGCCACTACTTACTTGTTCAAAGGAAGTACGAGTGTTGCTGCAATTGCGGTGTTCGCTTTAATTGAACGACGATTCTTCTTCGAGAAGCGAGATCACGGCAATGCAACTTTCCAACCAGCCTTGAACGCCACGATGCACACAAAGTCTAGAAACTAAGGTGGAAATTGTTGCGTAGTTCGTCATCCGGAACTATATTTCGACAAAATGAGCGATACGAAAGCGTTCACTAACATGGGTAAAATAATGAATTGGTAAACGACAAGCATTTTTGAAGTGCGGCACAGTTGCATTGTTAGGCTTTTTTTTGGATCAATGAGTTGCTTAGTAAGTTGCGCAAAGTATTTTCTTTAATTGTTTGTAATCTGCCCGGCGGAAACGTTCGGTATATACGGAATTCACACGGAGTCTGTCTTACCAAGGCGCAACTAAAAGCGATATTTTGAAAAACAGTGAGATAAGATAATTTCTTATAATAATAACAGTTGATACAGTTTTCATGTTTCTATCTTCAATTAGGAGGGACATGAGGTCGGTATGTTTTCCGTATATTCCGTATACGAGGGTGTACCCGGGAAGGGGGGGGGGGGTTGTTTCGTATAAGAACACCCACCTACATTTCCTGAGCCCTGCACTCGCCGCACAAAGTCAGTAAAGTATAAAAAAGAAATTAAGGGGAATGTAGGTTTATTAAAGCAGGAAACTGACCAACATATTGCTTGGGTGGAAACTTTTTTCACTTTTTTTACAGTCAGCGCATAACACCCCCCCCCCCCCCCCCCCCCCCTGCCCCGAAAAATATTTTTGGCTACGCCACTGTCCGCATATACCGACATCATACGGATAATGATTTGGCAATTCGGGCAGTCTCATAAAAGTAAAAATGCTGTCAGCTGTTTCGAAGAGTATGCGCTATTCGATTGTGATGTGTTTCTCAAAGATATTCCTCGTTTTATAGCTCCCTGGTGCCATGATAGGTATGAACTCCGTATGTTTATAAATTCTTATATACGGAGCATTTTAGGAGAGTGCGAATTAAAACCCGAAGCTTGGCGACGTGCCGCGATGCTGTCTTTTCGTCGAATATACACCAAGCCAATTTCGTCTTCCTTAGAAGTATGCCGAGCTCTCCGTAATAAAGCTGACACGAGTTTTTAATGCTCCAAAGACACACGTGAAAGCAATATTGTAGCAGGTTAGGCAATACGTTACCGTGAGGGAAGGCCCGGCTGTCTGTCTTGAATGTACTTTCCTCCTGATACCGTACAACTGCCTGATCATGCGTACCGGAAGCATTTGACTTCTGTTATATACCTTCGGAGTCGCACTGCACCTCGCCGTCAAAGTATGCTATACACAGCAAGCTAAAACCGCGTGTTTTGTGTGCTTGCATTGCTAGCCAGACGTTTAATACAATTTAGAGAGAGAGCAGCTTTGTAAGATGTTTTGAAACATATCTTAAGCAATGCCTTCCGCTAATGTTGTTTCTTTGTGCATGATTGTTATCATAATCGTCATAAAACACCCCTTACGGCCGCATGGATAGCTCTATGTAACAAAGTAGCAAGCACTTTGACGCCCTTTCCTAGAAATTTAGACAACTCGAACAAAACTGAGCAATTTGCTGGGCGGTTGGCGTGCTTACCAAGTCCACAGCTGTGGACTAGTCTGCCCACGGCTTGGATGATGTTCCCTTCACTTTTGCACCGGTAATAATTTTGAAAGTGGTACACAATTCAATAACTCAAGGTGCGCTGTCAAGATGTAGAATAATTCCTGCGTTCTTGGCAGGCGGCCTTTCTAGCTGTAACATGCTTTGAGACTATAGCGGGAGAACTGGGCGTGGTTCGCTCTCACCATCCCGTACGGGTACTCAATTGTGTCACATGTGCCTGGTGCGGGAGCGTCTAAGTCTGCTACGTGCCTCGGCTACCTTAAAGCGGTAAAAAAGCTCGTTTTGTGTTGTGGATCGTCACTTTCCGCTTCGGTTCCTTGAAAGACTGGTCGCAGATTTAAATAGTTGCATTCTAGTAAGGCCCAAATGTGACTATGCGCTTGCCTACGAACTTTCAAGTAGTTCCATCTCAGTTGTCGACAGTGCAATCCGTTCGCCATCGATTGCACTGTCGACAACGGAGATGGAACTACTTGGCAGTTCGTAGGTAAGCGCATGCGGTTGACAAATATTGTATACATTTTCAGCGAGATTGATTAACTCTTCCTGTCACGTCATCTGATTTTTTCCCTTTATAAGTTGTGTTTGTTCTGATTAATAAATCAGTTGGTAGTGTGCGCTTCATTTGTGTGTGTAGATCCTCCCCTAGTCCCGCCTAGCGCCAGCAATGTTCCGAGTAAAAAACGAACTAGCCCCATTTCAAACTCTGATGAGCTATTGCTGTCAAGATATGCAGAACCAGCACGGTGAAGTTGAAGATCCCAGAAGAATGAAGACAGGACGTCCCCAGAAATGTACCGTAGGAAGGAAAAGCACGGAATTCAGGGGCTGCTGTTCGTTTATTTCACAGTAATGTGGGTCTGACGGAAGCGAAAACAACTGCCGTTATAAAAAATTGTCATTCTGCAGTCGGGATTATTCCTAACGCACAGGAACGCTCCTCCCTCTAAATGTGTTTTTCTAGCACGCGTATCACCCAAGAATTTTTTTTCCCCAATCGCTGAACAGTCGCCGTTAAAGCGTCCGTGAGTCGTCTATTTGCTAATCATGAATTTTGTCGCCGCGAGACGATAAATATTTCCTGCCACTCGTAAACGTTTTGCGACTGCAAAAACTCTGGTTCGGAACAGAGATAGTCACTCGCAAAGCTGACGTGGTAGAGGAGTTCTCACAATTTTCGCTAAACGCAGTTTTGAGGTTTTCATATAGCGTCTTCTTTCGTGTGGCGAGTGATTCAGACAGCAATGCAGTCGAACTTCTTTGAAGGCATACGGTGGCATGCCTCTATGCCATCAGGCAAGATGGGCTGGCCGCACGCTTCCGTGTTCATAGACAATGCTTGTTGCATTTCGATTTTACTTCTCGTTGATTTTGGCACATTTAATGTTCTGCTTTCGTGAGTATATAGTGTTGAGAGTGCAGCCGATGGGGCTCTGCGTCCGTGAAATTCCTAGTAATGGGCTTGAGTTCAGCATGCAGCGCCAAGTTCTCCACCTGGAGTTGGCCGTTTGTCTCTTTCTTGTCTTTAAAATGTTTTATCGCATGCTCAAAGACATCATTCATATAAGGCACACTGTGACTCACATGGCGGAGCTAAGATAGGAGCGCTTCCATTTTAGAACGGACATTAATTTCCACTGCCTAAAGAACGGTTTTTGTTTCCGTATATGCCGCCGTAGTTCTTTCATTTCGAAAGAAACAAAATGACCTAAAGTCAAAAACGAGTTTACAAATGTAGCAGTGAAACAAAGCAGTACGAAGTAACAGTGCGCAAGAATTACGATACAAACTGAAACCGTACGTCGTAAACCTTCTGTAAGTGATCGCCGGGCAGCCAGTGCGGCCGACTGTCCGACTTGTGGTTTGGCTGATTATTATATCTTTTCGCTGTCTGCAATAGTACCGTCAGTGGGGTGCCTCGTATAAAAATACAGTCGTTAATAGTATTTCTCATGCCGTCATAACGGGAGCTTCCGATGAGCCGGCAGTCGAAGCAGCTTCGTAAAACGTCCAGCGGAAGCCCGGCTGAGGCGCAAATGAAGAGCAATCGCTTAAAAAAGATTCATGCATTAGATGAATGCTGCACAACCTGGGCACTGATTTATGATGAAAAATCTGCAGGCGGTTGTAACCAGCTCCTTTTTGATGTCCTTACCTTGGAAGCCATCTGTGACTTCTTACCCGAGATTGTTTCCCTCAGTGGAAACCTTCCACTGCTGTGATCGGTCGGACTCTTAAATATCTATAAGTTAGTTTGAAATGGAGGACATCCTACTATGAGTTTACGTAAACTACACCTACACTGACCTATTAAACTAAGGGGAGAAAGTAAAGGTGTTTATTTTTAGTTTTCGACAACAGCCAAATTAGAAATTTAAACATGCCAATAATTATCTACAGTCACGGCAGAGATAAAACGAAACAAATTTTGTGCCCTAAAACCCATATTCGGCCAGCACACAGCAACTTCCAAAAAGCCGTTCGTCGTCGCGGATAAGCAATTCCAATGTCACATAAAAACAAAGGCCTTGTGGCACCAACTGATTGGTCTCTGCTGTCGGAGTCTTTGAGAGCAGCCTTGGTACACCGCATCAACGTGCCATGTGGTGTTACACTGTGGCGAGAATGCCGTCACTCCATCAGAGGAGTGCGGATATACGCAAAGAAGGTTGGTGCAGAGAGTAAACATTAGCAGCAGCGCCCGTCCCGAGCAGACCGAAATTGGTTTAGGCACCTTGTTGACACTTACCATTACTACTCTTTGTTCTGTAGCGTTTGGCTGCTAGAAGCGCGCAAAACTAATGTGCCTATACGGAGGCCCGAGGAACATACTTTGGTCCTGCGAATGTTCTAATGGAAAAGTTGGCTTGTGAGAAAGTGGCGTCGTACTAAGAGCGAATGTTGTTCGTTTTTCCCCCTGAGTGGCAACATGCATTTTCCCGGGTCCATTTGGGAGAAATCAGCCATGCAATGATAATTTCAGTTTAGAATGTTACTACTCGCATTACGGAAGCCAGGATACGACGGCAAAAAGAAAAACAGTGCACTCGCGCAACGGAAACACAGGCCATATGCTTGAGTGAAGTTCTTTTCTAGGTTCACTATTCGCCAAATTTGCACCGCTGAATGTATTCACAATCTCTTTACGGGTAGGCGAAGCGCACCGACGAGAATCTTTTTTTAGAATAGTGCGCTGGGCTGCAGGCTGTTTGTGTTATTTTCAATGCTTAGAAAACAAGAATGCACTTGATTTCTGCCTTCACCCGATTTTCGCAGTATTTGTCCACAGATATGTTCCCACTACATTCATTTATTGATTGCTCCCAGACTGAAGTCAAGCTATACCAAAGGTATACGACTGCAAGTGCTTTCCGTCCCATTGTAAGCGTTCTATAAAAGAAAAATAAACAGAAAAGTGCGACCGCACAGATGAGTTCTGAAAATGTGGGGCCAGTCTACGACTCGAACAGGGTTGGAGACCATCCGCGGCGCGTATTGCTTTGCAATAATCAAAGACGGACTCTGAAGGCTCGGTTGATATCATTGTGTGAATTGCGGAGCTGTAAGGAAACAAAAAAAAAAGAAAATTGAAGGACGCTCACACTAACGCGTAACATCGTGAAGGTACGAAGCTTTACGCATCCTTCACGTAACCGTCACGACGTTTAACTCTACGATTGCAGCCGATTTGCTTATTCTTCGCTGCCGCAACAAACTTTATTCCATCATTATTGCTATAAGGGTTACTTTCTTTTTTTTGGAAGGGATAATGGTGGATATCACTTTGTAGGGGCGTACGCTATGACGTGTCTTTCTCGTTCCGAGCAAGTGTTGCCGCGGTTACGGCGAACGCTGGGGTTTTTTTTGCAAATCTTGGACAATCTCTCTAAGTGCGTATGCTTGGCTTGACAAGCCAGTGCTGGGGACGCTGTGTGGCCGCCGCGAGGCACGCACACGCGAGCGCTCGACATTTTCTTGATTTTTTAAACTGCCGGCGGTCACCGCAATCTTGGCCAACCTTCCTAAGTGGGTATGCTTCGCTTGACAAAGCTGGAGGGGGGACGGTGTGCGGACGCCGCGAGGCACACGCTCCCGTGTGTGTGCTGACGTGGGCTCGGCATTTTCTTGTCAGTTTTAATTGGGGACACGAAAAATAACGATTTGCTAAACAGCTTCGCTGTTAAAAGGAAGGGAAAAGCGTTGACCTGTACACTTTTGGAAGTATATTTGCTCCTCAGTGGGTACGTAACACTGAGTGATAAGTAGCGCCCCTACGAAACGAAGAAAAATCAATGGACATTTCTGCCCTGCGAAAATGAATTTACAGCTAAGGTGTTGAAAAGCGCTACAACTGCTGATGGCGATTTCCGTTGCTTTATTTATATAGAGCTCTGGTAATGACAATCGCTTTCTGGTCGCTTTTGTTGGCCCTGATGAATTTACCGGGACTTCAGCTACGTTACTGGCAAATAAAAAGTCCTAGCATTATCTGCACCGTGTGATTGTCTGATCGGGAGCGTTTTAGGAGGCCGGTGTAAACTCGCCTTTAATGGATATTAGGAACCATTCGTTGTTTTCTCCTTACCCAATGTCGTCATTTTCTCGTCTTACCTATTCTTCTCGAACCTGTGAAAAGTTGTTTTAAATGAATTTCCCAGTGTCTTATTTGAAGTTCTGTGTGTGCAGTGGGTGGTTGGCCACATATTTCGATAAACAGTCTGAGAGACAAATCTGGAACATTATTTACTCCTCCGGGCCTTTGACGACGATGATGATAATAACTTTATTTCGCCCAAAACTGGGTGAAAGGAGGAAGGGGAAGCGAGTGCCTACCTGAATTCCTACCCCTCAGATGGCGGCCTGCAGCCCTTGGGCGCGAGCGGCATCTTGGGGCAGTTCGACGATCTTGAACTGTATTTCGGGGTCGGAGCTGAGCAAGCAGGTCTCCCACTGCTCCGCACTGAGCGTCACAAGCCCGAAATCATGTGAGTGAGTGTGGCTCGCTGGGTGCACCACTTGGATTGGTCATTATAAAGGTCGGGATAAATGGGGCTCAATACTGCAGGATTGGGGAATGCATTAGCCTGCAGCTGACGCCAGGATACAGATTGACGTCTGTTGAGGCGTGGGATGCGCTGAGGGATATTTCTGGCGCTCCATGCGATAGTGTTGAGTGACGTCCCGGTATGTCACCAGCTTGTCCCTAGCCCCCTAGTCCGAGCCAGCAGCGTCGTCAGGGCATTCCCGGCAGCTGAAACCTCGGGCCACCTCGTGTGCTAGCTCGTTGCCTGGGAGAGATGCATGGGCCGGTGTCCGAATTATTTGCACGCTGCGCATACGAGTGGCTTGGACGGAGCGTAAGATGCGTAGGGCGGTATTAAAGATCCTGCCAAGTTCGTAATTTCGGAGAGCTGCTTTAGTGCCGCTCACTATGGTTTTAGCCGTTCTGGTGGCGACGGCAACCGCAATAGCGGCCTCTTCTCCTTCCTCAGCGTAATTAGTGTAAATAAAGCCGAATGTCAGAGAGTTGCCTTTAGCACCTATTGCCTTGGTGCGCGTAGGGTGGTAATCAGCGGCGCCAACATAACATACATCAGGGTTATCTCTTAAACGCCGGTGCGGGGCAGACGCTCGGGCATGACGGGGATTTTGGTGGTGTACCGGGTGCGAGTTCCTGGGTATGGGGGAGACGTAGATGGCCTTTTTAAAGTGAGGGGGTAGCAAAGTCTTGGTTCCATGTTGGTTGGCGTACGGAATGCCTAGTTTTAGGAGTAGAAGGCGTCGTGTGCGACTGCTAGATAATCGCTGGTATTGGGCTGTCCGCTGCACTTCTACAAGTTCTATTATATTATTATGGATACCCATAGCCATGAAGCGTTCGGTGGATGCCGTGATGGGAATGCCCGCTGACTGTTTATAGGCTTTGCGTATTATGTAGTCAATTTTACATTGTTAAACTTTTTGAGATAGTGGTATGGCGTGACATACGTGATTCGGCTTATAAAAAAGGCTTCCACTAATCGGATAAAGTTACGCTCCTTGAGTCCATAATGGCGGTGCGCAATTCATAAAATAAGACGGCTTATTTTTAGGGAACTTGCAAAGAGTGCTTTGATGGTATCCTTACTGGAGCCTGATTGATGAATGCCTTAGAAATAAGGATGAGATGTACTATAAATTGTCATTATACACAGCCCATTAGCATACCCTGCAGGATGAAGGACTCTCCGAGAAATTTCGGACTGCTCCTATCACGGGCTTTCCGAACATGACAGACTATCACTTTGGAAGATACTTGGTACATCACCATAACGCAAAGTGGACTCTTTAAATTAAAGAATCAAAATACCCTGCGTTCATTCTGGTAAACAAAATATAGCAAAAGCCTCAACTTATGAAATTTCTAAATGAATTGGCCACTGAAAATGGTTTCTATTTCCAGCAGCTTGTAAATGGCTGAATTCGTTTAGAAATTAGGCACGTGACCCTGGTGTTGACAAAGGAGAGGCTCGTCAAGTACCCGGTGTATATAAAATAAAGTTCTTAAGGTTTTCGCTGGCTCATTTTTCTGACATCGTACTCTTTCCGCTCAGTTATTTCAATGTAAGACGAAAGAAAAAAAAACATTTGTTTCGAGTTTCGTTATCACAGTACTAATACTGACCGAAGCCATGCAAAACGGCCCAGAAGAAATGTAGGCACCGGCCACATACTCGTATTTTTTTTAGAATCAGTCACTTTGAAAAATATTTTTACATGCTTTATGAGAAGTTGGAAAATCTTGTAATTAATTTTGCCATTTGGACGTTATTTCCTAATAACTCTATCGTTTGACCACGTAATCCTGATCACTGTTTTCCTGCAAGAAATTCTTATTATAGTGTAAATGATCGCATACTTTTCACAAATTCGACTCTGACTGACGCGGATGTTGTGTTGATACTGTCTTTGTCGGGCTGCGGCAAGCCTACGCGGTCAAAATTCTCACAGCTGCTTGATTGGGATGCTGTCAACGGTGAGCAAGGGGCAAGCAGAATTTCCATTTGGTGGTGTTCAAAAATCGGGAAATGAACCTAACATGTTATAACGATTTCACTTTAAAAGCTGTACACGTTCACGTGCAGCCTTTTTTGAGGCGAAGTCAATGTAACGCAAGCAGAAGTAAGCACAGAAGTACAAATACCCTAAATTAGAAATCTCCAGAAATCTACGTCATATATTTTTGTTCCATCTCAGGCACAGGACGCGTGGAGCACATTAAAGAAGATAACTAAGCAGGAAAAACAAACTGTCGGTACCTACTTACGTTCTCCCCGTGGGAGGAAGCTAAGTGAATGAAAGAAAACTGCGCTTCCTTGCACACTTTGATCTCGCCCGCGCCCATGCAGTTACGCGCCTCATGCGGGTAATTTACTGCTTCGATTATGCTTGTTTGGAGGTGCACGCGCCCGTTGCAGATTTCATAACTGGCAAGTTTTGATTCAAAATACTTTTGTTTGCATCTTTGCTTTTGTACCTTCAGTTACCATAAAAATTAAAAGGCAGATGCTTTGTTCAGAGGTTTTCAGATCGCAATTTGCAAATTTAAGAGCTAGTGCTATCACAGAGCTCACGATTATAGGCGTGGTGTTTATCGCTCTGATTGCGAATGCATCATTAAGAGAACATTTTTTAAATGTGGAGATGAACTTAAGAGTTATGTCGTGACCGTCCCCCCCCCCCTCTCCCCCCTATCTATACACTTTATATTCGGCGAAGGTGGTTGTGCTGGTGCCGACGGGGACATTAAAATGATCATTTTTCTGTTTTATGATCACTTGGTTATCTGCGAACGGGTCATTTGCTTTTTATACAAAATATATAATTTATACAGCTCTCAAGGGAGTTTCTATCACTACAGTACGTCGTGGAGATCCGGGCGCATAGGGCTTCTCTCTCGTGAAGTACCCGCTTCAGGAACAAAATGACGCAAGATGTCTTAGATGATAATGCATGTACATATAAAGGCCTACACAGGGAGAGAATTAATAAAAATCGGAGATGTGCTTTTTATATGAGCGTGTGCACTTTGAAATTCGGCTCAGATAGGTGTGATGGTCCCGACGTGGACATTAAAAATATCATTTTAAATATCAGTCGTTTTTTTTCAAACTTGCGTGGTCACCGCATTTTTACCGCATTTCATTCAGTTACACTATTTGGTGTGTTTGTTTAGAAATGTAAGGAGCACACGTGAGTAATATTTGAAGGTTGTAACGCGAGTACTTTTTGTAATACTTAGGCTCAACGTTTGAAAGAAATTGAGCTGGCAGCCGACTTTGACATTTTATTTCGAAAAATTTGTTTTGTCTGCGGCAAAACGTTTTAGGAAAATTTACAGCAGGCGTAACTTGAGCATAAAAGTTACGAATTACTCCTCATAAATATTATCGGAGATAGACGTCGCTAAAGTTGACCGAACCGTGGCAATTTTTCAGTCAGAGAGCATTATTTCGGGAGAAAATATCGGTGACTCTGGACATTAGAATAACCAGGGAATAATTAAAAATTTTCAAGCAAACTGAAGAGGTCTACAAGCCGCACTTTGTTCGATCTTCTCTGAAATCACCCTGTAGCGATTCTTTTGCATTTTATCTTCTCGCTTTGTTTTGTGGCACTGTGTGCACTCTTCTTTTTTTCAGAAAACAAATAAACATCTTCTAACTGTCCCTCTCAATTTTAAAGCGAAGCTTTAGTGTTCGTACTGATGGCATCAGTAACGTGAAAACGCCGTGCAGGAAAGCCAACTTTCTCTGACGATGATGATGAATGATCGTGCATGAAGTGAAAGAAAAAACGCTTGTTGCCGGAATCGAACCTGGGTCTCCGACGTCATGAAGCCGGCGTCTATCCTATCGTTCCATTTCGACGGGGTCGAAACCATCCGAACGCAGACGACCACCACAAAATCTATCACGAGGAAGCTTCGCGTTGAACCATCGTCGGCGTTAGGCGGACGGGGTCACAATTTTTGGTTCTGTTCGTGTACAACGGTCCTAAAATGCTTTCTGAGACTCTGTCCTGCTACTGCGCTTTTTATTTCACTTTGTTTTTCGCTGCAGCTCTGCACTTTCCAAAACGCACCTTCGCTTCTTACGGGAACATAGTAGCTTTTCGAATTACATTCCATTTAAAGGGGCACTCCAGACATACGGCAGGTTGATCGGTGTTGTAGGAATAATGTTAGTAGATCAACTAGCCTTTCCATTGTGTAGCAAGGCCCTCTTATTTCAATAAATTCCGTTACCGGCATTAGTTGCTACTCAAAAGGCACATTTTCCGCACAGTTGTTTTTTGAACACAAATGATCGACGTAAACTTTGACACCTTGTTTAGTGCTGATTGCAACAAACACCGTAAAACTGTTTGAGAACTAAAACAATGCGTCCGTCGTGGCCTCTGCTGTTTCCTTCAGCCGCTTGAATGTGCCGCTCTGTTTTTCGAGATCCGCGACCCTGGAGAACATATTGTTGCGTCCTTCCAAATGGAGGCGCAAGTTGTATACACACAAGAAGAGGACTTTATTAGGCGACACGCCTAAATGGTGAGGTCAGCACAAGCGAGAATCGAAGGTGTCCAATATGGCGACCAAAGCATGTGCACACACGCTTCTTCGCCGTCGTCTTCGGTGGTCCGTTTGCACACCGCGCCACAGTTCATGCACATTCCCACGGGGGAATGGCGGCTATGTCGTGAAGACGCCTAAGGCCAAGCGACAATACTGACACAAATTAGGCGAAATATGACTTGCCTAACGTGTTAATTTGTGAACAATGAGATCTATTTGTGTCAGCGAGAATGTCAGGCGCGAAAGCATTAACACATCATATTGCCGAGAGCGTGATGTTCCAGTTGTTTTGTCAACTCGTTGACCGGCCCGATTACCTCTAGGTGAGAAACGGGATTACAAAACAATTTCATGGTACGGTTAGGTGCAAAGAAAACTTTGTAAGTGTCCGCCCATAGGCCTTGTAAAAACGGGAATTAGGCAAGCATACAAAACTGCACTCGGCCTCTCCACTAACACCTCTACTGACTTGTTTTTACGCTTGGGAATACATAATACTTGGACAGAGCTGTGCGAAGCTCAACGAACTTCGCAATTCCAACGCCTTAAGCTTACACCGACTGGCTGTAGTACTTTAGCTCGCCTGGGCTATCCGACCCCCACTCAGCCTCACCGCCTGGCACGTCTTCCCCCCCTACTACGCGCTCGCATTAAAGTCGCCCCGCTACCCCGGAACATGCACCCAGGCATCCACGATGGTCGTCGCACCGCGCGAACCAACTACATCCGCACCCACTACCAGCATCTGCCGGACACGCTTTACGTCGATGCATCCCCATACCCCAACCGATCGACTTACGCCGTCGCGACTGTAGATAGTCAAAAACGTACCGTCGCCACTGCCTTCACGTGAGCCTCAACACAAACTGAAGCGGAAGAGATAGCCATTGCGCTGTCCCTTACCTCCACTCATCGTGACTACGTGACAGTAATCACGGACTCGCAGGAAGCCTGCCGACACCTTCAAAAAAGTCTACTCCCTCGCACTGCCCTACGCATCATTGAACACTCCTCTTACCTCCCTGAGGAGTGCCACATTTTATGGACCCCTGGTCATTGTGGGTTGGCCGGCAATGAAGCGGCGCACGACGCGGCCCGAGAAGTGGTACACCGGGCCATTGCCCCCGACCCCCCTCCTACCAGCCTGGATGCCCACCCCCTACTCACCTACAATGACATACTACTCACACACTACAAGCTCTCTCGTCGCACCTTCCCTCCACCTCACCTGTCTCTAACAAAAGCCGATGAAATCACTCTCCGTCAACTTCAAACCCGGACCTTCCCTCACAATACACTTTGGCATTTGATTTTCCCCACCTCTCACTCACCACAGTGCAAGTTTTGCCCCGAAAGGGGTACACTTTATCACATCGTATGGGAATGCTCCCACACACCCGGCCTCCCTCCCAATCCCCACCCCTCCCCTTCACAGTGGGCGGCGCAGCTGTCCAGCTCTGAACCCGGCTTCCAGCTTAACCTGCTGAGACGGGCCCGGACTGCCAGCCAGAGCCAGAAACTCCTGGACTAAGGAGTCTCCCCACTGCTCTGCCTCCACACACGGAGTCAGATTGGGCCTGAATAAAAGTTTCTTCCTTGACTGATCTCAGCCGTGGCGAATGAAGGGTTCTTCAGGGAAGTTGATCGGGCCCTGTCAGAACTGTCTCACAATAAAAGCGCTCTTGCTAGGCCCAAAGTATGTCGTTCACAGGGCTACATACACAAGATCAACAAAACCTCAAATGGCATTTGTGATAAAGTAATTTTTCTGAAACCGTCCACACATTTTTGTCCCTACAATGGTGAAATCTTCAAAACTGCCGCCTGATTTAGCTGCCGTGATGCCGGAAGAACACTCCAAGAAAATTTATGGTCACCTGACCCAAAGGTTCGAACTTGCTATGATAGCAGAGAGTCACGCATTGTTTTCTATGTTTATAAGAGGTGAAACTCAAAGTCCTTAAATAAGGTTCGGATGGGACATGGGTGCACGAAGGTACCAACTGAATACATTCACGGGCCTAAAAGCTATTGAAGAATTTGTAGAACAGGTTAATCATTTTGAAGCATGGCATTACACACGTGTATTATAGACCTTCTTATACGTATTTCATTACACTCCGTCGGCTTCGAATCAAATTTTTTTTATTATATACGCCTAGAGGCACTGTGGAATGCGGGAAAGAATGCAATTCCATTTAACTTTGTTGAATGATTTCAGGACATCCTGAAACACAATCGCTTAGACATTTTTGTGCATATATATATATATATATAGAGGTTGCACGAAGCTTTTAGCCATGATTTTAGTCATCGCCAAAAGATTAACGATTTGTACTCCTTGAAGCACGCTAACGCACTTTAGTGTTTGTCTATGCTTACCCGTTTTAATGAGAACTCATTAGGTGGCCCGTTAAAAGCAGCGACTTGTCGTTACCGGCTGTGTCGCAGCAAGCTGCTCCGAAACGTACTTGGATACGAAGCGTTCATAGCCTGTGCTTTGCGTTATAAACCACAGGAAAGAACTACGCTCTAATGTGTGAGACCCGTTCCCTGGAGCCTGTTTTTCAATGACAAAGATGCTAACCAACGCATGTGCCTTAGCTCCGAGCGTTTTCTATCGCAAGCTTCGCATTCTGTCAAGCAACACCTGCACATACGCGTTTCATGCAACGCGTTTCATAGCCCATGCAGCACAATAATAAAAGACAAAGCGAAGCGCACTGCCCGGCATACGCTTGGACATACGCTCTGGCATCGCATAATATAAAAATCTGCAAGTAGAAAACACAAAGAAAGGAACACCCGGCAACATTTTATAAGACAGTAACGCTCTCGTCAAATGAAATCGTTATATGTTGCTCGTGTCTTATATTTTTCACGGCGTGGGTGTTGTCCTTCCGCATACGTGCACCTGTAGGGGCGTGCAAAACATGCGTTACCTTCGAAAGCTCAGAAAATAAACTAACCATTCTTTTGATCCTTCTCTAACTGCGCACGCCGTGCGGCATACATAAAAAGGAATCAAGGAAGTGTGGTAAAACGATTGCTTGCCGACGGGAGCGCTCGCTGCCTGGGTGACATCTAATTGGATATGGGCAAATAGCTCTTCCTTGGCGCACTTTGATCTTGCCGGTATCACGCATCTTATGCATGCAATTTACTGCTTTGATGCTGCTTCCTTCAAGGAGCTTGCAACACTTGAAGGGCAGCCCAGAGAACTTGTTGTAAAATGCATGAGTGGCTAGTGCATATCCCGACTGCATTTGTTTGTATGCTTTCCCTAAATTCAAATAGCGTGTAATAAAGAGGGTACCGTTGTGCTGGAAGGTCCTGAGATCCTATTAAAGGACCCGCCACTGTGGCTCAGTGGCTAAGGCGTTCTGCTTTTGAGCAAGACGACGGGGGTTCGATTCCCGGCCGAGGCGAGGCGAAAAGCAAAAACGCCCGTGTGTACGAGATTTCGGTGGACGTTCGAGATCCCCAGGTGGTCAGATATAATCCGGAGCCCTCCACTACGGCGCGCCTCATGGCCTGCGCCACGTCGGCGCGTTAAACCCTACAATCAATCAGATGCTATTAACAGAAAAGGAGTGGCATCTTAGTCGTCGTGTCACTGAGGCTTGTTTTCATTGTGATTTTTGTGAGTGGAACATGAGAACTAGTCTTTATACGGCTTTTGCGCTGCCCAGGCGGCGCTACACTGCAGGAGGCAAGTGCGCGCAAAAGTGAGGCGCTTTTTTTTCGAAACCAGCCAGATCCACCTAACACAAAATTGAGAAACAAGCGGAAGTTTGTTACCCGACGCAAATGAAACGTCGCCGAAGATATTATAAGATATATTTTACATGTCACCAGGGGGAAATTGATGGCCAACAGTAATTAAAAATATGCTGTTAGTTCGAGCAATATCGTGGTGATAAATTTGAATTTGGCTCATATTAAATTGAAACACTCAAGTTGATGCGACATTCTTATGAAATCTTTATTTAAATTGACTATCAATTATGTATCGATTGAGTTTTGGTAGAAAAGGCACTAAAAATATGCCACATGGCTTCAAGAACCTTAGAACTATACCAGAACAGCAGGTGAGTCCTCTTGGCACCGTCAGCAGCTCTTTTCGATTTTTTCCCCAGGATAATTTTCTTGCGCACGTCTGAAGGCACTCATGAAGTAAGCAAGCTCTTCATTGCTTTTCCGTGATTTCCGAAACGCTTCACAAGAAGGCTGCTCATGTCTTCTCCTTCACCTTAATGAAGCATTGCCTCGGAAGCTCAGCGAACGATGGCCAAATCTTTGTCAGTTATAGCACCGTCGGGGGTTTGGAATATACAAACGGAAAGGAATTTTTACCTAGCCGGCCTCGACAGATTCTGGCAGTACACTGGTCGAGAATGGGAGGATTACCTGGTTGGTCGGAATTTCTTTCCCATCTCTACGTATTTTTATTCGTTGAACATTCACAACATTATGGGAACCCTTCTAGAAGTTCTTGCTCTGACAAGTTCACGAAGTCTTCATCAGAGACAACGCCTCTGGTAGTGTTCATAGATCGGGGCGAAGTGATGCTCACAGGCTTGTCACCAACAGGGGTTATTTTGGCCAACTTGGCAAATTGATCTGCGTCTTTGACTTCTAAGAGAAGGTCACCGCTTCCCAACTTGCTTACTTTATAGCCACTTCCTATTTCATTCGTAAGTACTTTGGCTACCAAGAATTGTAACAGACGTGTCATTGGCATGCCTTCTTTTTCACAGTGCATGACGTGGAACTAGGGAAAATTTTCTGGCTTTCTTTGTTGTGAAAAACTGCTGGACTGCTTCGTTGCGCCCCCGTTTTAGAGGACGATCGTTGTATGTAGGAGGTATTGTTTCCACAACAAGTGAAATCAGTTCAGCAGCTGTGCTGGCCACCCACCACCGAGCGTAACCTGGGAACGCACTAGATGCCCGTTAGCCATATACAGCTGTTATAACCCTGTTTAAGTAGTCTAGGTTGATTCCTCACTCAGGGTTAACCCTCGCCACCTGGCAATCTGTGGAAATGAGGAAAAAAAGAGATGACGGGACAGGGGTAACACAGAAGACAGGAAGGTGAAAGAGCTGAGAGGGAGGTAGGAAAAGGCGACTGGCAGATTTCTGCCGGCAGGTCAAACCGGAGGTACCGTCTGCGAGAAGCAGGGGCCAAAGGGGCGTGATGCCGCTACCCGGGGGTCGTGAAGGTCCAAAACAACCCCGACTTTGGCTTAGCCAACAGGAGGCCCTTTTCCCCGGACACGGCTACGCCGCGCACAGCCTAGGGCGTGGGCGGGTCCATCCAACATGGGCTCGGGGTCCGCGGTGTCGCCACTACCGTCATCTTGAATAGACAAGGTGCCCCTGCGGGCCGGTATTCTGCTGTCTCACGTCTCAGCAATACTACGTCGTCTGATCACCTCAAATGACTGAACTATACGCCGTTTATCCTTAATCCGGTTTTTTTTTAGTCAAGCTTCCTTAATACCCCCTCTAGGCATGCTGTCAACAGTTAATGGCGAAATAGTGTCTCCATGTCTTGCCCCGTTTTGGATGTGGAATTTGTCGCTTTGCTTACGAAGTGTTATGCCAAGAGTTTAAAATAACTCTCACTGTTGAGATTGGGTGATATAAACCAGCCAGTCAGCCCGTCACGCAAACTCATTTCAGTAGTGTAGTTGCAGCAAGTCGGATTTTTATCCGACTCAGATAAGCAACACTTGTAATTATGTTGTATACTTAAAGGCGACATGAACACAACATACATGTTTATTTTTTTCGAAAGATGTCGTGTTCTATAGTGCCCCCAGTGCTTGTCCGGAAGCAGACGGTGCCTGTTCACTGCGAAATTAATCAATTTAACGTAAATTGTTCATTCTATCGCCAAAACGTGTGCCTGGCCGACATTTAAACTGCATGATAAGAACAGGCCTTTCAGCTAAACTTGTTGTGGGGCGGAGAGTTGCTTCTGTTAGTCAACCTAGATGGCGCCACCACACTGCGGCAAGCCGTTTTCGGCCTTTGGTTTGTTTGTGCCTTTGGTTGTGTTTTGTTCGTGGAAAAATAATCGTTTCGTGAAACATGGTGCTCGCTCGACAAATATGGTCACGCAAGACACCGTCGCTTGCGTCAATCGGCCGGTGTCGTCTGAGACAACCCCAAAGCCCCGCAGTGCTGCGCATCTAAACCAAGCATACTGCGCGCAGTACCAACAGCAGCACACATCGGCACTTCAAAGTTTACGTGTGCTTTCGTAACTTCCACTGTTTGTCCCACCATTCTTACTTATATAAAAAGAATGTTCCCTACATTTATGCGTAAATAATACTCGTTCGGCAAGCTTATAAGTTCTGGCTAATTTGCGTTTGCTTTTTCCGACGTCCGCCAATCGCAGAGCTGGCTGGTATGACTTCAGAGGTTCTGTTGCGGGAAATGAGCTGGTAGGTCGCATGGCCACTCCCTTTTTTCCTAATTATACAGCTTATTTGAGCGACGTTTACGTTAAAAGTGCCGTCCGCATGATTCTAACGGGGCAATCTTTTTAATGAACCAAACTTGCATTTTGTCTTCATGGTCCCCTTAAGCAACAGGTGCGTTCTACATATCCGAACAGTGAGTTTTGCACGGCACACGCTAGCCCACCTTTTCCTCTTTATCTAGCATCAGGGAGCGGGGGGGGGGGGGGGGAGGGTAAGAGAAAGTTTAGAATTTTTCCGCTTTTCATGGGATAATTTATCTTAGCACTAGACAAGCAAAGCCCTCCATTTCCACCGCCACACAAAATCTTCCCGCGCTCCTCCAGGTTTCATCGCTTCGCCTCCTAACGCAAGAACTTATGCCGTCGGGAGACTCGGTTCTTCTTGAAGGCAGGTACAGGAAAAAATATGACCGGTATGGCTGACGCTCCTTTTTATCCTCTTTTTTTGGTGCTGTCTTCTCCCGCTTTGGTTTATCTGAATGTTGGGCTATTCCTACAACCTTTATCGCTTAACAGCCTCCAATTCGATATGTTCTTACATATTTGCTATCATAACGAAGTCTGAGTAAACGGGGACCCACGTCAATCCTTTCCTTTTCCTCCAATGTCATAGCGAACGAAGCCTGCGGTTTATATCCCGCATTCCCGTATCAGAACTCCATCCGCTACGCAATTTCGGTGTTGAAGGATTACCCTCGACGTTGGTAAAAAAAAAGACGCAGAGTTCGGTCCGAGCCCGTTCGAAATAGGCGGTAAGTCACAGGTAGCAGCTCAGGTGCGCCTTATAACGACCACCGGGGAATGGCCTTGGTGATCCTTATTAATGATGGGCTCGGGCAAAGGATCAATGCGTCCACTCCCCTCCTAATCTTGACCTTAGGAAACGGCCGCGTCGGTTTCTATTACACGTATTTCTTTATTGCATCGGTGGAGTTGAGCTTGACAACCCGGCAGGATCAAGATTCAGTGGCGTAATGGCTCAGGAAGCAGGGATTTCTCCTTCATGACAGGGCTATAAGAACATGATGTCACCGAGCTGTGCGGTATGGACTCAGAAACTTCGTGCTTGTAATGAGCAGACTTTCGGTTTTTATTTCGTATTTTCAGCATGTGGCATATGAAGAGAAGATACGACAGCAGTTCCTCGTGTAAAACGTTCAGCCAGCGACCTGCAGTAGCGGTCTTCTTGACCTAGCAGTTGAAGACACCCGGTTTAACCCACCGAAGACCAATCACTCTTAGCGTACTGTCCCGAGCAGTCCTTGTTCCTGTCTGTCAGAGCCAATGGATACTCGAACCCGACGGGTGGGTCTGAAGTCCGAGCACCCGCAGCTCTTGCTTGGCTGGTATTGCGGCGGAACCAATTTTAATCTGAAGGTTAGCCTTAGGGGCTAAGTTATGAACCACTTGTACATAGCCAGACTTCTGAGGTGAAATTTCCAGACCGGCTGACTGCGCAAAGGCATGGAAGACGTCCAGGAGTTGCTGCAAGTGACGACACTGCAAGGCGAGGTCTCGGTTTGTAGACCACAGCGTGACATCGTCCACCTAGACGACAAATCTCACACAAGAGATGTCTTGTAACTTCCATGCCAATGATGGAAACGCGACTCGGTACCATGGTTATAAGACTAATATGTTTTGCGCGGCTAAGTCGGCCTACTCACATCTTACCCTGCGTATACAAGCCTGTTCCACTTTTGATGGTGTCTTCTTGTATCAAGACAACAACGGAAATGTGGCTACCACTCCACACAGCCATCGTGATCAAACTATAGCTTTAAAAATGAATGTCAGGTGTGCAAAGCGTTTCTGAGTTGGTTTTCCAGAATGTCAATGTCTTACGAGGACATATCCAGTCTGCGAACGTGCGCTGATTTAGGTTTCGAGAACAGGCGACAGCCATCAGGATAAATTATTTCGCCACTCTGGTAAATGGCCCCCAACGGTGACGCCCTTGTTTTGACTCTGAGGAAATGAGCCTTCAAATCTAGATTGATCATGAAGTTTAACGCGCCCAAGCTACACAGTCGATGAGGCGCGCCGTAGTGAAGGACTCCGGATTAATTTTGACCACGTATGGATCTTTAACTTGCGTCGAATAGTCTTCGAATCTAGTCGAACCCTATGTTGTATGAAATATTGGACTGCGGGGGTCCAACATACCTCCCGAGAATGGCTGTGGTGACGGCATTTTGGCTTGCGCTGCGCACCTATCTGCTAAAAGCGGTACCAATTACATCCAATTTAAAAGGCAGGAAGGAGTTAAAAACGCAAACCTTCTAAAGCAAGCGCGCCATAATAGCACTGTCAGCGGCTGAACGTGGTGTCAAATTAGCGCATGCAGGGGAAAGAGGGCTATTTACTGTGCGATGTCTCGAGGACCGATTGAACTGGCTATTGTTTTAATTTACAGGTGTGTGCTGAGTTCTAGAAAATCTTCTACAGCTGTTCTATTTACTCGAAAACTGCTTTTTCCGGCATTTCTAAACGCTCTCTAACTTTTACTGACGAAACGGCGCACTGAAAATATTCGCTTCATGTCTACCACGTACCTTATCTCAAACCTTATTCACGCCACATAAAAATTATCGCGAACAGATGATTTATGTGACTTACGAAATATGCGCTAACTAGACATACAGAGAAAGGACGACAAACAATGCGCACTTTATTTTACTGAAATTTATGGTACGGTTGTGATACGTTATCTTGACGCATGTATGGACGACTGTTTGGCAGAGGATGCATGCGAATCACAGTACATTTCAAACATAACTCACGTGTGAGTGATTTCTGCCCGTACCAAACCACCAGCATATGAAAATCATTCCGCAACCATTTCCCATTAAGCGTTTTATGGCCAATTATATTTATAATTGATGTGTTTGCCCTATCGGCCCTTGAACAGAGGTAGCGCTATGTAGTTACAAAAAAATTATGTGTTCAGTTGTAATTATGTTTTCAAATTTGAGGCCAAATGACGTAGTTCGCCGTGTCTTCGACGCGTCCTTTGCCAGAGTTCGCATTTCGCCACCGTGGGGACCCAAATCTGCTCCAAAGCATCGGCCAAAGTAAACCAAACCGCACTTTACACCGCCCGCTTTTATGGCCACTCGGTCAGCGTTTTGCAGCCTAAACATACCTCGACACTATGGCGAAAATGGGCAGAAAATGGACTAGCGTGCGTTTTGGCTGCCGTCCATGCTCTCAAGTGTGAAATGACCACTCTTAGAGCATTAGCCGTGACGAGAGCAATGGCGTCGCCACGAAGACGAGCTATGGCCAACCAAAGAACCTTTTGATTTGGAGTTTTATGTAGTGTGAGCCAGAAAAATCCTCACAGTTCTTTTCAGAGCAACAAAAAGTTCGTCGAGATGTATTTCAGATTTAATTTCTTTCATTTTTGTGAGTTGCCAGCGACGTGCCTGCGCTTGATTTTCTGAAATCTATAGTAATACTTTTCTTTACTGCAGGGGATGGCGCCCTTCTTTTCTCGAGGGTTTCATATACACAGAGAAATTATTAGCCTTTTTCATTAGTCAACGGAGATACTACATTTACGTGCAACCAATAAAATAAATAAATGAACATATAAATAAATAAATAATCAAACAAATATATAAATAAATAAATGAATATATAAAAGCATAGGCATATGTATATCGATATACTAATAAAAATACCTCTGTTTTTACTACACGACGAAAAGCTCTCTTAAAGTCCTCCAACCCTTCCTGTTGCACGTTTGAAGAGCCCATCCTTTGCTCTCGAGTTGTCCCATTTCTTCCTTCCTACGGCTACACGTAGCCGTGGTGGACGTGTCTGCTCGTGCGTATAATTGTACAGACTATTTTACAAATTATTCATTTAAAAATATGGTGGGCCGATTAAAATGGGATTTGGTAGAGAAGTATTGAAGTTAAAATGTTATGTAAAATCGGATGCGCCCGTCACAAACAGCAGACCGTTCGCGCATAACAAATGTTCCAGTAGATCTGCTCCCATAAAATGGAAAATGCCCCTTATTTCAGTTTTTCATTACTACATCGTGATTTTATTTATTATCTAACTAAAGAAACACCTTTTTCTGTCGTTTTACTTTCGCATGTTTTAAGAATTACTAAGGCGCTATAAGGCAAGCAATAGAAATTATAATTCAAATCTTCACTTTTTCAAAATTACCCACAATACAACGCGGTTGGAGCGTCAGTTTTCTCTTTAGAATGATTCAGTAATAAACTTTATGTGCCCAGGCACAAAGGGGACACTGCACGCAGCACAGTTCGTTTAAAATTAGTTTACTGGCTTCACCACCGACGCGCCTTGTAGTGGCACTCGTGCGTGTTTCTGTAAACACCTAAGGGGGCCCATACGCAAGCAGCTGCGAAGCATAATTGGGAGATCTCTTCTGCCCGCTTCGGCGAGCAGAAGAGATCCCGCATCGCCTACAGAAATAACGGCCTGGACAGCAATGTTTCGATCTAAAGACTGGATTTCACCATTTAAAAGCACGTTGTCGTGCGCACTGCACTGGGAGAGGGCACTCTGCTGAGGAGATTCTGTGTGGTGAAATGGGGAGGAGCGCTAAGTGACCGGAGTAGAGATGTGAGCGGTTGAAAAAAAAAAAAAAAAGAGGCGTTAGAAGTAAACAGGTTCCTTTCGTTTTTTTTTCAATCAGGATAATATTGAAAAAAAAATCAAACAGATTCTCCGAGGAAATTTATTGCCAAGCGAGCAATCTGCAGTGAGGGAAACGGTTTCTGAAATCATTACTTTGGCGTGAAATCGTGCGCAAATTTTTGGAGCCGAGCTCTGCTGGGACTTTTGTGATGCAGCATGTAACAATTACATTCTTTACAGGGTTAACGGAAAAAATTGTCGGGAACCTACGTCTCTTAAGGTATATGGAGGTGAAAGCCAGCGATTATTGAAGACTTCTTCAATGCTGTATCGTGTTTGCGATGCCGTCAAGCTCACCTGTCATGCTGCAGGCATCCGGATAATCCTTGTTCCATCTTATAGCATGGTGCAGGCTTAGGGCTGTAGTTAGCACACTCGGCTGTGGCTCTTGAAGACCCGGGTTCACATCTAATTTGAAGCCACATAAGTTTCTATGTTTATTTTTACTTTTTTTTTCACAGCAACCGTAATTTTGTTCGCTTCCTGTAGTCGCCAGCGACTACGGTCACTTTTCGCGTTTAAAGAGACATCCAAGAATCTGCTCTTCAGTACGTCCAATTTTTATTGATCTGTGTGGAAGCGTCCTTCTTCAATTTTTTATATTTTTCTAGAAAAACCCAATAGAGAACATTTTTTCTTTCACGCACCGTAAATTTTTCACAAAAACTTGCGTCTCTAGAATCGAGCAGGCTCTAGAACGGACGTGCCGGCGTAGCTTTGTCTGCGCGCGTTGCCACTGAAGAGGCTCGCGGCCGGTCGTTCGGCATTTTCATTCGCTACACTTGTTATGTAAATACCGTTGAACACGCCAAATTACGGCTGTTTCGTAAAGAATTCCTTTTCGTTCAAAGGATCCACGTGTAATCCATGAACCTCTTCCAAACACGCGAGCCCGCAGTAATTTTTACTCCCCGCGCGGCTACGGCTACCTTCTTCCATCTAATTCGCTTATGTTTCCTACTCAGTTTCCCGCTCAATGCGCTACACTTCTCTAAGCCTGGTACCCTAGGCCGCATTTTATTAGAGTGTGCACACAACCCCGATCTCCCTCTCTTTCCTTTCCCCGCCTCCCCCTCCATGACCTGTGCTAGAACCTGATTACCAGCGACCACCTGCGCGTCCACCAACTTCTGGCATCTAGGGCATCAGTCGCCAAGTCATCACTTGGATTCTCGGAAAAGGAAACCGCTCCTAATTCTTCGCTCAACAAAGTTTTGTACTAGTAATACTCGGCAGTTACATTATTGCGTATACCCCTTCGGTTTCGCTTCAAGTATATCGCTTTCACTCCCTTTTGACGCAACCTTAGGATATTATAATCTTCACACAGTACACGTTACGGGGCGAAGTCGCATTATCGCTTGTCACTAGCTCTTTCAACCTTGGGATCTTCTAATCTGCAGGCACTACACCTTACGGGGTGAGGTCGCGTCATTGCTTGTCACTAGCTCTTTCAAACACGGGAAGCATTATCATACCTGGTTAATTCTCGAAGCGAACATACACACAGTGACAACACGAACAGCTTCGGCGACCGGATGTATTGCGCTGCTGCTGTGGGAAATCAACGAAGTCATGTTTGTTTGGACGTCCGCAGCATAAAGCGGTACGTTCCTTAATAAATATACAAAGATTGCACAAAAACAAGTTTTCAACCATGCAAATGACTGTCAGCGGAAGAGTGCGAACTAAACGGCGACGCGCTGTTCTACCTACGCCTATCACGGCATCTACGCTTCGCATCGCTACGTAGCTAATCCTCGCTGGTCTCGCGTTAATGGAAGTCTCGCGGGACGAGTGTGCATGCGCTGGGGCGTACGCAGGCTATTCTGCAATCCAACGCTTACTAAAAGTAAAACGAATGAGCGGTGTGAGCAACTCAAAGAAAAAATCTGTAGAAATTAGAGAATAATCTACTAATTCGTACGCCGCTTGTCCAGGATATGAGTTCTTCACAGCCACCTTTTTTTTTTTGGTTTTTCAAAATTTTGTCCGACCAATTATCTTCATTTCCGCTATTATAACGACTAAAGGTGTTGCTTCCACCAAATCAGCATTTTTGTC
This sequence comes from Haemaphysalis longicornis, assembly GCA_013339765.2. NCBI lineage: Eukaryota > Metazoa > Arthropoda > Arachnida > Ixodida > Ixodidae > Haemaphysalis > Haemaphysalis longicornis. The sequence continues at coordinate 139,863,328 of CM023450.1, forward strand.
GAAATGCACAGCGTTACACCTTTCGCTGTTCTCGAACATTTATTTCTATTTTGTTATATTTGGTTTTCCAAAATTCAATTCGACAAATTATATCCATTTACTCTATTTTAACGGTTAAAATTGTTACATCCGCCCAAATGTTCATTTTGTGCAGATGCAGGGCGTTACACGGTTCGCCATTCTCGCTGTATTTTTTCTATTTTTCTTATATTTTGGTGTTTTTTTGTAATTGTGCTCATAGAATTATCTCCATTTGAACGATTAAAAGTGCTACTTTCACCAAATCTGCGTTTTTCTAGAATCGGAGGGCGTTGAACGGTTCGCCATTCTCGTTATTTTTAGGGGCTAGTGCTGTCGGCGTCTCATGTCGTCGCCGTCTCATGTCGTCGTCGTCTCATGTCGTCGTAGAATCATGTAGTCACGGTACTAATACACCGGGACACTTGTTTTCAAACGCCTCGCGCAACTCTTAACGCGTACTAAAAGAACACACCGGGACACTCATTTTACAACGCCTCAAGCTAGAACGTTTCATCTCCGTCAAAAAACAGGTACTAATAGAACACACCAGGATACTCGTTCTTTAACGCCTCGCGCTAGTCGTGCTTCAAAGACAAGAGACTTGCAGCTGAAGCCGTATACCTCTACACCCCAACTGTTTCATCTTCGCGGGAATAAACGCCAAGGCACCAAGATTTAACTTTTACACCGCACGCTTCTCCCCTCCGCAGGTTTACGCTAGTAGAGGTGGCCCGACAATTTTTTTTTATTTTTCGTATTTCTTCTCATTCTGTTCGACCAATTATCTCAATTTATGCTATTATAACGAATAAAACGTTACTTCCGCCAAATCTGCATTTTAGGAGAGAAGCACCTTAGGGGCTCGGGCCATCGGCGTCTCCTGTCGTCACGGTATATCAAGTCATCAAACGATGGCCAAAAAAAACAAGTGTACAGCGGATAAAACCAGTTTAAAATGAACTAACAAGGTTTAACCTACTTTAAAATACAGGAATAATCAGGATTTATTTGCATTAACAAAAGAAATGTGTTAAATTCCGTCTCGAAATTGCTTCAAACGCCAGATTTTCTCCTGTAAAGCATACTTCGTACAACGTGGCCGCGAGTGGCACGAAGACAACTTACGTCCAGTCTGCCTCTCATTTAATTGCTTAAATCAGGTTCAACGTAAGACAGGGCACCACCGCCTCAGCAAGCGCGTGATTTCTCCTCCCACCAGCGTCGGCGCCCTATCAGCTCTGGCCGTGCGGCAAGAGAGAGTCAACGAAGAGGGTTGACTCCAGAAACGCTCACTTTTGCGATGGACGCTTGCCCATTAGCAGCGATTTTGCTGTGGGAAATACCGGCGCACACTGCATGCTTCGCCCCTCCCCAGGTTTGACGTTATTTGAGATAGCCCGGAATTTTTTTTCGAGGCAAAGCCCCTTAGGGGCTCTCGCTGTCGGCGTCTCCCGTCGTCGTCGTATCATGTAGTCACGGGGCTAAAACACCGGGACACTCGTTTTCCAATGCTTTGCGATAAAACGTAACGCGTACTAGAAGAAAAAGGTATAACGGATAAATCCGGCTCAAAATAAACTGACATGATTTAAAGATTTGTGGAACGCTCCCTGTGCGCTTTAGCAACCGTCAAGCTCAAGCAGAAGCTGTTTGTAGACGGTTTATAATTTGTGTTACTCTCAAGTACCCACCTGCCGTTGTCGGTAGACCTGGTCGAGTCGGGTGGTCGGTCGAAACCCACAAAATGCATACTTACCTGGTGCCGGGACCTCGTTGATCACCGAGGACGAACCCCCAAGGCGAGGCGCGGACATTTCACTGCGCTCGCGTTGACCCCTGCCACTACCCCAAACTGGGGCAGATTGTACATGCAAGTTGTCTAAATCCCATTCAACGCAAGAGAGGGTGCCACCGCGTCAGCAGGCACGCGATTTCTCCTCTCACCGGCGCTTCTCCGGCGTCCAATCAGCGCGCGCCGTGTGGCTAGATAGAGACTTACAATCTTCGAATACACTTTACGCTCCATTCTTCGATGCTTCCCAAGTGTCACGCTAGTGGAGATGGCCAGGGATTTTTGCTATCGACGGTGAGCTCCCAAGTGCTTGTTCCAGCTTGTTAATTAGTTCTGATTCAATTATCTCCTGTGTGGTAAGGCCACAACACATTTTTTATCTGTAAAATGCAGGACGTTACACGGTGCCGGCTGTGAGTGTACTCGGTAAAGAATGGTACACAGTACAAAAAATATTAAATATTGTAGCTTGGCACCGCACATTGCGAGTACTCGCAGAGCCCATGGGGAATCTCGCAACGAAGCTTTCCACGGAAGCTTGCTTTCCAGTGAAGCAAAAGTCTCATTATCTGCTGAAGTGTTTATCTCGGTGTTGGCGGGGAAGCCATTGTTAACATGGCCTTGAGCTAGCCAAATACGGTAGGGTGTGTTAGCTTTAAGTCCAGGGCCACACTATTGACTGCACCAAATGGCGGTGAGTGCGACCACGGGCAGGCGCTGCGAAAGGCGTCTGCGGGACGTTGGCTCAGGGATACGGGCAATTGTCGTCTGCTTCACTTAGGCTCGCTCTCCCTACTGCTTCTTTGCGCTCGGTCGACGTTTGATGCTCTCCCGCGCCGAATTTTGCGCGCGCGTAATGTCTTATCATAACACATGACTACAAATCGCATAAACATGCCCTAGGCGTGATTTCAAGCAGCGTTGTTCGCTATGCCTACTGTTTCTTTGCTCCCGGTTGACGTTGGATGCACGCCCGCAACAGATTTCGCGTGCGCATAAAGTTTTATCCCAAACTATAACTCAAATCACATCAACACACTCAAGGCTTGATTTGAAGTAGGGTTGTTTGTTACCACTCCGGGGGAAATATTGCCGGCTTCGCAAGGGTTGGTGTGTGAAGCAAGGGGATTCACACCAGATCCCTTGCGAAGCTGATCCCGTATGAAGCGCGCAGAGCTCGAGCTTTTTATTGCTACGAATATCCAGGGCACTGGCTCTCGATGAGCAAACCTTAAAACAAGAATAGAAAGGCAGCTCTAATTGCCGACAACCAGAAAAGTGCAAGAAAAATACGAATTCTCGGCCCTCCTTTTGTAAGTTGTTTCGACTTTGTCAGCAGGTTTTACCATTCTCAGTAACCGTATGCAAGTAGGGTGTAAAGAAGTTTTTCTGTAACCATAAAGAATGCTAGAAAGTATTGTATCGTTACTTTACGTTGTTGTGGCATCTTATTATACAGGCATGCAGCAGATAAGGTTAAAAAAAATGTAGGCACAGCTCACGTAGGTATAGCTTTTTGTTTGTTCTGATGGGTATAGCCTTTTGTTTGTTCACCCAACAATCGTGGCTTCAACCTCGTGAGATATGTGTCCCATTGCAAACAATGGGCGAGTTTGAGCATAGAAAATGTTGGTTCACACAAGTGGAGTGTAGCAGACGACCGCGAAGCGAGACCCTAAGCTGAGGTCAGGAGCCAAGGGCGCCACTAAAAAAGATCGACAAACAGAAACTATTGTAGGCAGTAAGGCGGATCTTATTATCGCAAACACGCCTTTTTTTTAAAACACGTAAACACGTGTAGTCTCTCCCCCTGTAAATCAGCGGCGTTGTTTCGTGCCCCGCAACTTCCATCGAGCACTTCCCGGAATGGTGGATTTGCCAGCCGGTTGCGGCATTTTGTGCACACTTTATGGCGGTGCGAGCGATGCTGGTAGCTTTCTGTTGTTTTTCTTGCCGGACAACCAAAAAAGCGTAGATTTTACCAGAATATAATTCGGAGGTTCCGCTATCTTCTCGTTTCGCACTCCGCTGATTCCTAACGGCGACATGGAGCACACTACGTTAAATCTGACTTGGGCGCGCTTTGTACCAACTACGCTAAGCAAAATCGCTTTCAAAGGGTTCTTTTAGTGCCTCAAATTTCCTGTACAGGGAGACAAAATAACGGTGAGCGCTACAATCTTGGGACCCTGCTTCCTCCTCTCTTGCCTTAGTTTGTTCCCGATTGCTATCTTACTCCTTGGCAGGGTTGACTGCTGAAACAATTCTGAAGTAAGAGTGCGAAAGTAATAAAAATTAGCAGTGGCTTAGCTCGGCTGTGCCAGGATACACGTAGCGTGAGCTAAGGTTAAGCTGATCATTCTTAGCTTTCCTGGTTGTCCAGGATTAGATTGATTATCATGCTTACTGCTGCTTCAATGACACACACTCGGTATACGCATTATGTGACACATGTATATTTATCAAGCGGCTCCAGCGCCACGTCACCAATCGCCCCAGAGCTAAGCTGGTTCCACAGGCGCACGCCGGTGTTGCTGCGACGCACCAGCCATCGGTTCCACACCCGACCACCCCTCGCATGATGATCAAGTGGACCGGGCCGCCACATGCGGAAGCGGTTGGCGAAGACGCTGGGCGCGTGGGATATGTGAGAGACGCCGGACAGCGAACAACGTGTGACGTCACTGCGCCTCGCGCATGCGCAGCACGGCTCTCCAGAAGCCACACGAAACTGCTCAACCTCGGCCAGTGTAGCTCACGCTACAAAGCTGTGCAGCACGAGGTAACCTGTTTGGATAAAAAATCCCGGGTCATCTCCACTAACGTCAAACCTGAGGAGGAACGAAGCATGTAGTGTATAAGGGTATTCAAAGGGCGCCGGAGAAGCGCCGGTGGGAGGAGCAATCGCGGGCTTGCTGAGATGGTGGTGCCCTCTCTTGAGTTGAACCGGATTTAAGAAATTATATAACAGACAAATTGGCCGTAAGTTGTCTTCGTGTCACACGCCGCAGCATGCTAAGAAATATGCTTTACAGGAGAAAACAATGGCGGTTGAAACTAAATTTGAGATGGAATTTAACAAATCTCTGTCAATAATGCACTAAAGCCTGATTACTCCTGTATTTTTAAATTACTTTAAATCATGTTAGCTACTTTTGAACCGATTTTATCCCTTATACACTTCTTTTTTTACCATAGTTTGGCAACTTGATTTACCGTGACGACATTCGACGATGTCAGGAAACAACGACAGCCAGGGCCCCTAAGGTGCTTCGCCCCTAAAAACAATTTGTATTTCACACTGAAATAACGGTGAGAAGGTCTAAATGACAACGAAACAGAGATAAGGCGGGGCACCCTATACGACAGGAATCTCCACCTTATCTCCGCGTTATCCCGGTGCTATAGTACTGGGTCATTTTAACTGCCTTGAAGTGATGAAGAAACATCTGCAAAGAGTGCTTACGAGGGGCCTCCAGAATCCCCACTGCATATCAGAAAGTGTGGCGGAAGTACCACCGTTTTTAGCCCGGCCCCGCCCACCGGCGTGTCCGCGGATCGTCAGTGTTCCTTTGTTACTATTGCGGAATTCTGTGAGACTTTGCAGCATCCACCGGTTACGTCTGTATTCGGGTGCATTATTAGAAGCTATTTCAACGAAAGTAGCGGTGGTGGAGGCGAGTACTGCTGGTTTCTTTGTCGATCTCGCAGTCCCCTCAGTTTCTTCCGGGGTCGCGTGCCCTGACGTGCTCAAGCAGCTGCCATTTGAACCGGAGTAGCGCCGTAGACGTAGAACCATTCTACCAACGAAAGGCGGGGAAAAGCAAAGAAGGGCGAGAAATGGTTGTGGGCTTCACAAGAAGCTTTTCTTTCAATCCCTTTGTGGCTTTACGGACATTCTGAAATGACGGAGCGGGCTTCGAATGACATTACGTCAGGGCCTCTCCTGAGTTTTGTTTTCCCTTCATGTGACGAAAGGCCGCCGCTGACCAACGTCCCTTACATGGTAGGACAAACGTATTTCCTTTGTTTGTCTATATCTGCTAACCGCGTTTTCGCCTTTGCTGCTCCCCGACGGCTCCCAGCTCGGAAATGTCCTTACCAAAACTTTTGTTTCCATTATCTAGAAGCTTAGCTAATAAAAAGCCTACAAGGGAAGCAGACGTTGCTGTTTTAGAGGCGTAGGCGGTAAAAGCTTCTTACGAAAGGCAATTTCGGGAAATGTTCGACCTAGTTCGCCATTTTATACAGCAGAAACATTGGTTTTCGTAGGGTGCCCAATTCATAGACAAAACGTGGCCAGAGAGTTCCGCGCTACACCCGGTAACCTTCTTATAGTGAGAACAATTGCATTTGTAGGCACTAAAAGGAAGAAAACCCCGTGGAGCTGGGGCGCTGTTTGAAGGCGGGTATCACAGAGCTACCTCATTATTGAATAACAGTGATGAAACCTACTAATGTGTTCCGGACGAATATTCTCGCGAAATGAGATTTAAACTTAGAGGTAGTGACGTAATTTTGCTTTGGTTTTGTGTTGCCTGATGCGTTGACAAATAGAAAAGTTCATTTGGAAAAAAAATTTAACTGGGGTTGAATTTTGTTTGGTTTGCTGTTAAACGTATACCGCGGGTATAGGTTTCTATCTAGCCCTTTCATGTTTTTATTTTAACGCTCTTGTCGGTTTGTTAGTATCGCGTTCTGTTTATACATGTTTCAAGTTTCAGCTAGTTTTTAACGAATTCAAAGCATTGAAATTATCACCTTAGGTTTGCTTCTTAGATTTTATATCGTGGTGCATGTGCTGGAGCGGCTGAAAATCGTTCGCGCAACGAACTACTGTAGCATGTAAGGTTTAGTAGGTGGCCTTTCGCAGCGTAGTATCTAAAGTTGAATATAAAAGTTTTGTTTTCGGGTTGAATATTTCCGGGCGCTCTTGACGCGAAACTCCAGATACTGAATTTCCGGTCACAATAGATGCCACGTGATCTACAAATTAATATTAGTTGAAGTGGCGAAGTAGGCGAAGTCTCCCTCTCATTCCCCAGCGTAGTGGATCACCGGCATAAAGAAATATGCAGAAATTGAGAAAATTGTCTGCGTAGCATTCTTATGCCGCCTGTCTGGAGTGTGAGTTCTTCAGAGCCAAATATGGCTGCAAAGAACTCACAATCTTCTTGGTGAACCGAGCGGTGTCTCGGTTCACAACGGATATTTGGATCCCTGGATCCCAGCTACCCAGCGCCCCCTCCCACTGCTCGTCACGCCTGTCGCCACGTGCGTTCCTAGGCATTATTAGAAAGTTTTAGCACTCCCTCTCTTCGTTCCTCTCCGTTTGTATCGTGACGACCGGAACCAGACTGCGCACTTGCGCATTGGTTCCGGTAGGTTGGATTAGTTCTGCGGGCTGGCCCTCGCCATGCCCGCGCATTTGTTAGGAAGCGGGGCATGGCATCAAATTCTGTGGAGTGGAGCTCCGAGCACCGGTCGAACTAAGCCGAGGGCAGAGTTGAGCAACACTATCGCTCAGCCTGTTTGAGTCTGGATCTGCGTTCTGCACACTTGCTTTGTTGCTGTCGTCATCGTTTTGTCTTTTTCTTGTAGACCTGCTCTTTCCAGGTAGCGCTTACACAAAACGTCGGCTCGCGTTATTCCTAGAACCTTAACGGAAGACGCACCGATTGAATGCCGTCTTTATAGTTGGAGTTGCGCTCTCTGAGCGGTTCCCGGTGCAGCTCTAAAGTGCAGCGCTTTACTGAAGGTTTTGTGTATAGCTCTGTTTGTTGAATAACTATTCTTGTCCCGGTTTTGGAAAAGAAAAGCGCGCAATCTAGCTATCCTGCGTTCAGGGTTTGCCGCGCGTTAGAAACGATGGTTGTGCCGGATATGTGAAGCTCGTCTTCGTACACGACAATGGACATTTGTGTTGTCGTGTTGACCTAAAAGCTGCAAGTTTCTTTTCATCTTCAGCAACCTAATTTAGGACGCAGTTCTTTAAAACATGCATAAAACAGGCAACAGTTGCGCGTGTGTGCTTTTACTTCAACTGCAATGCGATCTTTTGCTGCACCATCCGACTATTTACACGGCAAGATTTAATTAAAAGCGCTTCGCGAATGGGCTGCCATAACTGCTGTGTTTGTTGACCTATACGTATTAATAGCATGTTTTGGCCCCCTTTGCCCATTGCTGGTGTGACGGCGCAGCAGCCGGGAGCTGCAAGAGCGATGGCGCTGGGCTGAGCGACAAGCGATGAGTGTGGGCCACGCGCCGCCGCTGCGCAAGCAGCCACGAACGCCGTGTGAGAAGAGAATTTAATATAAAACCACATATCAGCATGCAGCGACTAGAGGTAACAGCGGTGCCCGAAAAACAGAAAAAATCCAATCAGTTTCCAAGTACTCCGGGCAGCCTTCACTTTGCAAAACAATTGTCTATGGTGGTGAAACAATTAAGCTACTCTGAAATAAATGCACAAAAAGTTCACGAGCGTAGAATAAAACAGGGCCCCAGTTTTTGGGTGCACGGCATAGCGTTCTAACATGTCTCGGCTCGTCTCTCTGTCGCGTTTGCGACACTGGCCTTCTGTAACTAAACAAGCAAACTAACGTAAGAATAGCAGCTTAATGGTCGTTGCCGTAAAAAAAATTTAAAAATTTGTTTCAAAAAACATTTTTGCTTTCTGCTAATTCGAGGCAACCTTCTTGTTTTCTGGTCAAAAATGTTCCTTTTTAGATGCGACGGCATCTCATTCACTCGCCTTGTCCCTCCATACGGCGTTGTCGTTGTCCGTCCACACCCCTCCCCCATTCTCCTCGCCGCGCGAGCTGCGCTCTCCGCCGCTCACCCCATCTCCTCTCCAATAGCGAACACTCTCTCGCGAGGGGCATTGGATGGGATTCGATTGGATTGGCTTGGCTTGGCTTGGCTTGGCTTGGATTGGATTTGGATTGGATTGGATTGGATTTGTATTGGATTGGATTCGATTAAAGTGGATTGTGTTGGATTGTGGTGCGTCATAGCCGCGCCACGTTGCGTCATAGCCGCGGCAGGGGGTTCACGGCACGTTTCACGCGATGGGAGAATCAACCTAACGGAAACAACAACGGAACCCCCTATGCGTCGCATCTACACAGGGTTCCCGCGAGGGGAGGTGGGAGTAATTTTTTTTCTGCTAGAAACGTACGACCACTGACTTGTATACCACTTGATGACCGCCATTTTGGTATCGCACATTAAAAATCTATGCCTTAAGAGTAAATGTGTGATGGCGGGCAACCGTAGCCGGCACGCTTTTTCTCATTGCGAAGAACGACAACAAAGTCTGGTTCGGACTCTACGCTAAAAGGTGATGCTGTTGGCATGCCCTATCAGTCTTGGGTGCATACTAGAGGCGTGTAGGAAGATTAGCTACAGGCTTCTTCCTATTGTTTCGATATTGCTTTCGCCATGTACGCACTTACGTTGTGCACTGTTCGCAAGTTTGTCACGCGAAGGGACTACAACACGAGAAGAACTATAACTGGAATAAAAGCTGTCTCCTTATACGAAGGCCACAGTTTTGAATGCCGCTAGGGCAACCTTGCGAACAGATAAATTAATGGCATTTGTCCTGGGTTTTTACACTTACTACGTTTGCAGGTAGAATTAAAATAGGCAAATCGAGTGCTGCAAATTTATATCCTCTGTTTTTTACAACTCGATAGACTCTGCCTTGCTTCTTTTCATCAGGCTAAATTCGTACCTGCCGGTTTCTGCTACCATGTGCGGAATTGAACTGGCTTGGGTAGCATTACGTTAAGACATGGGCTTTTCTTTGTGGCATTTTTAACTCCTCGAAGTCACACTGTGCTGTTTTGCGGAATGCTAGCATATAATCAATGGGGGATTTTTTGTTTTGAAGATTACGTACGTGCGTCTTCCTTAAGTAGCGACTTTTTTAAAAAGAGTACATGGTGCTGTTTTATTGGTTTGTGCGGTCTGCCTCGTGCAAGCTAAAAAAAGACAACGCCTTCTCGTTGGTGCGATGAACTAGCACGAGTAACTAAAACAGCACGCGCCATAACGGGGCAATGTTTTATTTACTAAACTAATGCTCCACGAGATCCGGGTGGCGGGTCATACCGAAATAACAAGCCTTGCATGTTTGATTCCACAAAATGGTAATAAATGTTCAATCGCGCCTACAACGATGTCAATCCTCCAATCCTGTTTGCCGCGCACCGGCACGTACATACACACACAAAAATAACTTGGCTGCCGCGGTTGCAATTCACATCGTTTGATTCGTTCGGGGCTGAGATTAGACAGGCTTCGAGGCAGCTCAACGGACATTATTCTCCAGCGAACTACCATCACCCTTATGGTAGTTCCTTTGGGCGTGAACGAACTCTTCGCTGGTGGCTATTTGCAGACACGTACTTGGGTTAAGGACAGTGTGTCCAGTAAGCAGCATTTAAAAACTCGCATCCACTCATTGACATACAAAACATCATGTTGACATTAAAGGTGCGTCGAGGCCCTGAGCGGCAATATGACGGCACACTGTCGTTACTTTAACTATCATTGTTTTATTTGTGAATTGCAGTAGCTAACCGCCTATAACTCGAAGTGACACTGGCGCAAATACAATCACACTGAAACTTTAACTTGGTCTAGTTGGTTGCATGACATGTTTGATTGTAGGGTCAACGCGCTGACCCTACACAGGCGGTGAGGCGTGCCGTAGTGGAGGGCTCCGGATTAATTTTGACCCCCTGGGGATCTTTAAGGTGCGCCGAAATCTCGAACACCCGGGCGTTCTTGCTTTTCGCCTCGATCAGAAACGTGGCTGCCACGGCTGGGAGTCGAACCCGGTTGGAACATGCCGTGACAGCGCAGGGACTGGGCTGTATTCACAGCAACCCGTAAAACAACCATATTGTTTACCTTTGCAGGTGAGCCTTTGTACGGGTGGCGCAAATTATGTTTCGGAGCAGCGTATACCTCGCGTAGATTTGCTAGTATAAAGAAGCCCCTCGTACAGTTTCACTTGGAATTGATAACGTTGTAAAGACGCTGTAAAGGACCCACACATCAATCACACAGTTTCAAACTTTTCCGGTGTAGAAGACAACACTATTTCAGAAACAAGGTAAACGCGCCTTGTCAATTTTGACATTAAAAGAACGCTGAAATTTCTAGAAGTGAGTCATTTGTTTCATCGATGGTGGACACGTAAACCAGGCTGCAGGCCTGATAAATGATTTCCCCGAATTTCTCCAAGTTTTCTTGTAGATGTTAATGATTGTGTAGATCTCTTCGCGTAAAATATTTTTTGTTGCTTCTTTGGCACGATGATAACATACGCGTGGCCGCGAGTATATTGTAAAGTTTATGTGAAAAGGGCCTGGAAATTCCAGACTTGCTCCAGTTGTCCGTGTAAAACGTTGTTTGCAATTTATGTTCGCGCAGCACCTGAAAAACCAGACAGTGCAAAAATCTCGTATCAAAAGGGCTCGAAACATTTGTCTCTGGAATGTGTCTGATAACTTTTTTGTTGACATGAAGCATTGTAGGTCGTGCCAAGTTATCAAAACATGAAGTGTATCGTAGATACCTTGCAATGTTTTCGGGGATGAAATATGGAACAGGAGTGCAGTGACTTTATACCAAAATAACACTCGCCTATGAAGGATTAAAGCAACTCATACGGCAGATTAACATCACCGGAACATATGACCGTCATCGGACTAAGGACTATAGCAGAGCCTGTCGCTTTTAGTGCTATCAGAATCGCTGTACGGCCCTGCTGTAAACCAACGCTAACGAGGAAAAATTATTAGCGCTCGCATTATATCACAGGTGCGCTCGCTCGGCGGCTGGGGTTCTCGACGTCGGCACGTATTACGAACGTCGTGGAAGCTACCGGAGGACGCAACAACGCTTGTTCGTCCACACTAACGGCTCGCGCATGAGTAGGTATGCTGGGTTGTAACTGTTGTAAGCAGTAGTGAAGAATACCTTCATTACCACAACCTTTTTCGGTAGAAACTGGCATGAGTGTGCGTCCAGTTGCGTTATAACGCGCAAGCTCGAAGGTGTTCTTTCAGCCTCGGTTCTGCGAGGTCAACGACATGAAATTTGTCGAATTCACCCCGAAAAGTGTTCTCCAGAAACCACTAATTACGAACCACATTGCACCCACATTTTTATGTATTTTGTTTGAGTGTTGGCTAATTTCTGCACTCAGGCATTGTTACAGTGACTGACACAAAGAAGAAGTGACCGATCAACAATATTTTAGAAAGCTTCGTTTCATTGACTCGCGTTTAGCGGGCTGCGATTTTGTTTAACTTTTGTTTGCAGCGACAGCGGAAACGAGTGTCAAAATCCAGAACTTGTATACAGCTTTAACGGGACAACTGGCCGGGCTCAGCGACGCGGAGACTGTGTTCGTGGTATGAGGGCGCGGCGAAGTTGCATAATGAACTCACTATTTTCACAATGGACATTGCAATCTACGTCAACCAGGAAATAAATACATTTTCTTTATTACCTTTGTACAGGGAACAGTTGTACGCTGAGAATTTAAAAGGGGCGCTAGCCTTAAACGCCACGATTAAAACTTGCTCAAACTTTCTCTCCGCTTTATTTTTGTTCTCACGTGTGACAGAGCCAAAAAGATATCGCGCAATATAACAGTTTCACAGACTCATATATGTGCGGTGAAAAATATGGTGAAAATGGTGAAAAAACATGGTGAAAAATATTTTGAGATGGATTCTCATGTACACACATATTTTACGGATTTGCTGGTATGTTAATTCTGAGTGACAGAATAGCCTAAGTAGAAAACTACGATGCAATCACATTATAAATAAAAACAGAAACAGATTTTAACTTGAAACTATCTTTGACTGCTTGCCAAGTGACTTGCGCCCGTGGGTGCGGTCCTCGCCAAAGCAAAAGAGGATTAGAGCCACCTATGAACGAGCGAAAGAGGGCCCTCGTCCGTGGATATTAAGGAAAGACGCAACAAACACGCATCAACCACTTAACTGAATAATGACGTATGCTTTGACACACCTGATGACGTCGGTCGACTCTCGAGTGCGAACCACCTGTAACCCAGCAACTCAGAGAAAAATGTATGCGTCCGTCGCGTAGACAGTTTCTAAGCATGGACCTCTTGTTCGTCCAACTAGCATGCCATCCTTTGTAACTTGACAACACAATTTTTGCCGTGTGCAGACCGTTAGAAGTGACGGCTGCACTTTGCTATGACCGCCACGGGGCGCAGTGCATGCCGGGGGAGATAGAGTAACTTTAAATCTTCGCGCTAAAATGCTCAAATGGGTGTAGTAGGCACCACTGTTGCTAGGTTTCGGAATATCGCGCGTTGCAGTATACGCCGTAGTGTCTAGGACGTCCTTCATGCTGTGCCATGACAGGGTTATTTTCTTTGTTGGTATTTAATTTAATTGGCGCAGTAGGTGGCATTGCGTCACGAAAAAGCCGGTCATTTAGTGACAGATGAACCCGCATGTGCTATCGGGATTATTCAGCGTGCGTTTTTGTCATGTAAGCAATCACGAAGCAATTCCGATCTTTTATTCGTAGTTTTTACATTCGGCGAAATTCCGCGCCAGTTTTGGGATGTTTTGCATGTGTTCAAGCTGAAAAATAGTGGAGATGCGCCATGTATAAAAATGGGTACGCTCATTTCTTCGGCCACTTCTTAGTTCAGGGGCTGTCAGGGGATATGCAGTGACATGTTTGGCTCAGCTCTAGGTGTGCTGCTTTTGCTGTTATAGAAAATACGAATAAAGCGATCTTCATATCTGATGAAGGTCGGCATGAGCTGGCTTTCAATTCGGAGTTAGTAGACTTCACTTGAAAACAAAAAGTTCGTTCACCTGTTTGAAATCAAGAAAACTCACTTGACATCCAGCTCGCGGTAGTCTGGGAAAATAAGCAGTCGACCTTGCGACTGAAATTTGTACGGCAATAGAGCTGCGGTTTTTTTTTTAAATAAGGTACAGTTGTTTGCAAGCCTGAAATTTTAAAAAGACATTATTAATATGTGCTGTATTCTTTTCAAAGTTCAAGTAATATATGTCTTCACGCGATTGGCTGTACTGCGATAGCTGTTTGTAACGAAAATATTATTGCAGTACGAAAAATGCCGGATCGCTTTACCAAGAGCCAAACTTCATCCAACAAAAAAAAAATGATGATGCCCTGTTTTGAACAACAATGTTTTTGAGGCTGCGGCTGGTCACGTTCGTTTTCTTGACATGCCCAAGAAAAATGATTGCGCTGTTTGACGATGCACAGATGAAGAATGGTGCTCGGTACGGGCGTTCAAGATCTATTCCTTTGCTTTGGAAGTGGGACTTTAACGGCGCCTTCATACGCGTGAACATCAGTACACGCAGCACACGAATGCCCTAAAGAAGTGCTACCGTTAGTAGTTATGAGGCATAACATCAGGCCTTTCAACGCGCGCGTCGACGCAAAATATGTATCCGAGCTGCGATCAGTACTCGCGAGTCCGGACAGCATGAGTTTGATGTTGTAGAAAACACGCTTTTATGTATAAAGAAAAAGTATCACTCTTTTGGCGTGAGAATCAGGATATTAATGTCCAGTAGCAATTAACTCCCGACGGCTGAAGCAAATAGCTGTTCTCCGGTTTAGCAACGAACAGTTTTTGCAAAGAAAAAAAAAGACGTAACGTAAGGCACCCGTAATAAATGTTCTTTTTTTTAGGATGGAACGATAGCTGCAGGGGAATTCAAGGTGTGATCGGGAGGGGAGAAAAGCGTATTGTAGAATTGGGAAGAATACTTTAGGCCCCACTGATTTTCTCTTGCAATTTTCGAACAGATGGGTGTTTCCTGTAGTTCTATAGTTTGTCTATTCACGGCCCGTTAAGAGATGAATCAGAGAACATAGACTGCAGTTTTCTCGGGGCATACACTTATCAAATATAATCACCAGGGCAGTAGGCTTCACACGTGTAATAATATCCTCTATTAGGGGTTTTCCAAGTGTTACAGTTACTGCCCATTCTACGTTGCTGATCAGCATAATTTTTATCCCTTATGATTCCTCCTAAAGGCTGTTGTCGGCGTATGACATGAGGGACGTCTGTACAAAAGCGCGAGATCTTAAACAGGTATGCTTGTTTTCCCAATGCGCAACAGCAAAAACTTTCATGCAACCCAAGGGTATGAAAAAAATGACTTTTGAATGACGTTTGAAGATTAGTTTTGAAGAAAAGTACGTACTCTAATCGGAAGGTTTAAGCTATCGATCAAAAAAGACACGATCTGAAACGAATCTTCAAGCTGTATGGTTGGCTGCAGATACACGTTTCCATCAAATTACAACACTATGATGACCTGGCAGTGCCCGCGAAATCACTTTGTTCCACATTGGGAAGCTGTAAGTATGCGGTTTGATTCTTTTGCACTGCCTGGAAATGTTTTCGCGTCTACGGACGGGATGATCGAAAGCTTGAGGTATTAGGTGATGAGCAATGACCTTGGCTTCTTCAATGCCCGTGTAAAAATGTTAATAATCTTCGTGAGCTCAGTGCTGAAGAACATGCCCAAACCTCTGGACGGGAACCACTGCATCAGACCTGTTTACATTTAAAAACAGAAACACCTGTTTGTTTGCTTCCTTCTTCTGCATTAGGGTCACTAAATATATATTACAGCCTTATATAGTGGCAACGACTCCTTATCTTGTTCACAGGCTTACACCTGTATATTTTGGGTATTTACTCGATACTCTCAGCGTTTCTGGGTTGGAACCTGTGACTTGAAGGGGAGGGGGCGAGCTTCGACCCGCGGAGCTCGACATCAATAAGTTCTGATGCAGAGCTCCGAGTTCTGATGCCATTTTGCGGCTGTGCATCTCTGGTTTAAATTGGGACTACTTTAGCTGTATATTCAGCACCGAAAATTTGCACGTAGTTGCAGGAAGACATTTTCAGCGATGCAGTTCTTGGGTTATACTTGGGGGCTACACTTCTGAGAACGCAAGCAAGGTGTTATTGCTGTTCAAGCCTCTGCCGTGGCCTCTTATTTTTGCTTCGAGGGGTTAAGTATTTAAAATTATTTTACATACAACAGGGGCCATGCTTTAGTCTAGAGAACAAACAATACATCATGAGCCATTCTGCTCTGAGAAAGTGGACTACCACCAGAGGTTATTAACACGCAGAAATGACGCAGAATTCACTTCAAAGGTAAGAGCAAGTTTTATTGTGAAAGCATTAAAGGGGTCCTGAAATACCTTCAGCCGATGCTTGGATGTACATGTAACCAAATAAAGCAGTGTATTGGCAATCTTCTCCCGCAAGAATTTTGTTAAAGCGATGAGTATTAGCTGAGAAATCGTAAATCAAAAACCGCGCATTACCGTCACGCCGCGTTTCCTCTTCCTTTCAACTTATTCTTCGCTGTTGACGGCGTGCGAGCCTTCCCTCCCATGATGCTGCGTTCCTCAGCGATGACGTACTTCCGCTATTGCGCTCCTTAGACTGCCGTCTGCTACGGGCAAGCTTTGTTGACACTATGAATCCTGCCCTCCGCTCAAGGCTGCAAAAGCGAACGAAAAATCTGGCGCATGTGTGCGGCGGCCTGGCCTTGCCCTTTCACGGTGTACGTTGCTGCAGTTGCTATTGGCGGCACGTGACGTTTTATCGGCGGCGAACTCGCAGCCGCACGGGCAGGATCGTGCGCTCGTTCACTTTGATGCACCGCGCACTGTTTATCCAGAAAGCGCCGTATCAGATGTGGCCCCGCTGGTGCCGGGTCTTATTTTTCGGCGGCGGTAATTCCTGCCGGCGGCATGTGAAAAATCCATTTTAAACCGATACAGAAGCCGTGCACAAAACGCTTCAATCATGTGACCAGTTAGGTTGGGGCGACGCGTGGTGGAGAGCGGCAACGTTGGCAAAACATGCTCCGCCGCGGCTCTTAGCTTTCTAGCGCTGGAGCGAGCGCCATTTCTTTGACAATCTCAAACATCGGTTGCCTTCTCAAAAAGGCACAAACCGCTCCAGAAGTCAGTTACGGTTGCATGATCCCGGTTGCGTATTCCCAAACCATATCCCGTAGGGGCCCAGGCCGACCCCACCCTCTAAGCAGGGGCGCAGCAATATTTTTTAACCTCCTTGGACGCAGCACCGTGACGTCTCTACCTATATGTGCGTGACTTCATGCGAGGTGGATTTTTTCTTTTTTCCCCTCCCCTCGTTTCGGCTGCTTTGCGGGTGGCCGATGGTTTCCTCCGCGGGCAACTTGTGTTGTACTATTTATATTTTTATTCCTGCTATTTCTTCTTTATACATTTGTATGCTTTTTTGCGTGTGTGTGGCTTACAGTTGAGGCACGAGCTGTGACACAATGCTGGCGAATTAAAAGGCCAGACACTGCAGAAAATATATATATGTGGTAGCTAAAAATGTCTCGCAGGAAACAGACACAAACTGCTCATCTATACCCATCAGTGGATCTCTAAAAGTGACAATTTTATGCCGCTATTTGGACTCCGAGATCACTATCATAAAAATAGTGCTCCAAGGAGATAACTTTTTTACTTAGTTTTATCTCTGCTGCGACTACCGTGACTTCAAGCTCACGGGCAACTACTCATTATTCCCAGCGAAAAGAATATACGTATCTGAGTGAGTGTAACACTGCATAAATGAGAGGCCATGGGGCCCTGGGGGCGCAAGGATGAGGAGAAAAGGTGAAGGTCACAACTCGCACAATGAACACAGTTGCAGTCTTATGGTCCTAATCGCAAAATGAACACATTAAAGTCAGTCAGTGGCAGCAAAACGCACAGTTCACACTTAAATGTACAGTTCACACTGTGGACAATGCGGTTCACACTGAAAACAGTGCACGCTGCAGACAGTTCGCATTGTATACCGAACGGGAAAGTCGGTCAGGCTGCTACACTAATTTGTACAGTCTGTTTTCAAGGGCGTACTCGGTAACTGCTTCTAGTGCGGTAGGATCGTCACGGACCCGACTAACATGTTCCTGTTCAGTCGCAGGGGCGGGACCTAGAATTAAAAGCTGGTGGCGATTACGGTCGAACAATGGACAGAGCCAAATTAAGTGGTAACGATTTGGTGTGCCTTCCCGATTACAGGGGGGGCATCAGTGCCATTCGGATCCTGCTGGAGCTGTCTACTTAAAATAACGTATCTTATGCAGCAAAATCTCTGTGTGCATGAAGCACAAATTGTTAAAAATAACTAATCGACATTGGCAACAGCGTGAGTGGTAGCACGCATGATTACTGATATCAAACTCGGCCTGGTGGCTTCAGTGAAGAGACTGTGGTCAATAGCCCTGTACAGAAGACATATATCAAACTCCTCGACTACTTCAGTTGCTGTACAATCCAACTATTACTTAGGCCTTGGTTGGTATATATGTTTGATATTGTTTCCCTAAATTGTTATGACCAGCAGTGTAAATTATGTAGAATTCATGACCGAGTGTAAAACGTGTACGTTTGAGCTGGTGTCTTTCTTATCAATATATTACCCTTGCAAGAACGAGTCACACCTTCCATTGCTGTTAACAAAATGTCAATGTTTTCCTTAGTGGCACTGTTCCTGATAAAGAATAATGCAATGAAGTTATGTTAACGAAATTCAATGTAATAGTGCTTATCAAAGTGCCAAAATGTAGCAACTCATGCAGCTGTAATATTTCGCAAGAGTAGAGCAGTTTGTAAATGTAGTCATGGGTAATTGGCTGCCTTTCTTGTAATCCTTACCTGCTGCACCGAATCGTGTTTTGAGCTGTGTATTTAGTGAAAGAGCACCCAACTCAATGGTATACCCTTCTGTGTGCTGTGCAATGAGCTTTCAATGAGGGTGTTTGCTTTCCGTACCGTGTATAATTGCCACATGCGCGTGAAAGTGTCCATCCGCGCGCGCGCACTTCGAGCACCGAGTCGAGCGCTTATTTAGGAACACGATCGGAGGTCAGCGTCAACTTGCAGGTGCGCAAGAAGAGCGCGGAGAGATCAGGGGCTAAGGTACAAAAGGTTAGCTTCTACCACATGTGCGTCAGCTTCCCCAGCGCCGCAGGCCAGCCCCGCCCACGGAGCGAAACCATCAGCCGCCTGCCAAGCAGTCGAAACGAGGGGAGGGGAAAAAAAGAAAAAATCCACCTCGCATGAAGTCGCGCACATATAGGTAGAGACGTCACGGTGCTGCGTCTAAGGAGGTTAAAAAATAGCAATTTTTTTAATCTCTTTGGCTGCGCCCCTGCTTAGGGGGTGTCATCGGCCTCAGCCCCTACGGGATATGGTTTGGGAATACGCATCCCGGTTCAGCTCGGGGCCCCACCTCGCGACATGTGGGCACTGCAGGCGTACCACTCACTCCCATTGGGAAGTGCGAGATGCATTACAGGAGGCGATGGTGTGTGTGTTGTGGACGCCTTTGTTTCGCGATGAAATGCGACGTTGTGCTTCTGCAGGTGGATAGTGCTTCCCATGGTCTGGATTGTCTTTCTAGAGCGACGTACGACTCAACCTCGCATGGGGTATGTGCAGTGTGCGTGGCTAAAAGCCATCTCGGCTTGTGCGCCAGAGTTAAGTGACTTGCTGTTCGTCCCGCCAACCACACGCGAGGTGAGTGCCGAATTTACGACGGGCAGGAGGAGGCAACCCATCGTCTTTCAATCGCGGTTCAGACTTGTAACGCATGCTGTGACGTTGTGTTTGTTCAAAATGCATCTCTGGATTATTTTGAAGTTGAATAAAATGTATGCGTCAAACCCGGGCATTCGGCTCAGGGCGTTCTCTGCGATTGCACGGAAGAAGTGCCACGGAGCTTCAACGCTTTCTTTATGGAACGTACTCAGGTAAGAGAATATCCATGTCGTCTTATGGCCGTGTTGCATTCAATACAAACGGTTAAGCGTTTGTTTACACTTGTTTCGTTTGTCGTAAAATGTCCAAGCACTCCGGCACTCCGCTGGCAGATCAGCCGGCGAGCCGACGCTGAGCAGACGACTCATTTCTTTGCCGGAAGTGCGTGAAAAAGCCGCCCAATAGCAGGATGTCTAGTTCATGGCGAACATCTGGGAATCGATGATGTACACATGTGAAGATGGCGGCGTCGAAAAACACGAAGGGAAGGGTGAGAAAACAGCGACAAACTTTGCAACAAAAGAGTGAGCTTTCCGCTGCGCGTAAAAGAGTAATACTTGGCACAGATGACGTTGACAACCCAATCTAACGATTGCGCTAGTTCATTTAGTGTGCTCAAAGCGCCTTTCTGGGCCCCTTTAAGCCTCCCTTTAAGACGTAAATGCGGCGTCCAGCTACGGTGAAACGTACAGGTTATCCGACAAATGAACGGCAGCACAAAGAAAAGGAAGCAAACAAAAAAACCTTAAGTGGGTGTGTGAAGACGTAAGAATTCGGGGCCAATACCTATTCGCTGCAGCATCGCTCAGACCCGGTTTTAGCAAGGAAAATGTGGACCTAGTGAATGAGTTGTTGCGTTTCACGTGGATGTTATATATCGCGTTTGAACCTTCCGCGGAAATGTCACGTGATTCAGTGTCACGTGAACCGATGATGAGGTTGTCTTTACCATGTCAGAGAAAAGGATGCAGGAAAGCCGTTGATGAGTTTGACGAACCACCCATTTAATGCACACTCAAAACAACCCTAGCGCAAAGCACCCAATCATTAAACTGCACACAAATGATACACACTCAAACCTCTAAGAATCCCAAAACACAACTCAAATACAAACCCCTAACTTAACCGCTCAATGTACAATTCAAATCAAACCCCAAAAGTCTCTACAATAAAGTCCTACGCAATAATTCAAAATCCACTCATTATATCAAGTCCTAGTTAAAGTCTCTCCTACCACAACTCCTCAGTTGTGTCCTACAACTATGTCCCTATGATGGACTGGTCTACCCCGCTGTCGTCAGCGCTACCGTGTCGCACCAGTTGCGTGGCTGTGACTCGGTGGTAGTCGTCCTCGTCTCGCTTCGGTGCCGGCGTTCGATGCGCGCGGTCACTCCTTAGACGGCGTGGGTTCCGTGCGTCCCGACTGGTTTCCTCGGTGGCTACCCCCTGGTAGCCGCTGCCGCTGGAGGTCTCAGGTAGGCTTGGCACGAACGTCGCCTTTCGGGGCCGTCGAGACGAACGTCGACGGAGCGTGGACGTTGGCCGCTGGTGCCCGACCGATGCCGCAGGAGCCACGAAGACACAGGTTCGTGGTGCACCTAGGATGACGGTGCTGATGAGAAGTCGGCCCGCTTCCGCTCAGGCTCGGATGGCGTGGTCGGTGGCCTGGCCGCGTCCCCCTGGCTCGTTCCGTGAAGCTCACGTGCTGCTGCCGCCTCCTGGTTGTCTGCCTCCCGGTGTCTCGCCTCCCCTTTGTGCGCCCCGCTTTTATACCCTATGGGCTCTCCCGTGGCGCACTATCATTGGCTCTTAGCCTCTTCTATGTCCTTATATGGTCGCCATGCCACTGGTATCCTGCGCGGCGTTCCCTAGTTGGCCGACCAGTGCACTGCCACATTTGCCCATGATTCCTCGGGTTTTAGGCGCTGGCGTTCTCTGATTGGCGCGCTCCTGGCGCGCACTTCAAATGGCCATTCCTTTGTTCTTTTCTTTCCTTTTTTTTTCGGGCGTTTTGATGCGTCCCCCTCTCCGGGGGGGGGGGGGGGGGGGGGGGCTGACACATGACATTCAGATGAGCCACACGACGAAGAAGACGACAAAAGACCGATGTACGTGCAGCGCGCAGTGCGTGCAGGGTATTTGTGTGCTTTTTATTAACTTGTAGGAGCAAGACGCCTGATTTCATGGATGTCTGGCTTCTCGTCTCCTTTCTCTGGCGGCGCTCCACGCCTAAGCACTGTTTCCCCCCAACGGAAACGTGTTAGAGACATGTGCTGAGAAATACAGGAGTAATTTTGGCATGCTAATTGCAGAAGAGGCAAAGCGCGTGTATATAAGTGGCGCATATCTAGGGCTTACAGATAAGTTACGTGTTAGGCCCTTGCTGTAACTCAAAACGAGGATCTGGAGAGACAAATGCTGTATTGACGTTTCTGCAAAGTACAAAACTTGATCCGACTCTTTAAGATGGGCTTCATTAGTGACCGCATCGTCGTCATCATAGTCATAATAATCACTTAACCAATTTCATTTCTTCTTATACATCTTGGGTAGCAAGCTGGGTGCCTTTGCCAGGCTAACTTCACCAGTAGCATCAAAGACTATTCTCTCTCTCTCTCCCTCTCTCTCTGTGTCGGGCTTAAAAAGACGAAGGGGAAAGCGAAAATGTCGACGAAAACAGTCCCCTTACGTGGGTATTAACACATACCCTACAGGAAAAGAACACAAGAAAAAAAAGAAAGAAAACCACACAAAATGAGAAGTTAACCATATACATGGTAATGA
Source organism: Haemaphysalis longicornis (assembly GCA_013339765.2). Taxonomy (NCBI): domain Eukaryota; kingdom Metazoa; phylum Arthropoda; class Arachnida; order Ixodida; family Ixodidae; genus Haemaphysalis; species Haemaphysalis longicornis. Next base: position 139,885,604 of record CM023450.1, read on the forward strand.
GGGGAACACAATCGCAACACAGAAGGTCTACAGGAGCACGCTAACTACAACAGTAGCAAAGCCTGTCTACGCAAGGGTGTATATGCCGGACTAACCCGGACGATCGGCAAAGCCTTTCAGTAATAGTGACTGAGACGAAGGAAACAAAACTAAATGAAAGGGATTATAAGAAGGGTAATAGGAGGACACAATCCCACCTAGAAGGCCTACATGAGTAATTCGAGCATGCTATTACAATAGTAACGAGGCACGTGTACCCTAATAGCAGATATCTTTCGCTAAAAACGGCGAATAGCCAATCCTCTCAGTCATAGTTATGCAGAGGAAAAACGACTCGATCTGAAAAGATAATAACGAAGGCAATAAAAGGACAGTCGCACCAGCCGACCAGTTTCTGATTACCTGTGCTGCGTCTACGGCTGTGACTACGAAGCGTATACCCAAGCAGTGTCTGTGAAACGGGGTCGCCCACGGGTCTATGCATAGAATAAGATCCAAGAAAGCGCAAAAACGCCGCGCTGGGATCAAGCCGGTTTCGATGCAGGTAAAACTCCTACCCGCCGACCCCAACGTAATCGTTACGAACTGAAGATTATACGCAAGATACATCGCTTTCGGGACGAAGAGAACGTCGCAACAGCAGAGCATACGTAATCACGACAGACCTACCATTAAACAAAGGGGATCGCACAGCTGGAAATAAAGCATAATGTTTTCGCAATCCTACATTAAGCGGTCTGAAATATCTTCCTGAATTTTTCAATTCCTCTTGAGCATTACCGTCGGTCATCTTTAAGAAAGACATACGTAGGCAAATGCATTTTTATTTGTGCATATTGACCTTGAAAACGGTCACTATTGATAACTGATGTACTGGAAATGCACACCCAATTGATAAGGTGCGCAAGCTTGTGATCTCAGTGATGTTTCGATCTTGAAAACCGCGGCGATTATTACCCAACCTAGTCAAGGTGCCTATCCAAGTAATGAGACGTATAAGCCGGAGGTCAAAGACACGTTTAAAACGGTCTACACACATAAAGGGACGTTCGTTTTTCAACGCCTCGCTCTATGAACCGCCTTGCCCGTCAAGAACGCTTGGAGGAGGAGGACGTAGCTTTATTGTGTCCATAGAAAAGGCCTACTTAGGACCGATGTGCTTCAGACGACAGCCAGGATGGAGTGGCTCCTAGCTGCGTCTACGGCCCTCCGGACTGCCCACTGTTGGGTATCAGGATCCTCTCTAAGCAGCACGGTCCCCCACCGCTCTATCTTGGTGATAATAAATGTGCCTTCAGGGTTGCTGAAGTCCGTACTTTGTATAATAGGGACTTCCAAGGTAATGTGTGCCAAACTCGCAAGCTGCAGGTAGTGTTTGCGTTTACCGTCGTGAATGTGTGGCTGTAGTGTAGCAAATAGGAGGTGGAGTGCGACGTCACTGGAAAGGTGTGGGAGATGGCGTCTCCTGGGTGCATGGCTATATTCTAATAGTGGTCGGGCAAAGGTCATATGGCACGTTCTATGTAAACTAAAGGGGAACGGCACGAGCGTCAACACCCGGGGAAGAGTGAGAGAAGAGAAGGGTTAGTCGGGAGGCAAGAAGCGGTACTGACGTGCTTAAACCCTCGCGAATTTCCTGTGCTCCAGGGAGACACAAGTAATCACAGTTAATTAAAATTACCTGCGTGTCCTTAATCAGCCACAAGTATGATAACAGACAAATTAAGTGCGAAAACGTAAAATTATAGGCGCAAATTAACAGACCACTAAAATGGAAATTTTAGGTAATTTTTCTTCCGGTAGCAGCTCACGAACTGTGTACGTATGTGAGATGTATAATTACTAAGGTATTGCAAAACTACCATACACAATGCCCTGGGCGGCCGTGCGGCAGAGAAATAGCCCAAAATTGCTGCTTTCGCACTCCGTAAACTTTTGCTCTTGACGGTACATATGTTTTACGTTCGTTGTACAACTGCCCAGCAAGTTGCCATAAAATGTTTTCACCAGCGTGTCCACACAAGTGTGGAGTCGTAAAGGGACAGACAACCGATTTTTCAATTATATTTTTTATTCCAAATGAAAGGGCATCACTTACAACACCTTAATGTGAAAAGGTTTTGCTGACAGCGCCTTTGAACTTCTCAAATGGAAATTTTGTATATCTAAGAGCTATACGTCTCCCGCGAGAAGGAATGCTGGCACTCATGACAGTGAGCTTTCCCGCGAGTTGCCTTTAGCGGTCCGTGAGATTAAAAGAGGTATTTAGAAACTTGTAGCCTGCTAAAACAACAATAATGACAACCTTTCGTTCATTCATACCGTTTTTGAATCACTCGTTAGAATCGGCGGAGTTGTTCGGACACGTAACGTAGTGCCACTTTTAAACGCCACACGGCGTCACTTTTTGGCGTCGCAAGTTTTAGTGCAAAATTAAAATTATTTCTGCCTGTGTATTTAAACATTCCTTGTGGTTACCTCAGTGTATAAACACCGGCTTTCATATGAGCTAGATGACATGCACTCCACAAAAACCGGTTGTCTTACCCTTTAACATCACGCTTTCTGCCGCGCCAGCGAGTTCGTTGCAGTTAGCAGCGTGACCAGCTATACGTCTCGTGCACGCGTACAGGCGGCCCATACAGCGTGCACGCATACAGGCGGCCCATCGTACAAGTGTGCCGCCTGCTTGTAACGGCTCTCTGCATTCGCAACAGGTGCTCCCTGACGTATCGAGCCGGTTCGAACTACTTTCGAAGGGCGACGCGACAGCTGCCACCATGCCTTTATTATCGCAACACGTTAATTTGATTGCCCAGGTTTTTGTTAACTGTACCCACATGCAAGGTGCAACAGTGCTTAGCTAGCCTGCAAATTGTTCTATAAGAAAGTACTACGCAACTAATTCTCGACGGGAGGGATTAAGGCGACAGCCTTCAGTGCCTCATTGCTAGGAAAACCAGTGTTGTAGTTATTGTCCAGTACAGAATACGGCCGCCAGTGCAAAGAGTAAATATAAAACAAATTTTAGTTGGTATTGGATCGAACCCGGGTCTTCATAGTAGGAACCAAGGGCGTTACCACAGCCCCTGCTCAGCACGTTTCCACCGGTGGAACAAGAGGTAACCTACTGCGTGCATTCCGAGGTTATATCGCGGGACAGGTGAACGCGACGGCGTGTGAGTACAACGGATGCACGCCAGCCTCGAAGAACCACAATTCTAGGACAGGTGTGGCGTGTGAAGTGTCGGCAAATGACCAGTTCAAATACATCGCGCCAATACAGGAAGAAACTAAAAAAAAAAAGGCGGCGCGAACACGATGTAGCACTAAAACAAGTCTTGAGTAAGAAGCAGATTTCACTGCCCCATGGGAGTTTTTCGTCGACAGGGGTTAGGACACTCTGCAGGAAGTTCATGAAGAGCTTTAAATCTATAAAAAAAGTTCTATTTGCGTGTAAGCGTGTCTCGAACGACTTGTATCGGGCTCACACATTATCTGTTTGTCACAAGTAATTCACGTGACCGCTTATCCAACTCTGCAACTGAACTTTAAAATAGTGTTTGGTAATTGCAATTCAACTCAGCCTCACCGCACGTAGCCTCCTAGGTTCTCCAGAGCTACAACCGGCGTGCTGCGGTGCGACGTGACATGTTGAACAAACCGCTGCAGTGTCCACTTCGTTCATCCTCTATCGATCGCCCACCTCCCCCCATGGACTCTGATCGTGCACTGCTTTAGCGCTATACCTTTGGGGCTGCCTACAGTCATATTCGAGTGGTTCGTGGGGGAATTGAGAATTGGTATTCGCCACGCAGACCCGCTCCTGCGCATCCTCGGCAGATATCTGCGAAGGGTGCGAATGCCATATGTTCCATTTTAAAAAGGTTGTTAGCGCACTTCAGCCTGCAAATAATGCTGAGAAGGCATAAGCCTGGTTTCTCTTAGGAAAACAATGCTATGTGAAGAGATGCTCCAGCAATCCTTCTCGCAATGTGTCTTCTTCTGAATATTCTGCATCGGTTATTATGCCATTAAGCTGCTTCATACAACCAGTAAAATGTAACAATGAGGACACCTAGCATGGAAGGATTGAGGTAAATACGAAACCAAATCCAGTTATGTGAAGGATTCCATATAGCAGGTGCGTGCACAAAACCGAAGCAAAGCAATCCTCTAAAACGGTATATAGATAAGGCATGAAAATAGTGCACCTACCTAGTATGAAAATAGTGTACCTTCTCTGTAAGCTCATTTGTCGCAATCGCGAACAAAAACATACAATTTATTAGAACGCTAGCGGCAGGAAATGAATAAATGCGGGGAATATAGGCATGAAAATGCTGATGAACTATCCCAATTTTGGCGAATTGCCGTACAGAATAACTGTGCCAAGCAGCATCGCAATCTGGCCTAAGAGTAGCTGTAGCTTTGTAAAGGTGTGTTTGAGAACTGCAAGGGCAAGGTGGAAAATTGAGGCTTACCTACTTTTTTATATCAGCCAGAAATGCCGATATGCGAAGAAAGGGAAACTCTCACGGCCTGGCTCAGCCGCAAAAGAGTTACAAAAACAAAAATGGGCGCATGGAAGATACTATTGAGTGGAAGGCGCAAAGCGAAATACCGTTGTTTTTTTTCGATCATACAGTTCACCTTACTGTCGTGTGCAGTGGGAAATAGGTATGTCGTGCCTTTTACAGTTGTGCCGCTTATAAAAATGAGCAAGCACAGATAAAAAAATGCCTCGGGGCTGTCATTCTAACTATGCTTGAAAGCTTCATCGGTGCTTGGTCATTGTTCTAGTCCCTAGCGCACAACAGAGATATTGCTCCACGCTGCGATGACAACTCTTGTCTCGGTGGCTTGAGTATCAGTATGGGATACATGCAGTGGCAACATCAAGTGCAGTGTTGCGTTCTAGCTGAGTGCTTGACGCTAACGACATTTCAGCCGAAAGCGAGTCCTGCGGTGAGTAGGGCAATGGCATCATCGCGATTATTACCCAGTGTATGGACGTTCGCGAGAGCAAGTGCTCTGAAAATTGCTTGCAAACTCTCCTGCGCTACATCAGAGATCCATACGTCCCTCAGGTTTCCCACATGAGCATTCTGTGTCTGGCTCACCACCCAGCAATTAGGCGCTTCCCAAGCCATCAATTACGAAACAATTGTTCCCCATTGGCTGCAACCCAATCTTTCTGGCACCACCGCGCTCGAAACATGCACACACATGGGTAATTGCTCGACTTGTACACATCATGCTATGCGAGGCGGACTCCACGTTGATGACAACCGGCCGTCCTTTGCAATCCCGTAATTACGTCCCTAGTTAAAGACGCTATGGTAAGAGCTCGGTAAATGAGCTGCATTACGACAATTTTCTACTCATCCCCCAATTTGGCCCTGATCACAGCGCGTGCGAAAGTAACTGGGTAGTTTTTTTTTTTGCATATCCGGGAGCCCGCGTCTGTGCAACACCATGGTCCATTCCTTGACGAGCACGTCTGGGCCCGGGCGTTTGCCTGTGATGGGTTTTTTGCGTGCTGGTCATAGAGACATCTTGTACCAAGATCGCATCGCCGACACGGGTCTCCTTACCAGTCAACCTCACATGCGGCAACACGTTGTCTCAACGAGCCTCCCGGTAACCCTAACTGAAGTTCGTGTCCGCCACACACAACGGCTCTCGACACACTTTGCTTACGAATTCCTACTCACTATCACTTGTAATGCTGCTGCCTTCCATGTTGTGCACCGTAATTACCCGATTCTAACGCGCACTTTTTTCCCGGAAAAATAGGTCGAAAAATCGCATGCGCGTTAGAATCGGATACGAAACCGAAACTGCCGAAACAACGGAAATTTCGTCCCGCCCATCACCATCGCCATCTCAAGCAGGCGCAAAAGCTTTTAGCAACGATTTTTCATACGCAGGAAGCATAGGTATAGTGCCTAGAATATTCTAGGCACTATAGCATAGGCGCCTAGGCTTTCCTATCGGCGTTCACACAAATCGTCAAATCGTTCCACTTGCGCGCTTGATAACAGCAATGGCGGCAGCGGCTCTCACGCGTTCAAAACATGGAGGAAGAGTTCAAAACGAGCGGTCGGCTGAAGCGTGCGCCTCTGGAGCGGAAGTGCACATTTTTTCGGTTTTTTTGCCAGGAAAATCGGGTGCGCGTTAGAATCAGGGGCGCGTTAGGATCGGGTAATTACGATAATATCTGCCACTTCATTCGGACACGAAGGCGGGCGTAAAAGTTGACTGAGAAATGTTGAGAAAAATCGCGATCAAATGTGTTATTTTCGCAAGGAATGCTGTTTTGTAGAAATGCAGGGCGTTGCACTGTCCTGGCTGTGGGGTACTCGGCCAAGAATGCTACGCATTGAAAAACAAATCGGAGCACGAAAGAAAATTGGCCGCGTATCTGCTCCTTTCGTTGCAAATGACGTCAAAAGACGGTAGTCTTTATCAGATTTTGGGAAGTAAATGCCTCCCTTCGCTTTACCGCTCACCTCTCATGTTGTTCCTCTTGCGTCGCGCTCCTCCCAAGGTAAAGACGCCAAATGTTTGCTTAAATCATTTTAAATTTCCCGCGATCCACTGCTCCAAACCGGGTGTCTCGATGCGAACGCTGCGGTACGGCGAAGACGCGCGTTAATTGAGGCACCCTACTTCAACGTTTATAGAACCCCGTTTCCCTACTCCACGTGCGTTGCAAGCAGAACGTGGAAACTCTCTAGTGGAACCTTGCGTAACTGTTGCCGGTTGATTTCTTTAAATGGCGCCAGAAGCTATAGTGGCGCGGGCCGACAGCAGGCGACGGGGGAGTGAATTCTTTTTCTGCAGTTGATGAAGTATTTCAATTTCGCAAAAGTCAAGCATGTTTGAATTTTTATAAAGGAACACTGCAATATCACTTCTGTATTGATTTGTTGTCTCATATTTCGCGTATGTCTTGTTCTTCTTCAACAATGTTGACAAGTATGAACATTACACCGGACCAAGACGGGTAGATTTAGCTGTGACTATATAAGACTATTGCGCAAGGCATGTTTTGCTTTGGCCGGGTGGCTGAATCGAGTCACAGACAGACAGACGGACAGACAGACAGACAGACATACAGACACACAGACATACAGACAGACCAAAATTTCTGGGTTTAAGTAGCCCAAGAAAGACTATCGTCTTTAAAATCGTGCAACAAGCACCAACCATGTACTACTCTCTATCTGCAGAAAACTGCATATTTGTTTAAGTTACCACCATAATACTCATAATGTAAACCAGATTACTAGACCTGGACATCTGAAAGAACCAAAAATTAAAAAAAAACTGTAAATGTACAGTTACAGAAACCTTGCAAGGCCTTGCAAGTGAACCTTTAGGTTGAATCATTTTAACGATGTATTGCTTGAAAATGTGAAGGCTAGAAGCTCAGAGCCTCTGCATGCGAATGAAATTAGAAGAACCGATTCAGAGGCCAAATAAACCAGAACCATGCGTTTTGAGAATAATTTTCTACGCCACTCATCAACCTCAGCGGCCCCTGCTGATTACCGCCTCAGAGCGAATTTCAGCAGATTAAGGCCTTTTAAAGTTTTCGACCTGTTCTTTACCAGAGGCTCCTAAGAGGTGACCCATTTTGGAAAAAAACATAGCGAACGCGCTTTCAGTGTTCTTATCGTTGGTGTCAAAAATTTTTACCATATCACCCCCTCCGCCCTCCGCCCCCCCCCCCCCCCCCCCCCCCCAAAAAAAAAAAAAAGCTTAACGTGTGGCGAAGAGAACATCGACACCTCTGGAGATGTGGCATTTCAAAACAATGCGGGAGTGACGACAAGAGGTCTCTTCCAGCGTTTTTTAAGCGAAGCTTCTGTGGAAATGCCAGATGGGATAACTGCAGTGATCCGAGGTGAATGTAAAAACACAGCGCGGACAGCAGTGAGAGTGCAAACAGAAGACAGTGGAAATGAGATACAAGGAAATGCGCGACCAAAGTTCGGACAGAAGCAAATTTTGAAGAGTAAACTGCAGAGTAAAAGTTAACGGACATGCGAAAATACAGAGGAAAGGGTGCAGAAAAAGGGAAGAACACCAAGCATATCACCAAAGCAAACGCGTATCACAGCTCGCGTCGTATTGTCCGCTCCAACAAGGCGACCATGCGCGCTGCTTTGCAAGACGAACGTCCCGATGTGTGCGCTATGAGGATGCGGTCACCGCCAAAGTGGGACGTCATCGAGAACAAGATCTCGATCTCAAGCTTATACGTCTGTTCACTTGGGTATGCGGTCGGAACGGATTAGTTATCATTAATAGGCATCGTGCAAGACCACTAGAGTCAAGTTCGACTTTGTTTATGCATGTCTTTAGTAGGTATGACCGCCGTCAGGGCTCAAGAGAACTAAAATTTCCTCGTACTTTTTACCTAATTCCGTGCCACGTCTTTGTCGTGTGCAAATAAGCTACGGAAGGCAGGAAAGGGGAGTGGTTTTTTTTCTCTTTAGTGTAACCCATTTTAAGCGGCGCGGGGACATCTTCATTCAAGAAAGGTGCGTGCATGGAGTAATACATCGCTACCATTATAAGCGACTTATCTGTGGCAGCCAAAAACGAAAAAAGCCGCTTTGCTCTTGAAGGGATCAAAGCAGTATCTTCGACTGCTTGGACGATTTTCGCATTCCTTTTGATCGTAATGAGCATCGCGTGAACAGAGCAGTGTCAATCAAACTAAAGGTGTTTGCAATGCTTTGTGCTTCGCAATCGAGCGCGAGACTCCCAGACGTAATAGCTTAATGTTTCTTTCCCACCCACATGTCTGCTAGGAATAAGAGCGCCGAGCAGACACGTCCCTTCTTCGACACTCCTCAGACCGCTATAAACTAATGACACGTGGCGTCGCTAAGCCTTTCCCGAAAAATGCGCTTTCACAAATGCGCGAGCAGTCTTAGTGCACCGGCAGAGCCGCTAAAGAGGGCGTGATACACTTCGCCTCACGCTGACTCCATGACGAGGAAGCTTCTGGGGGACTTGAAAATTTCTCTCAAAACTGAACCACACGGTGTTATTGCGAGGCACAAGGCGGCAGGAAAAGTTGCACTCTGTTTCGTAAGGACACCACATGACCACACGAACTCACGCAGATCGGAGCACGCCGCAACGTGAAAGGGGAATTTTTAGGTCCCGAAAAGCCGTTAAAGCTTTCCAAACCAGCTTCACCGGAAAAGCTGAAGAAGAGCTGCAAGATAAACCACAGGGACAAGTTAATGGCGTGTTCCAAAAATGGAGGGTGCGTAATCCCTCGCTCGTGCGGTCGTAAACACGTAGGCCAGAACTCCTTACGTTTAAACTTGCGCAAGCACATTTGGAATGCAAAATGTAATGTTATTTTGTGCTCTTTGAGTCTTTATTATCTTTATTCTGTTTTATGCTGCCTCGGTTGTTGTTTTTGTTTGCATTATATCTCCACAGTGTGCCAGCGTAGTCAAATTTCGACCCTTCACTCCTTTTGGACAAAATGGTATAGTTTACTATTTTACTCACATTCTGCAATGCCGCTCTTACGTAATCAGTTTGCAGTAATCCTAACCAAAAAATAAAAAGAGTAAAAACACGGGGCTCGTCAGCGCATATTGCCGAAATTGTACTTATTTACACCGAAACTGTCAGAACAGCGAAACAGCGATGTAATTACAAGGTATATTGTTAAAGCTTCCAAATAAGGCTCGCATGGGCGACGGATGCATAAACATTCCATCAAATTTCTCACCGAAACATATATTCACTGTGGCCTCTCAGCCAACAAATACCTCGGATTAACTCGAACCCACGTTTCCCGTATTTCTTTGTGTGTGTGTGTGTGGGGGGGGGGGGGGTAGTTCTTGTGCTACCTTAGCGCAACGCAAGCAATGTGAACATTTCTCCATGACACTGATGCGGATAGACCATTGTAATTTTTTGATATATGAGTGTTTAAAGGGGCCCTGCAGCACTTACCATCGACTACTGGGAATGTATTTTGGGGTAAAGTCTATTGTCCCAGCAATCCCGTCCCGCAAGAATTATGAAAATCCGTTTACTATCACCGAAAGTACGCGCGATGAGAAATCGCGCATAATCCTTCCCTCTCAACTCGACCGCGGACAACGCGACGAAAGCTGTGCGCTCTCTCCCGGAGAGGGGGGCGGCTCACGGCGTTCTCTTCCGAGGCCTTCGATATATCACAGGCCGGGGAGTTTTCAACCTGGAGGGGGTCTATGTGCGGTGTGGTGCCACAAAAAATGCAGGCATAGGCGTCTTCTCGCAAGCAAGCGCTCGGGCTTGTAGGCCGTATTTGAAGCAATAAACGTTTGTTGTCGAGTGGTCTGGTTGAAAGGGAAGTATTGAGCTCATCACTCAAACTCCGCGCGCACTCAAAATACAAAAGAAACGGCAAAACAGTGCCTATAGGTTCAGGCATAGAAGAGATTCGTACACAGCGCTGACGACGTCGGATCGTCACAGGAAATGCGAGAAATTAGCGGCGAAGTTGACCAGTGACAGCCGATCGGACAACCATGACCTCAATGTCGTCGTTTAGGCCATGCCAGCGGTGCATTATGAGGAGAACTGAAGAGAGCGCGTTTTGTTTTTCCGCGACTTTCCACCTCTTCAGGCCATTCGACAAGACGGGCTGCACACACGACAGCAGAGACAATGGCAAAGCCAGGAGGCCAAGAACTCTCCAGTCCAAGGCACTCGCTCGACGAGCGGTTCAAAGAGAAGCTATCAGCAGCAGGTGAGCAATCCCTAGTGCGTCTTCCCACTCGGTCAACCACCCCCATGGTAACCCTCCCATCAACTCATCAACATTGTCGTTATCACCTGCAGGGATACCACCCACATCCTCCACTCCTCCTCCTCCATCTCCATCCTTTGATGTCGCTAGAAAACTGCAGGCAATTCGCTTTGAGTTGGCAGCACTTAAAGCGGAAAACGCAGCGATAAAGAAAGAAAACCTTGCATTCCGTCCGCAACAAATGCAGATACAGGGCAAGCATCACCCCTCCACAACGTAGAGCGACCAGCACGCCTTCAAATGAGGACTCCCTCCCAATGGAAAACTGTGCAGGATAATCGCTTTGAGCGTCTACAGCGTACGCTTGCAGACAAAAGGCGGAGTACACGCATATTACTGGGACTCTGCTCAGCACGCAGGCGGCCATGCAGGCCACTATTGAGGACATGCGCTCACAGATGCAAAATTTCATTAGTACCATTATGGCTCAGATCAACCCCGCCGCTGCTCAAAACATTAACATTACGAATGGGAACCTCCCGTAAAAAGCTCGTAGTATGGCAGCGGAACTGTCGCGGTTTTCAAAGTAAGAGGGCAGAGCTCCAACTCCTAATAGAACAGACAGAGGTTCCACCCGATGTCATCGCGCTGCAAGAACACGGAAAGCGAGTGAAATGCACTGGTTATCAGACATTTAAGACACAAGATAACCATCAAACTGCCATTCTAGTCCACCGAAACATACCAGCACAACGCAAACAGCTTTATGACATTAACATCCCCCACGATTTTACTACACTATACCCAAAAAACCCCGCCCATCGTAGAATACACATTGTTAATACCTATAGTAGCCCTAAGGAACACAATCACAACTTCAAATCACTCATCATGGCAGCCAAGCAAGCAGCTTCAGGGGAACCACTCATCATCGTTGGCGATTTTAATGCGCCCCACACAGCATGGGGGTATCACAAAGACACAAAAAAGGAAGGCTGCTATGGGAGTTGGTCCAGACACAACACCTCACACTAGAAACTCCGCCGGACCTACCCACTCGGGTGGGAACGAGTACCCAGCGGGACACAACCCCGGACCTCACTCTCACCACAGAGTCGGGGAAACGTTATGGGACAGGTTAGAACATACACTTGGTAGTGATCATCATATAGTGCAGCTCACCACAACACTACAACACCCATCAGCACCCAAGCGCACACAAACAACCATTACAAATTGGCACGTACTCCAGAGATAAGACAGGAGGCAACCAGTCAGCAGACGGACCGGCATAACCTTTCTAACTGGACCAGGCAGCTTCTCACCGATGTCCAGCAGCATCAAGAAGTCATAGACCCGGAAATCCCATCACTAACTGTAGACTCAAAGCTACAACACATGTGGAAGCTCTCAAAAGCTTAAAAAACGGTGGCGGACACAAAAACACAATAGAAGCCTCAGAAAGCGCATCGCTAATCTCTCAAAAGAGACGACATTATACGCTCAAAAAATGGCGGGTATCTGCTCCTTTCGCTTGCAAGTCGTCAAAAGACGATAGTCTTTATCGGCTATTGTGAAGTAAATGCCTCCCTTCGCTTGCCGCTCACCTCTCATGCTGTTCCTCTTGCGTCGCGCTCCTCCCAAGTAAAGACGCCAAAGGTTGCTTAAACCATTTTAAATTTCCCGCGTTCCACTGTCAAACCGGGTGTCTGATGCCAAGCAGCTGCTGTACGGGGAGACGCGCGTAATCGAGGCGCCCTACTTCAACGTTTATAGAACCAAAGCGTTTCCCTACTCCACGTGCGTTGCAAGCAGAACGTGGAACGTATCTAGTGGAACCTGCGTAACGTGCCGGTGATTTCTTAAAATGGCGCAAGAAGCTATAGTGGCGCGGGCGACAGTAGGCGACGGCGAAGTAAATTCTTTCTGCAGTTGATGAAGTATTTAACTTCGCACAAGCAAGCATGTTTATTTTTTAAAAACACTGCAAATATCACTTCTGTATTGATTTGCGGGTCTCATATTTGCGTAATGTCTTGTTTTTTTCAACAATGTTGACAAGTATGAACCTTACACCGGACATAGACGGTAGATTTAGCTGTGACTATTAAGACTAATGGGCAGGCATTTTTTGCTTTGGCCGGGTGGCTGAATCGAGTCACAGACAGACATACGACAGACATACAGACATAGCAGCATCGACTAAAATTCTGGGTTTAAGAGCCAAGAAGACTATCGCTTAAAAACTAGCCAGGGCAGGATGGGAGGAGCTATGTGACCGTCTGCCAGGAGCGCTTGGAATGAAATGTACATGGTCTCTCCTTAGGCACTTGCTTGACGCTAATCACTCCAAAACCGAACAGGCAAACAGAATCACTCTCTTGATCCATGAAGCGGCCGAGACCCCGAACGCAGTGCTGGAAAAGCTGAAAACTATGTACATCCCTGAAGGTGAGCAGGTCCAGCATCCCGATTATGCCGGCTCCCCCAACCCTACTCTGGATGAGGACATTACTGAGGCGGAGGTGCGGGAAACCTTGCATGAACTTCGTACAACCTCAGCCCCGGGTGAAGACAGGGTTACCAATAAAATTTTACGAAATTTAGATGACGCCTCCATAGCCTACTTAGTTTGGGTATTCAATTACCATTGGAAGGAGGGCACGCTCCCTAAAGAGTTTCGCCATGCGAACGTAACATTCATACCAAAGCCGGGCAAGCCACTATCTCTGGAAAATTTAAGACCCATCTCGCTAACCTCATGTATTGGCAAATTACTAGAACGGGTAATTCTAGCTAGGTTAAATCGTTTCATCGAAAACACGCAATCTCTGTCCCCCAATATGTACGGCTTTCGAGCAGGGCTTTCCTCAAATGATATACACTTGAGGATGCATCATGATATTCTGGAAAACCCCCATAGCGGATGCCACAGCTCTTTTAGCCGTGGATTTAACCAAAGCCTTCGATAGAGTTACCCACGATGCTATCCTGAGAGGTCTGGAACGCATAGGACCAGGAGCTCGAGTATATAACTACGTGCGCGCGTTCCTCACACAAATAACGGCCACACTCCGATTGGGAAATCTCACACTGCCCGATATACAGCTTCCATCGTGCGGTACTCCTCAGGGATCCGTGATTTCCCCGTTGCTCTTTAACCTAGCAGTGGCTGATATACCAATCGCCTTAGATCAGATACCGGAATTGCATTACACCCTTTACGCGGACGACATACGCTCTGGGTAAAGGGAGGTAGTGATGCTCAACTTGAAGCCACCCTACAGGCTGGAGCAACAGCCGTAGAAGAAGGCGCGGCCTTGGCTGGCCTTCACTGTTCACCAGCCAAATCCAAACTATTAGTCTTCCCACCCAAAAATCTAGAGCTCCGCGAGACCCCTCAATCGCGATACAGCTGGGGGGTACACCCGTACCACGGGTAATGCAAATAAACATACTTGGACTGCCTCTACAACAGGACCGACGAAACACAGCGTACATCAGGAAATTATCGGCTCATGTAGCGCAAATAATCGGGCTTCTTAGACGAATTGTAGCACGACGATATGGCCTCAAAGAAAAAGATAGGCTAAAACTAATACAAGCATTCCTAATAAGTAGGATTACATATGCGCTCCCGTATCTTAGCCTCACGGAACGGAAATTCGAAAAGTGGATTACCTAATTCGGAAGGCTTATCGAGCCGCTCTACAAATACCGCCAGGAGCTTCCACTGCCAGACTGGAGAGCACAGGCGTGTACAATACGGCCACAGAGCTAATCGAAGGACATCGCACGGGGCAGCTTGGCCGCCTGACGCGCAGTGCAGCCGGTAGAGCCCTCCTAGACAGCCTCCGCATTGGCTACCTACAAGAGCCCGAGATAAAATCACTCATCGAAACCGTGACTAGAGAGAACATCATTATTCGGCCCCTTCCTCGAAACATGCACCCCCAATATCATTCCCAAAGAAGGGCGCAACGAGCCCGTGCATTAACAGCAAAATACCCCATTGATCCAGGCACACTGTATGTTGATGCAGCGGAGTATCGTCATGTGGACGCTTTTGCCCTGGCAGTCATCAACTCACCCGATTCTCCCCCACTCACGACCCTCACCATCCGAACCCGTCACCCTCAAGTTGCGGAAGAGGCGGCGATAGCACTTGCACTCACACATCGGCCAACACCCCGATTCATATTCTCAGATTCGAAAACGGCCGTTCTAAACTATGCCAGAGGCCAGATCTCGCCTCAGGCCCACCAAATTCTTAATCAAAAACCACCTACTGATCCTGTAGAATTGATCTGGTTCCCTGCCCACACGGGTATTGGAGGAAATGAAGTGGCACAC
Organism: Haemaphysalis longicornis; assembly: GCA_013339765.2. Classification (NCBI taxonomy): domain Eukaryota; kingdom Metazoa; phylum Arthropoda; class Arachnida; order Ixodida; family Ixodidae; genus Haemaphysalis; species Haemaphysalis longicornis. The sequence goes on from CM023450.1 coordinate 139,900,737, forward strand.
ACCGCAGCCCGAGCTCTCGTCTCCCGGGCCTGTGATGCCAGCACTGCCTCTCATGGAGCCAGATCAACCCGTGCACGTACAGAGAAATCACGGAACATCACCGCCTCTCCCGCCGCAAATCCTCCCGCCCACCCATCCCTATCAGTGGAAGAGGAACGCCTTTGGCGTCAGCTTCAAACTGAATCCCTCCCCTGTTTAGCCGTACTTCATCACATTCACCCCTCGCTGTACCCCACAACACTCTGCCAGCACTGCGGAGAACGGGCCACATTACATCACCATATGTGGGCCTGCAAGTACGATCCCTTCCCTCTCATAACCTCCCTCGACCAGTGGGAAGCAGCGCTGGGATGCTCAAGCCTGGATCTCCAGAAGTCACTAACGGGTCGGGCAGCCACAGTCGCCGAAGCTCTACGGTCTTTGGCCACCAAGCTGCGCTAAACCTTTGTTAAATAAGTTGTTATCTCTCTCTCTCTCTCCGCGTGTTTCCAGCGATTTGCGCGCTCACCGCTTCACGTGCACGTGTAATATTTGGCTCAAGTAATTCTGGCAGTGTAAGGTAAGCGCAGCGCAGGTTTACATGCACTGCTCAAAGAGTGTTGCAGGCTCCCTTTAACGTGATTGTGCGTATGCGTGCTGCGATTGTTTGATTTTGTATTTATGTCAGTGTGTCAGCGAGTTTTTTATGTCACTTTCATCCATATCCGACCTGGCAGGTGGGGCGGTTGGTTTGGTTGCCCTGGCCGGTTAATTGGAAGAGTTTTATCCTCCTCCTCCTTTTAGATGCGACGCATCTCCTTCATCCGCCATGTCCCTCATCCGCCATGTCCCCCATTCTCCTCTCCCCCGTGCCAGCTGCGCGCTAGCGCCGCTCTCACCGCAGCGCCATCTGTGTGTTAGCGCTCACCGGCGCTCGCTCCGTCGCCGTGCCAGCTGTGCGTGGGTGCGGGTTAGCGCGCAGCTTACGCGTAGCTTGCGCTCGGTTAACACATGCGCATGCGCTGCTATGCGCTGCTCTCTCTCATTCCGCTGCATATAAACACGGTAACTGCGCCGCTCCGCTCAGTCGTTCCGCCGCCGCTCCGCCGATGACATGTTCCGATGACCACCGATGATTTGAATGGAGACTAACAGGCTTGCTATCGCGATGGTCGGCGCAACCGTAACAAGCACCGGCCACTTCGATAAAAATTTACACCATCTTCCCGCGGGGGAACCATGGGGTAGATGCGACGCATCGGGGGTGAACATGCTGCGTACAACATGGAGACACAACAATGGACACGCTAACGTAACGGAAACTCAACGGAAACGCCCGATGCGTCGCATCTACCCCATGGTTCCCCTCGCGGGAAGATGGTGTAAATTTTGCTCTTCCTCCTCCGGGCATGAGCGGTTACGGTCATTTGTTCACGCGTGTCTTGTATTTTTTTTTTGCGCTTTGACCTCCATTTCACCAGTATGCGCACGCTGTGGTTTATATATATTGTGAGCATTCTTAGTAAAAAAAAAGATGCCTAGTAAAGCTAAGCTGACAGTAGCAGTTGTCCATGTCGCTCTTTCGTGGACCCTCGTCTCAAATACAGCGCTGTAATTGTTGCGACATGAAGCACCAACACGCCCAAAATATTTCCCTAATCGCACACAAATAAGTCAGTAGAAAAGTTTACAGGGTAGTAGAAACTGCTGCTACATACCGCAAACTGAGTGGATGCTCAGATTGACTGAGGATAGAGTGGAATGCGTCACTTTGTTAAGCACAGAAGGCCAAAAGGCCTAAGGGCCAGATTGTGGGGAAGGAAAAGCAACAGATGGGAAGGACTGTCCAAGAAAAAGGAAAAACATTCAAAGTTCCAACCTTATCTTTAAAGGAGCCATGAAGAGAAAATACAACTTCGTTTAATTTGAAAGAACTAGGATTCAGTATCTCACTCCGCTCCATTACTGCCACAAAAGATGTTTTTTTTAAACGAAAACAAAGCAAGAAATATGGTAAAAACTTTCAAATTTTGCGCCACAAGTACGAGTTATGAGCAAGAATGACGTCATACGGGGCCAACAATAAAACAATTTTCAGTGCGCTAACTGCACGTTAGCATTGAAGTAATGCGGTCAAATGGAACTAGAGGCCCCATTACAGGCGTCCAGTCATGTGCCGTCGCGACAGGTCATTTAGGTGGCCACCAACCGCACAAACAAGGTTCCGTGACGTCATAGAAAAGTTGCAGGCGAATTCCTGAAATTAACTCGCTAAGGGGCTGGCAGGTCCCAACAGGAGATGACTATGCCCAGCGAAACGGCCGCTCATAGAGGCTGGAAACGTTGGGAGTGCATTCCTATTCAGGAATAATTTTAAGAGGAAAGAATGTGCTGCTAGAGTTGTGTCGTCATCAGGAGCGTCCCACGCGTATACTGTGACTTTTACTCGGCGGTAGATGTAACCGCAGAAGGAAAGCGAACCTGCACCAGACAGGCAAAGCCAGAATAGCACTCCCTCGCTGTTTCTCATGGCGCATTACGCTTCGTCTTGCTCGTCGCCTTCAGTAAGGCAGTGCTAGCTTAGCTGGTATAGTGAGTCACTGGTGCGCTGGTACAAAATTCCAGCTTCTGGGGGACTCTTGCTATGCCCTTCTTAGTCCCAAACATAAAAACAATTTCATCAGGACAGTTAATCCCGACTTGACATTTCGCTTTTCACGATGGACGCTGTCAGACTGAACTTGGGGACGAGTTACGTGTTTTATGTGTAGAATTGCTCTTTCAGGTATCATTGCAATTGTAGGGTTATTTTAACAAAACCATAACAAGAAAGACTGGCGCTTTGCAATATGGATGCTGTTGTCGTTCTTTTATATTCGAACTCGCGGCCTTAGACAACCAAGAAGACGTAAACTACGAGTTAATTTGAGCCGAGGTCGTTAGATGGATGGAGCTGTCTGTTAGTTGTTTCTTATCGACTAAATGCCGCTCACTAAGTGGCCGCTGTGTATCTTTTGTGAGACAGGAGTTTGTTTCTTGTTCTAAAAATGCCGCCCACACAATCACCGCTGATTGATCCTTTGTGGGGGATAAGTTCGATCGTTCTGCGCTGATATGCGCCCTGGTCACCTCCAGGGCCTCAAGCCTGTCTTCCTAGTATAAAATCGGTGATTTTAAACGAAACCAAGGACGGCCGTGTCTCATTGAAGCCTAAAAGACATTTTGGCTTAAGAGACCCCAAATACGAAACAGATGTTTGGTTTATTAACGACGATGGCAATTTTATTGCAAACCTCAAACGGATAGTCGACACATAAAGCCGCGGCAACTCCCTAGCCCCCGTTGTGCAATGCCTGAGAAATCGGAGAAGGAGCGGGAGGAATAAATGTGTGTTTGACGAGCCTCGAGAATCTTGTTTGTGTGATTGGCGGCGGCCCACAAAAGCCACTGCCAAGAAACATTGACTGGGCGATTGTGGCTCCTCTACAGCTCCGTTCGCGCGTATCACTTGAATGGTAACGTGAAGTTAACACAGTGATAACCATGTTTTCCGTGCTGATACCTCTACGTGTCTCCCGCCAACATTTCTTCACAGCTCCGTCAAATTTGAAGGTTTTTCAATTCTCTTGCATTTTTCCGGTTAAACAAAACGTTTTGTACGGCAGGAATACAGCGGAATGAGTTACTGAAGGCTGGCTCTTCCAAACTGAACGTTGTATTTTGCCTTAATGACCTATTTAAATAACAAAAAGCTCAATATCAACCGTGAGGCCATCACAGTAGCGTGATACGAAGCCCGAGGGTATCTTGTCTACGTGTAATCCCACGTACAATAATTGAACTGGCGTGGGCGAAAGTTTATGTTGAGCCTAGGTTTTCTCAAAAAGCTGCGTGAAGCGGCGGCAAAAATAAACGCATTCTCCGAACGGTTCACTCCCACCTGTGGTTTGTTCCGGGCAGGGCATGTCGGTCATTAATCATGGCGAGGCTTCCTACATCGCGAATGCATCGTTGGCCTGTTTCAAAGCTGCACCTACACCGGTCGGCTCTCCATCTATTTCGTGAACACATCGAGTTCGGACGCGCGCAGTTGGACAGGCTGGATAAATGTTCTCCGCAAGTTTTACCGGATAAAATTGATCGGTTCTCAACGCTACAGAGAAGTTTACTCCAATAACTAAGCTTGCCGCTAGCAGTAATCTAATGCCACGCTGGAAAAGTAAAGTGGTGACGGTTTTCATTGAGCGACACCGAAGTAATGCTCGAGCTGTGCATGAACTTCTTCCGGCATGCCTTTACCAAGCAGCCAACAGGACCAACGATCTCCGATGACGATGATGATCACATGAGGCAAGGGATGCAATGATGAGAGCAAGCGATGTGTGGGTGAGACGATGCTGATGATAGATTGCTTGGACAGAATCAAGGGAATGACCACTAAGCAATCATGCAGTGTCAAGACAGTGCTCACACTAGTTTCCCCAGCGGCTGAAGCGGCCATCTTGGCCGTCAAAGGGAGGATGATCTGTAGAGAAATGTCTTAGGGAGCGAAACATGCACAGTTTCAATATCACGGCACCGACGGTCAGCGACGCCACAAGTGGGAGCAACGACGTAGTTGACGGGAGAGGTTCGCTGGAGTACGGTGTACGGGAAAATGAAGCGCGGCATAAACTTTTCACAGAGTCCTGGCGCACGGAGTGGCGTCTAAAGCAATACCTTATCCCCAGGGTTACACGTAATTTCTCGGCGGTCGGTGTAATAGCGAGACTTGCGGTGGTTTTGGCAGGACTCGGTGTTCAATCGTGCGATGTTCGGGCACTGCGCTAGGCGAGAAACAGATTGATCGGTGATGTTGGGTGTGGCATCCACGGGACAGAAAAAGAAAGATGAGTCGAGAATGAACGGGGGACCATTCGCAGACGAGAAAGAACAATGAAAAGTCCACTGGTGCTTTTAACGGCGGTATTATAGGCGCACGTTCGAAAATGAAGTGAAGTATGCACGCATGCACGTGCGCACGTGCGTGCATCTGTTTGTGTGTGTGTGGTGTGTGTGTGCTGTCGTGTGTGGTGCGTGTGGTGTGTGTGTGTGTGTGTGTGTGTGTGTGTGTGTGTGTTGTGTGTGTGTGTGTGTGTTGTGTGTTGTGTGTGTTGCGTGCGTCGTGCGTTGCGTGCTGTGCGTGCGTGTACGCGCGCGCGCGCCCGCGCGCGAGTGAGGGAGTGAGAGGAGGTGGGGGACGACAGAACCCATACATCGTTTCTCGAATTTTTGCATGTTAGGATGAAGGCGGAAAGGAAGGGAATGATCACCCCTTACTCTGCATAGATGCGCACATGCCCGTACGTTTACATTGGATGTTACAGTTAGCAATGTAAACATATCCACCGCCCTATATTTAGCGCAGTCCTCTTCTGAAGTCTAAATTGAAACTTGCCCCACCATTTTCTACAGAATATTTAAATCAATCAAGGTCAGATTGACGTGATGGCCGCATTCGTTCGAATTATGGTAATCGAAGACGACCCGCAATACAAAATAAAATATGCATAGGAGAGGCACCCACCAGGGCAGATAAGTTACAATCAAGGACGCTACATTACACGCGACCAATCGTCTAATCCCGTTACACTTGGCTCGCTGCCATAATTGGAAAGATCCTTTAGCAAACACGCCACAGGCAGTGTTCGATAGGAGCAACAAACAAGCATGTCCGGTGACACGAAATGAACGGGAGTCGCCCAACAACTGCGGAGATATCGATTCCGGCAGAGGGGACACTATAGTCACGGTACTAATGCAATGGCCGCGGGATCAGCACGTATACATTCGCACAGGCAGACACGCTTCGTCGCGCGGCTGCCCGCGACAGTCCACAATAAGAGACCTACACCAAGAAGCACGCTCGGTTTGCTCGGAACAAAAGCTTAGCCTTTTCCCGGACGTGGGGCGCCTCTCGAGCATTCGTCCTGTCTCGTCGAAAATGCATTGGTCTACTAAGCCAGCAGCGCGTACGTGCTATGTGCGTGGACGGCTTCAATTTTGTCTTGCTGTATACCCAGAACGACTGGTACGAAGGGTGCCTCAGACCTGAATTTGCGGCGAGGCGACCTTGGACGGGCGAGAATAATCGAACACTGGTCAGACCTTAGCGAAGAGGTGGATATGCGGGCATGTGCACGCTCGCGAAGATTGCGAACATTGCATATAAAACGCGCGATGGTCGCAAAGTGGACGAGGTATTTTTGAGCGTGGTTGAAGGTTATTGCCTTGTAGGTGAGTGCGGGGCAGAAACTTGGAGGCTCACTAAGAGGGTTCAACTTAAATTGAGGGCGACTTAGCGAGGAATGGAACGGAAGATGAAAGGTGTAACATTAAGGGACGAGAAGAGAGCGGAGTGGATAACGGAACAAACGTGTCTTAAGGACATATTAGTAGAAATTAAGAAGAAGAAATGGACGTTGGTAGGGCATGTAATTCGAAGGCAAGGTAAACGTTGGTAATTAAGGCTAACAGTGTGAATGGGAATCCCTAGAGAAAGCAAGCGAGGCAGAGGGGGGCAGAAAGTTAGATGGGCAGATGAGAGAGAGGAGAGAGAGAGAGAGAGAGAGAGAGAGAGAGAGAGAGAGAGAGAGAGAGAGAGAGAGAGAGAGATAAACTTTATTTTGAAACCTATGTCCAAAGGACTGCTCGGCTTCTTGGTTAGGTTACAGGGACTATTGTCCTGGATATCTATAGTCCTGGCCCTGGCGTGTTTTAACGTGGTTCACAAGCGTGGTCCAATAGAGCTCTTCAGGCAGATGAGATCAAGAAGTTTGCGGGGATAAATGGGTCGCAGTTAGCACATGAATGGGGTAATTGTAGAATAATGGGAGAGGCCTTTGCCTTGCCGTTGGCGTAGATAGGCTGGTGATGATGATGATGCAGGGCATTGATTGGTTTTAGTGGTTGGTACGTACCGACATTAATTGATCCGAGTGATGTAACTTTAACTAGTTCAAAATTCTCACATTCCCATCCGACCATCTGGCAATGCAGATGGCTGACCAGAAATGATTGAGCTTATTTTTCTGAGTAGCCCTTCCAGCAAACTTAGCGGAATCTCCCCGTGTGCGTTTGAGCCACATGGCCGTATGTCACATTTTAGCAGTATGCTGAAGGGTGTGAACTATGGCATTGTCCCTCTGACCATCAAGAGCTCCGTACTCTAGCTTGACGTTTAAATTCAAGGCTCATCCCAACGACAGCTCGTATAAAATTTTCAATTTCATTCGGGTGAGCTTCAAGCAATGCAGATAACTTCCGAAACAGGGCCTTACGACGGTGGCAGTCATTCCGGATTTGCGATAAAGTTTTCGATCGATATACTGCCCCGATGAAGGCAAGGACAGTGACGACGATTGTTTACCGCCGACAAAACGGCCGCGAAACAATTTCTTAATGAACCAATTTGCACACGGGGACATTGCCGCAAAAACATAACTGTCATTGATCCCTTTGATGGACACGTTGAACGACGGGCGTGTTTCATACCCATTGAAGCGCAAAACACCATTGAATCGTCACGGGCATAAAGATATTCGAAACGTGTTACCTAGCTGGCTCCGAGCACTTAGTAACATGTTCCTCGACCAGGAACAACGTGCTCTGGTAGAGCGTGTCATGCAGGTGGCACAAGCCAGCGGTTCCCTGGACTAAGGGCCGATCCACCAGCGACGGGTACACACAAGCGTGTTGCAACAAAGCAACCAAAAAATAAAGTTTATTCAGTTCAACTCAATTCGAGTTGCCTCAATGGGCCACTTGCGAATATAATCCTAGCTCATGCATTAGCGCTAAAGGGAAAGTATTTTATGAATATCAAATAAATTTGAATTGTATAATAATGAATGTGACTTAAGGTTTTTTCAATTTATACGTGGTTATTTCAAGGACCTGAATAGTTGATCCATGTGTGTGGTCCATTCAATTTGAGTTACATTAAACTCGATTAAGGAAGCTCAATTGAGGCGGCCAGATCTCAGCAATATACGGGAATGGCTGGTTTGAGAAACGGTATTCGGCTATGGATGTCGCTCGTGGAATCCATCGAATGATGAAAAAACCTGCGGTGGGTGCAACCATATAAACTCTGACTCTTTCGGAATTACGAGATCATTTTTTCAACGGCGTTCAATTTAATGTGAAAATAATGCGGAGGGAGGATTTGGCTACAGCCGACAATAAAATGCACAGCCCCTGTACGAGCAGTCTGCAAATTTAAAAAGCTTACTAAGACTATCGCACTGAAAAGGGAATCAGCAAAGCAGAATTGATCTCTCCAAATTGGGTATAGCTTAGTTAGAAGGCGTGTTTCAGAAAGCAGAGTTTGGAAAAGTTACGCACATGAGATCAAAGACCTGTTCAAAAAAGTTGTGGTTCACTGACCATTTAGTAGAAGTTTAATAATAGATGATCGCCATAGAAGGAATGACAACTTGTAAATAAATTATTTAGCCTACAGACAAAGGTGAGAAAACCAGAACATCATTGCAAAATCAAGTCCGAAATCAGTTATTTAGTGTGGGTAATAAGTTAGAGTTTTGCAAATAGTCTCTGTAGGAGAAGAGGACATCGAAGCAAGTGGCGAGCATGCGCCATTAACCAAGGAAAAACAAGAACAACAACAACAAGTAGCCACTAGGGTGCCTAGATGAGGGAAAGCGCCTGCATCCAGGCTTTTAACCCAGCCAGTGCGCTCGATCATCATAAACAATCCAATCACGCTATCCGCTCGATGGTAGCTATGAACCGAAACTCGTCTAGCCCGCGTCTGCTTCCTGGTCTTCAACAAAGAGAGGTTATAGATAAGTTTCATGAATTGTATACTTTTTTAATCTGGAAGTAGCTAGAGGTTTATTATTAGAAGATGAATTTGTTGAAGAGGGCTGGCATGGGTTGCGGTAAAATCTCAACGTGCGCTTTAATATAGAGGACGATGACACAAATCGAGCAAAAAAATAATAATAAACAGCGTGATCAATTCACGCATTCTTGGACCTCGTTGTTAAGCTGAAACTCACAGGATATTCATATTTCAACCAGCTTTCGTGCGGCAACGTGTAGCGGGGCTGTTTCACGATTTGTACGAGTTTTCCTTTCTTTTAACCAACATTTGACTCCAAAGGAAAAAATGCTTAACGGCGACAACGACAGATGCACAGCAAAGCGCATGCTGGTCAACTGAAACATTTGCGCAAGCATCGCCTTTTGCGTGAAGAGGAGCCAAAAATACCGATGCTAAGCGGACTCTTCTCAACATGTTATTGCTGGCAGAAATACACTTCGTCGTCTTTCACACCCTCACTCTCTCGTCACGTCCCGCAAACGTTGCTTCTTCTCATGTACGCAGGAGTTTAGTCGCCTATGAACCGATTACGTTTACTTATGCCATCAAATATGCAACGTTGGAAATATGAAAAAAAAAAAAACTGCAAAGTCAGTTTACCGCCGCGTCATTCATGTAGCTGTACATGAAGATTGCTTTCTTCTACTATAATGCAATAGGCTTTCTGCAGACTGGTGAGCCCCCACGTTGTTCGCAGATTCGATCGAGTATCTACAATAAACCCGGTGACCAGACAACCCATGTGCTTGACAGGTCGCCCTGCCGGCTGATTTGGGACGCCATTTGCAATACCCAATGTAAACAAATCTTTGGTTTACGTAACGCGAAACAAATCTTTGGTTTACGTTAACGCGCAACTAAAGTTGACTCTACGGCCATGATAGCTATCTGGTTTTCGAGGACATCGGGTTAAGAGAAAAATCGGTTCGAGAATGATCGGCTGCGATGTCGCAAGGCGTGGGAGATAGGTTCAGCGCGTCACTCTGCGACGCCTGCGATTCGCTAGTGGGGATTTACATTTGAAAATTTGAAATCAGACTTTGATACCACACCCTACGCTGTAAAGCGGCACTCCATAATTAAATGAGTAAAAAGAAAGGTTACGTGCATAACATTCTAACTCAAATTAAAAAAAGTGAGGTTCGCGCCTGTGAAAAAGTAAGCAACCGATGTAGTACATAATTGACATTCTGACCTGTAGGGGAAGGGGCAGAGAGGCAGGAAAGTGTTCAGGTGTTAGTTAAATAACGAGATAAGAAAGTTTGGGTGCTAAAGAATGCAACTGCAATGACGCAGGGTATAGGTGAGTAAAAGTCATGGCAAAGGCTTTCGCTTTGCAGACTGCCTCCATCGGCTAATAATGATAATTTAAATCATGGTGCGTCGACATTCCAAATAAAGCTACTGAGCCCTGCTCACTTTACTATAGTTGTAGAAATTCAATTCGCAAACAACTGAAAACCGAATTTCGCAGTAGTTGTGCCTGATGGACCCCAGATTTTCTTTAAAATGAGGAAAATATTAACCTGAGTCAGAAAGCATGGACAACTGCCGCTCGTTTGTTCTTGTTCGCTAAACACCATGGTTTAGGTCGAGTATACCTGTTACAGGCAATGGAAGTGAGGGGAAGCTTATAGCGAATGTCTTCAGTTCTTCTGTTCCACCGTTGTTAGGCGTACTTGCGAAAAAGCACTTTAGGCAAGCTGAACGTACGCAGGTGACGCATATTTTTATGCGTTTTTTGGTCAATAAAATGTACTTCGTGGCTACAGAAGAGTAGAGTGAGTAACTAAAGGCCAGTTTTTACTGCAAAGCAGTATATGTCTAACCCCCCGCCCCCAGTTTTCATCCCGGTGTCATCGATTTACTCGGCGCCGTTCCGGTCTCCTTCCTCCCCACCGTTGGCACCTCTTTCACTACTATTTTCCTTTTCGCCTCCACCGATACCCCCTCGTAAAGTTCCGCAGGCGGCAGCTAACGGCGATATGCGGCTATCAGATGATTGCGAAAAAAATTGGCCGCGTATCTGCTCCTTTCGTTGCAAATGCCGTCAAAAGACGATAGCCTTTATCGGCTTTTGCGAAGTAAATGCCTCCCTTCGCTTTCCCGCTCACCTCTCATGTTGTTCCTCTTGCGTTGCGCTCCTCCCAAGGTAAAGACGCCAAAGGTTTGCTTAAATCATTTGAAATTCCCCGCGTTCCACTGCACCAAACCGGGCGCCTCGATGCGAACGCTGCCGTACGGCGAACCGGGCGAAGACGCGCGTTGATTGAGGCGCCCTACTTCAGCGTTTATAGAACCGCGTTTCCCTACTCCACGTGCGTTGCAAGCAGAACGTGGGACCTATCTAGTGGAACCTTGCGAAACTGTTACCGGTTGATTTCTTAAAATGGCGCCAGAAGCTATAGTGGCGCGGGCGACAGCAGGCGACGGCGGAGTGATTTCTTTTTCTGCAGTTGATGAAGTATTTAATTTCTGAAAAGTCAAGCATGTGTGATTTTTTTATAAAGGAACACTGCAAATATCACTTCTGTATTGATTTGTTGTCTCATATTTGCGTAGTGTCTTGTTCTTCTTCAACAATGTTGACAAGTATGAACATTACACCGGACATAGACGGGTAGATTTAGCTGTGACTATATAAGACTATTGCGCAGACATTGGTTTGCTTTGGCTGGGTGGCTGAATCGAGTCACAGGCAGACAGACGGACAGACAGACAGACATACAGACATAGAGACAGACCAAAATTTCTGGGTTTAAGTAGCTCAAGAAAGACTATCGTCTTTAAAATAAACTGAAGCACGGATGGGCGTTAAAAAATGCACTGACGATTAGTGCAAATTGTCCGCAGCCGGAGCTGCAGTCTTCTCGGACACGGCGCATTTCTACTGCGTCTAAGGAAGTGTTCTCATGATCAGCGAACGTACGACGGCATGCGCTACACCGCTTCTACCATGCAGTGCACCGCCGCCGCCGCCGCCGAGCATATTGCAAATCGTGTTCGAATCTCCCACGCAAATTTCCCGCGATTTGGATTAGCCCCGCGCAAGGGAGCAGCGAGCATGTTGTTGCATATCTTTTTTGAACCTCCTGCGCCAACGTCAAGAAGTTTGGATTAGCGGAGAAAGGAACAGCGTCTCGGGAGAGTGTAGGGGGAGGGCGGTCCTTGGTGGTGACACATGAAACGTGTGAAAGAACGGCAGTGAGAGAGATGACGCGATAGCCGCACGTGTCGTACTCCAATGCACCCTTCGCTAGACGCTCCTCTCACTTTTCTTACTTTCGTCGCTGCTGCGCTCGCTCACTCGGTTACGCAGACATAAACAGACGCCGCTCCCGCGAAGCCCAGGTAACGGCTGCGAAAGGGCTGCCCCCTAAAACGACTGAAACCAGCCGTCGCGGCGTATGTCACTTTTAAGCACGCGTCGGTTCCCGGTCTATGCGTGCGGAGTTTTGTAGGGAAAAATAGTGGTAGGGAGGACGGGAGGCGTGCACGCGCTGCTATAGGTTTTATGCCCGTACTGGTGGATGGTATGTCTCTTGTGCTGGTACAAGATTTAAACGAGGACGTTAAACGACCCAATGGGACCTGTCCGGAGTTCATAGTGGTAGAGCGGATTGGGCTTGTGTGTTAGGCTAAGTCCAGATTACCGACGCAAAACCCATATCGTGATCTATGGACGCAAAAAAATGCCATGCCACGCAGTTCGGTTAGCTGAGACGTGAAATAACGTCATTTTTTTTAATCATTGCGACAGTTGCGGCAACAGTCTGAACCCGGCCTTACACAAACAGTAAGATGCTTACGACGCGAGAGGGACACAGGCAGTTCCATGTTTATCTGCAAGAACAGAGCTTGGATCCGTCAGAGGGTCATTCAGCTGATGGCCTAGGAAATATGCTCAATGGCAAATTACGACAAACGTGTTTTGTTTCGTGCGCTCCGTGGACTGCGTCCAGGTTTGCAGGTCATCCTTCTTCACAGAGTTGAAAGGCACTAAATTTTTCAAGCTGACCAATTCTGTTCTTTCTCATCGTGGCCACTTTTTCGGAAGTTCACATAATTCACCAATTACTTGAACCAGTTTGAGTAGGTAACTGCAGTTACAGATTCTATACGATTCCCTACGCAGATTTACTGGACAAGGATTCGTGCTGGCCTGTTTGCATTCACGACGACGCTTTGTAACAGTGCATTTTAAAACTGCTTGTTATGCGGGAGATCTTTTCTCCACAGCCTCTCCTCCCAACCCTAGTTATCGCGAGGCGCCTGGCCTTCTAAAGAGATTGCGCAACTGGACGACGCAATTTGCTCTCCGAAAGAAAATCTCCACTTCCGCGATTGGTGGTCACCTTCGAAGTTCCATCTCGGCTCTCTGAGAAACCCCGGAACGCGGCTGTGGTAGGTAGCTTCGACGTCGTCCTTTTTTAGTGGTAAACGGCAACTTTGATAGGAGCTAGTTTTAAACAAAGCTACAGTTGTATGCGTTCTGGTTCACAGAGGCACGAACTATTTGCGACGGCACTTTTCGCACCCGCTAATGACAGCAGGAGAGAATTACGCAATTTTCGGTTAAGTGCACCCACTCTGGTCTAAATGCTAACGCGTAATATTCCAAAACTAGGCCTCCACTCGACGTCACAAAGAAGAGTAGCACTTCGTCTTCTCATTGCAACTGACCGCAGGCGATATAAGATGGAAGATGACTCAGTAGTGACATCAGCAGAAAATATTCAATATTAATGTTAGCGCGATTACGCACAATTTCGTCGCCTTGGCAAAGGCTAACGAATTAAATGATCATAAAACATTGCGAGACAAGGCGATCACGAAGTAAAGGCACATTCTTTACTCTTCCCGTCTTTCCCACGCCGAAGATGACTGGAGAGGCATATTTCCCTGTGGTGTACTTTGCTATAACCTGTGTGCTTTGGGCTTGCTCATCTGAAACTGCATCTTATGTTTTCATTTTGGGGAGTTATGAGCTGAATATTTTACTTTTAAGTTACCAGTCTTGCATTTCGGTGCATATGCCACAAACCCTGAAGTTTGATTGTGGATTTAGTGCCACTCGGTTGCTCGACAGGTATTAGAGGGTACGTTTAACGGTTTTTTAATTTAAAATTTTAACACATTCCAGTCTAGAACATCATTCCACAGCAACTTAGGTATTTTTAAATCACCCCAAAATCATCCACTTCTTACTATACCACACGTCAAGCAGTGGCTTGGGCTCTGGATATCATGATCGCAGAAAATAATTATACGATCAAATTTTTCCTATCTTCGAGTGTTACTTTTTCCTCTGACAACTTTATGGGGTCGTTTTTATACTAAACTTATTATGCTGCTCCGACAATTTCTTCCTGCCTGAAAGGTTGACGAGCGATGCGTTGGCACGCTGGTGCATTCATTATCCGCTGAAAAGCCTGGTGGAACCACTCTATTGTAACTAGGGCAAGTAGTTACGCAGGGCTTAATTCGGGTATGTGAGCAATCTGAACAAAATTGCACAGAATATCACGCCATGAAGCCTATTCAAGCAATGAACTACCTTTTACTGAAAAAAAGCTGTGCTGCATCTGAGGATAAATGTATGTAAAAGAATTGCACAACAATTCTGTGCTCAACAAAGCACATTTAGGGTGTAAAAGTATAGCGCAACCACTCTGTGCTCAGTAGTAAACAGATCGGTAATGTGTTCCTTCACGCGGTTTCCGTCTCGTTAACTAGCCTGAGACTCTAAAACCTCTTAAGTGAAGTGTTGCAAGAGGACACGCAACGTTTGAAGCGCCTTTACTTGGTCTTGCTTAAGATTCTTCTTCTATAAAGCCATCTGCGAATGGGTCTGGGCTCCTGCTTCTATTTCGATCCCTTCCAACATCGGTCTTTTCCCAACACGCGGTCTCAGATAGTACGATCCCGGACAGTAAACTGTTACGTAATGTGTTCCGTCGTGCGGCTTACATCTTGTTTACTAGCCTAAGGTCATAAAAGTTTCTGCGTGAAGTTTCCCAACTTGATACACAAGGCTTTGAGTGCCTTTTATTTGGCCTTCATTAAGAGGCTCCATCTATAAAACCTCCTTTTAATGGCTCAGGGCTCTGACCTCTTCTTCGTTCACTTCCAACATCGGCGTTTACTTATCATGCGTCCTTACGCAGAGCTCCGGTTGTTTGAACACAACACTTGTGTCAATCTTTGCAGCTCGCCGACAAATCTTCGTAGGCAGTGAAACGAAAGTTCGCCTGGGCAACCCCTTTTTAGGTGCATTACCTCACAGTTGTTTTCCCGACTTGTACTGGCGCCTACAAGCATTGTATGCTCAACGTAGAGAAATAGGGAAAGAGACTCTGTAGTGAAAATTGTTTAGGGACGGAAGAAAGAATTCAGGCGTGTACTGTTCAAACAGAATTCTGTTTGCTGGTCACTTGCGTTTGGATAATCGGCTAGCGTGAACAACCTAGATTATGCAAATGGAGGGCGTTTGGAAGTGGCTACTTATAATCCTTGCGCAACATTCTGCAACATGCACCAAAGCTTCGTCGCTTACGTCCCCTGTGTACATAGGCACTTTTCTTTGTGCGACAGCGTACCATTATCGCTATCGGTACAAACCGAACACTGTTGAATGACCCCTCAAGCCTTCTCGAATGACTAAACATCGGGAAAGAGCTCTAACTGGTACGTGCCTAAAAGCTTCATAAGCTGTTGTTTTGATGTTAGGGCACTGACCCACAGTTATTTTCGTAAACAAATACAGGTGTGCTGGCGCATTAAACTAAATGGCTATGTATTTTCATAAAAGAACATAGCAAACGCCTTATTGAATCCGGAAACGTTTCATATTCGATTTAGAGCAGAACGTAGTTCGGCCAGGTTGAAAACACCGCCAAATAAAAAAGTAAGAAATGGCTGACGATTGCTATACTGTCTACTGTGAAATTTGTGCGCAGCACTAACTGCAGTCTTCTGGGTCACGGCGCATGGCTGCTCCGTTGCTCTGTCTCAGGAAGTCATTGCGGGAGCTGCGAACGCACAGTGGCGCGTGCTACTCAGCTGTTATCTCCAAGCGCTTCGGTGCCGCCAAGCATGTTGTTGTAAATCGTGTTTGAACCTCCCGCGGAAATGTTACGTGGTTTGGATGAGCTACAGAACGTGGAGCATGTCTGCAAAGGAGGAATTGCAGGGAAGTGAACAAACGAAGCTATCCTATTCTTGTTTGTGCAACTTACATGCCTAATGAAATGTAATTTTAAACAAGGGATCACTCCTTTGGTAGTGAAGTTGGGAGCATGATGACAGAATCCCGTCTGGCAGGGAGGGTACATTCGAAAAAAAAAAAAAAAGAGACGCCGACTCGCCCAAGCCAAAATGTACAGTCGTTTTGGCTTCCACGACTGAAGCCGTACGGGAGTACGATTTTGTTTGGACTGATTGGCGCATCTTTTTTGTTTTGAATTTTTTATGGGCAGTTGGCTGAGTGGCCAGGAAGTGGTAAGCATGAACACAGTCGTAAAAAATGCGAGAAAATGGTTTAGCGCGGTAGGAAGGAGGCCCGTTTGTTCTTATGCGATACCCCCGACTCCATGAACAACTTCCCCGGGTTTAATAAGATGAAGGGTTTAGCCTAGGCATTAATGAGTTTGAATATCAAGGTACATGTTTTTCTGTGCGGACAGTTCGCCGTGTACCTGCGATATTTATTGTGCTCTTGAAATCCAACTTACTTATACTTTCAAACAAATGCATTCTAAACCTAATACTGACAGATAATAGGGCTTATAACACGAAGCCACAAAGCTGACACAGGCAAGGTGCGTATGCCCAGTGTCATCTCTAAACAATAAAATGTCATCTAGCTTTTTCAGGAAAAAGTGAGCTGCAAAAGGAAACAAGCTTAGTTTTTGTAGATCCATTACTCACCACTGTTGTCACCTGGCAAACGCTTTGCTTTGATTATACAATGCTGATGAACCTCTACAATGCTGTGCAAGACAGAGGCATGAAATGTCTTGCCTCAAAATTCGCCTTATGCTAATTTATACTCCCAAATGCGAGCACTTATGCATAGAATATAGTGTCAATTTTAGGTACATAAAAGCCGCTACGTTTTCGAAATGTTGAAAATCACATGAAGATTAAAGAGGGGCTTGGCTTATGAGCTTGAAGTTCACGGCGAGTCGTTATCGAAATGAGGTTGAGGGGGAGTTACGGCTCAGGTGAGGTTAAACTTAGTTGTACTTAACTGACATAGAGGCGAGCTTGCTAGATCAGGGTTAGAAATAGATTCAACGTAGATGCGAGCTTGAGTTAAGCTTGCTAGGCTACATAAGGACAACTTTCAGTCTAAAGGGAGGTGAAGGATACTAAACTAGGTCGTTTCCTTATCATTGCTAATGATATTTCTATATAAACACTCCTTCATTTTCAGCCACAAATGCGGCACACTCGAACAGCTCACAAAACATTTCGCAAGTTCAACGCCTTAAGAGACTATATCACCTTTAGTTATATGTACTAAATGCGGCAAAATGTGGGTAAAATATCTGGTTGATGCAGAGAAAAGAACCATTTGGATTAACCCCTTAATAGTTGCGCTTGAGGTACTCGTGCTGACCGAATTAGCCAGCCTGCTGGCATTTTGCAGCAGTGTATAATTAACTCGCTCACTCTGCTGTTCAAAATGTAGTGAACAAAGCTTTGGATATAAAACGGAATTCATTGGGGAAAACGCAAAGCCTTGAGGGCAACCTTCAGAGTACCGTTGGCGTACGAATCAGCCTTCGGCGCCCTGTTTTCTCTGGAGGATTCCCTTTCTGTAACATGTGTGGGAGAATATCCTTGCAGTGTTAGAAAATATATTTGCAAACAATGTTGTGCCACACGCCTTTGCGAATGCACGTTCACTGGCCCTGAAGGAATCAGCGCGGCTCCACCACTCCAGAGTCATAAGGACTGCCTGGCTGTGCGTTCGCCCGGCAAGTTGGCTGTCCGGACCTTATACCTATGTCTAAAAGAAAACAAGTCTTACGGTGCAAGTATGGGGGACATTGACTCCTGAAAAGATGCTCTCTGTATTGTGCCCCTATACTGAGTGTTCCCTGCTAATATGAACAATGCTTCTTCTCAAAAGTGGGCATAAATTGTTTGGTGATCTAGCCAGGTGTCTGCTGCTTGTATGTACACACTAAATTTTTTACACCCTTTTTAGCCAAAAACGGTGTAGCATAAGTGAAAAAAGGGTGTTGGGAGGCCTTTACACCCTTTTTATTGAATCTCAACACCCTTTTCCTAGCTGTACACCCTTCTTGTGCGAAAACAAGGGTGTTGATCAACTGCAACACCCTTGGTTTTTTTAGTGTTTTGAAAGGGCGTGGAAAAGGTGTTCAGCTGTTCATTGAATATTGCCATGCTTGAATGCATAATAGCGCTGTAAAGAACAAGACATCCCCTCATATACTCCTCTACTCGCAAGAAATTTTCAAACGAAAAAAAATAATTGCTCGTATGCAATGATCGCTCGTTTTCATATGCAGTGCACGTCATGCCCCAAGTTTAGCTTTGGCACGTGAAACACCAATTTGAACCTCCAAAATTAAAAAGATTGTGGTCTTGTGGCGAAAAGGGTGTTTACCGACTGCAACACGCTTGGCTTTCTGTAGGTGGTTGAAACGGTGTGAAATAGGTGTTCAGTTGCAAAAAAAAGGACACCGGAGCTGGGGGTCGACCTAGTTTCTTCCGGTGTTGCTAAGTTTTGTTATGTTTGCTAAGCTTTGCAACGTTCGTGCTAAGCTAGGATGACCGCTGAGGGATGAGGCCAAGTTTAACCAGATTTTACAGGGCTGTTGTTCCAGTGTGCTCCCTTACCCCCCCCCCCCCCCCCACTGCCAGGGATCCAAAGGAGAAACAAGCTTGGTCGGACCCCAGCTATGCTGTTTCTCCAGCCTTGAATTACAGTTGAAAGCTGCGCCAGTTTTTTTTTTTTGCCCTTTAGTATCCAAAAAAGACTAGTAACTTTAAAATGGTATAGTAAGAGGTGCGCATACGCATACGCCCCTTGTGCTCACACTCTAACAAGCTCAAAAGCCGACTTCACTGTTATAATACCCTATCTGCGGTGGTGCAGCCTTTACAGGTGCCGCAGTTCTTGGTATTTTTTGCTAACGCCACCAAAACTAGCTCAAGCTTAAACAGCTTCACTGGTAATAAATTCTGCCAATTCATATTGCTTTAAACATCGTGAGGTGCAAAACACTCCTCGCTTGTAGAAAATGTTCAGTCCCTCCGTGAACACAGGTACAAGATGCCTCCAAAGTGGAAGTCTCCACCTTTTTTCTTAGTTGGTGGTCTTTTCTTACACCCTTTTTCTTACACCATTTTTGCTTTACGCCCTTTTTTTAAGTTTTTAACACCCTAATTGTAGCTTTAAATCCTTCTGGGAAAAAGGGTGTTGAAATAATGAACACCCTTTTTAAAGGGTGTTGAGGTGACGGGGATGATTTTGTTTGGTATTTAATAAAATTGTACTGGTTATGGAACACAAAAACTACCTCGTAATTAAAAAGTTTTTGCAAATCCGCGTGTTGACTGGTATATTCTCATAGTAAAATCCATACTTCCAAAATTAGCGCTAAAATATATTGTTTTTTTTTGCGACAAGCCCATCGACTCGATCGGGGGCTTTACTCTGCGGGATATAAAAGCAAGAAGAGCACATGTATTACTGAGTAAGTATGCACTCCCTGTACAGCTTGCATCCCGTTGGTTTTCTTGCTCAATTCATTTGTGTTCCAACTGTAACTTGTGCGTATTGACTGCTTGTGTTGAATGCTGCGCGCTCTGCCGATTCACATTGCCACTGCACATGCCATCACCTTAAAAAAAGGTGTGAGGTTCAACACCCTTTTTTAGGGTGTTGAGCATCCTCAACACCCTTTCTTAAGGGTGTTGAGTTCAACACCTTTTTTTTGTCTGTACACCCTTTTTTGCCAACACACTTTTAAGGGCGTTAGCCATGGGACAAAATTTCTGCACCCTTTTCGGCCAAAAAGGGTGTAAAAAAGTTTAGTGTGTATTGTGAGCCGAAGCTCCGAAGCGTAGAAATTAATTTATTTCACTTCCAAATTACCCCATCATCAAACACTTTGAGGAATGCTTCGTCTACTTCTGGTCTCATCATCATCATCTTTGGTTCCTGTACCGGTGTTCGGAGAAGCTGTGTCGTCTCCGAACACCGTTGGTGAAGTAGGGCATTTATTCAAATGCCCTACTTCACCAAGCACCCAAGGCCTGTTATGGTATGTAGCTTTATTTCAAGGAGAAAAACGGTTGTCATGTACATCAATACCTTTGTGGGAAAAAATTAAGGTGTCCCTGATTTCTCTTATATATATATTATCGGCTGTATAAAATGATGAAATTATTTGAGACTGCATGATAGCAGTTGCGGAATTTGTAGTTATGGTGGTAATGCTAACCTGCGTCCAAACATGCTGATTGTGGGCCATGTCCATCAGAAAAATTTGTGGGCATGAGGCGATAATATGGACCCGCCAGTCATTTAAAAAACTAAGAAACTATGCAGCCTAAGTCCGCAACATCTTCGAAAAACGGAGACGTTGCAACACTATTTTGAAGGGGTGGACTTTCGAAAGCCTCAACTATTGAACTTTTCTTTTTTTTTCTTTGCCTTGATATCATCCATTTCTCTGCATTTTCAAGCACATTTTGTTTTCACAGTTTTGTGCCATGTAGCTGCCGAAGGTGAAATAAATGTTTCAGCTTGACTTAACAAGTATTAATTCACTCATGGCGAGGCTACAGTTGCGGCTCAGAGCTGCGAGGACACGATTGTAGGCAACTTTGAGGAGTTTTGTTTCCTGCTAGTGTGAGTGTATTGTTGGCTACAGCAAGTTTTTATTTTTACTTGACGTTTCACTGGAAATATTTCTGGTTCAGTAGCAGCAATGGGCCTTAGGATATTTGGGCTGGTTTATATTCCTTTCAAATTTAAGCTTGTACCTCTCATCTATGCGTTCAAAAATAGTGCAGACATAAATGCAAGTTAGGAAGCATTACTAAACTTGAGCTGATATTTCAGGAGGCGACGAAAGTATGACTCTCAGAAGATTGCCTAATGTTGATTTTCCATGGACCTTTGAAGTGATCAAAAGAGGCCTACAAAGGAGGTTTCAGAAGGTAACGCGCATTCGCACCACACGCGAAGCGAGTGAATATACTGGAATGCAATGCGTTTCTGTTAAATGAGAATTGTTTTGGGTTCAGATAACTTTATGAAAAGGCTTCAAGCTCAAGGCTGTTTTTTCTGCTACAAATGCAATAACAAAGTCGTCTTTAGGTTGAGCTCTCAGGCGACGAACGACAACCTCTTCTTCTTCCTCTTCTCCTTATTGGGTAGCAACGAATGCGTTGAACGTTTTGTCCTCTTCGGCCAATCTTTGGTTGGCCAATCCCTAGGGGGATCCTGCCACAATCATCATTATAGTGCCGTGCCGTATGCAGCAGCAACGAGGGACGGGACAGGGCCCGAGCAAGAGGAGCTTCGCCCCTAAAACCATGCCGCCTTTTCTGTAGATTGGTGCACAGCCGAATGAGCAGCTACCTCCAAGGCTCGAGCACGCTGTTTTACAACTTCAAATGGCCGATTCATTCCTTTCCCACAGCGGAGTATAGCAGCGTCTGTTTCGTTTTTTGTGGTAGTACCGAAAAGCGCAGCGCTGTGGTGAAAGGAACCTGCTTTTTAGGAGAGCATATGGTTTCCTTTCAAGCCTCCGTCGTCGATATCCGCCTGCTCACCCGGAACTGGCCAACGCCGAGGAGCGACTGTGGCGCCTCATGCAAAATAATACACTACCATGTCATGTCAGGTTGAATTTAATTTATCCTACTGTGTACCCCTCACCCACTTGCCCTGCATGTGGTGCACACGACACCATCACTCATCTCATGTGGAATTGCCCCAAATACCCTTTTCCTTTAATACCCACTGGCGAGCACTGGGAGGAGGCGCTGGGCAGCTCAGACCTGCAGGTTCACAAGAATATAACGGAACGAGCGGCCGTGGTCACCGGCAAGATGCAGCTTTCGGTCAGCACACCTCAGTAACACAGAATGTACAAAATAAAGTTTCTCTCTCTCTCTCTCTCTCTCTCTCTCTCTCTCTCTCTCTCTCTCTCTTCTGGGCTTTCCACAGAGCGGTAGATGCTGGCCCGCCTTGTGCATCATACGGAGGCTCTTGTGGCTATTCTTTAGCGATCTCCTGCGGAGATACATTGTGGCGAAAAATGCGGATTTTGCATGAGTGGCCCCGGATTTTCTCTTCAGGATGCTGCCGTGAAGCGGAGAAGGGAAAGAGGATTACAATTTAGCCGCATAGCAGAGGAATTGGGAAGGTTCTGTGGACATGAACTTTGTGTGTGAAACCAGTTTTAAATTTTCTGTCGCATGATGTCAGTAAGCTGGATAAGTTTGCATGAAAAAGGTGGGTTATTCCCTCGATGTTGACATTTACGATTCTTCGTGTATAGGAAGAAATTACCGCGCACGTTTGAATTATCATCCCAATCGTTTGAGTCAAGCCTCTAGAATTGATCTGGATTTATACATAAAGTTTGAATGTGATGAAAAATATTAGCGGTCGCTTAAAATAAACAATTGTAGCTAAAGATCTTCAATTTTGCTGTGCCTGCTTTTTTATCCTCCAATCTATGATTATACAGAGACATTTTGAACATTTCGTAGTAGCGAACAGACCATGGCTTAGGAGTCCTTATACTCTCTGTGATATAGGTTGGCGAAAACGAAATAGTAGAAAAAACCTTACACCATCTTCCCGTAGGGGAACCCTGAGTAGTATGCAAAGCAGCCATGGGGTCGATTGAAGTGCCCATTAGTTTTCAGTTCGTCGTTTCCGTTAGATTGAGGTACGTAGCTACCGTTATATTGACAGTTTGGTTTCCATGGTAACTACCACACTTTTCACGTACCGGAACTACGAAATGGGAAATTGCGTTGGGCCCATGGCTGTTTCGCATACTACTCAGTGTTCCCCAACGGGAAGATGGTGTACTTTTATTACACCATCTTGCGACGGGGCGATGTCCCTCCCTTGTCGTTGTTGCGCCGTCCACACCCCCACTGCGCATGCTCGGCTTGCTGAACGCCCGGTGGTGTCTTACCCTTTAATGGCTCCTGGAGCGACAGTGTTACCGGCGTCTTCCTGGGCCGGCCCGAGATGAGCCAAGCATGCGCAGTGGAGGTGTGGACGGCGCCACAAGGGAGGGACATAGCCCCCACCATGAGATGCTGGAGCGACAGTGTTGCCGGTGTCTTCCTGGGCCGGCACGGGACGAGCACGCTTCCCCTTAAAGGGCTCCTGGAGCGGCAGTGTTGCCGGTGTCTTCCTGGGCCGGCGGATGGATGGACGATGGAAGACGGACGACGGAGCCGAGAGCAAGAGATGCTTTGCATATAAAAAAGAGCCTGAACATTTCTGTTTACTGGAAGCAGGTCCGTTTTGGTTTGGAGCAATTTTATAATGTTATGACGAGACTGCGTAAAGTTATCAGGAAAAGTGTTCGACACCGCACACCGTTTTTCAGCTGGCAGCAACTGAACGTTAAATATTGCCACAACATCAGGCGGCGTGTTTAGATGCAACCGCAACAAACCGACACCAGCCGCCTTTTACTTGTGCAGTCTGAGACGACGCTGAACATAAGCAGCCGCAGAAGCAGAAAAAAGAGGCTGCCCCGATGAAAAACAGCAACAGGGCAGCCAAGTCTCCCGCCGCCAAGACGGCCAAAGGCAGCACGCGTCGCGGCCGAAGCCAGAGCGGCTCACGGGCCACCACATCGGGCAAGTCGCCCGGGCGGGTCCTCGTCCTCCCCAAAAGGAGCAAGCACAGGGCCAGGCCAGCACCAGCCAAGCCAAGAAGGCCACCGCCAAGAGCCCAACCCGGAAGAGCCCGGCTCGAAAGAGTCCAGCCAGGTACAGCTCCACAAGGAAAGCTCCTTCCAGGAAGAGCCCGGCACGCACCACGACCCGCACTAGCAGTCCGGCGAAGGCGGCGCCTCCCGGAGCCCAGCGCGGAAGTCGACTGGTCCGCAAGTCACCGGTGGCCAAGAGTCCCGGCCGCAAGTCAGTGGTCTCCAAGAGTCCGGCAAAGAAGACTCTGGCCAAGACAACGAGGGCCGCGTCGAAGTCACCGGCACGCACCACTCAGTGCAAGATGTCCGTCACCCCAGCGCGAGGGAAGAAAGCTTAGCGGGGATTTGCACCAATGGTTTTCCTATTAAGTGCAGAGCACTTTAGGGTCCCGCCTCGTAGCTCGTTCGGTGTCCCGCTGTCTAGCCACCGTCGCAATGAGTCGGCGTAGCGGACGCAATGGACCGAAACAAAACCACGGGGAGTAGTGACGTAATGGACCTGAACAGAAGCTTCGAAAAACAAGCGGTTGGTGTAGTCATAACCCTTCGAAATTCCTGAACTGCTGCACTTGTCATACATCTCCCCGTTGTTTATAGCAAAGAAAACTTTTAGTAAGGAGTGCCCGTTGGGTGGGGTTTTACGATAATAAGCGAAAAAAAATGGCATAGTAGGCAAAAAAAACTTGGCCGTGTGTCATCTCCTTTCGTTGCAAATGTCGACAAAAGACGATAGTCTTTCGTTGAAGTTTGCCAAGTAAATGCCTCCCTTCACTTTCCCGCTTACCTCTCATGGTGTACCTCTTTTGTCGCGCTCCTCCCAAGGTAAACTCTACAGTTTTGCTCATGCCGATTTAAATTTACCGCATTCCCCTGGTCCAGGCCGGGTGCCGAGATGCCAGCGGTGCCGTACGCCGGAGACGCGTGTGCATCGAGGCACCCGACTTCAACGTTTATAGAACCACGTTGCCCTAATCCACGTCAGTTCGAAGCGGAACTTGGAACCTATCTTGTGGAACCTTTCGTAACTGTTGGCGTTTGGTTTCTTAAAATTCCGGCTGAAGCTATACTGGCGCGCGCGACAGCAGAGTGAGTGCAGGGGTTGTAGTATTTCACTTGCTATAGCAACAATCAAGCATTCATGAATTTTTTTTTATAAAGGAACACTGAGAATTTCACTTACGTATTGATTTTCTGCCTCATATTTGCGTAATGTTTGGTTCTTATTGAACAATGTTGACAAATAGAACATTGACGCCGGACTTAAACGTTTAGATTTGGCTGTGGGTAAATCAAACTGCTGCGCAGCTCCTGCTTCACTTTGACCGTGTCGCTGAATCGAGTCACAGGCAGACAGACAGACATACAAACAGACATACAGACATACATACTAAAATTTCTGCGTTTAGGTAGCGCAACAAAGACTACCTTCTTTAAAATGTGGGTTGCCAAAAACGACGCGTTCCAAACTGCGCAGTAAAGTTCCGGCACGTGCGAGACGAAAGCATGCACGAAAAGAAAACAAGTGCTGTCTGCGCTGTTCATGGCAGGGAGCGCGCGAGCACTGCGAAGGCGGGGAATTTGAATTGCACTGGACAAACCTGCGTTGCATTCATCAAGAGAGGAGTGAGATAAGGAAGCGAAGAGCGTGATGGGTGGTAACAGTGAGCGGATTACGGTGCCACAGCCCATTATGGAGAATGAATGCTCCGCACTTCCGACAGCTTTCACGTTGTGGAACGGCTTTAATTTTTTGACTCACCTCTGCTGAATCGCAACGCGTGCGTTTGTGCAAATTTATCTCCGCAAATTACAGGCAACCTGCTCCCACCTTCGCATATTCTCAGTGATCAACTGAGCTGTGCTTAATGCGACAAAGGGTGATGCCAACTTGCATGTGACATTGCTATTGTGCCGGGATTAAAAACAAAATGGTGTTTCATGCTGCGCAGCCTGACTTATGTATCGTTGTAGGCTATGTTTTGAAGTGCTGGACACTGGTGCGGGCAATATCAAAAAGGTTATCAAATGAAATGTTGTCGAACGATTTAAAAGTATTCCCCCTGAGCAAGATGGCTTGCCCAATTCCTAGGCCTTGTGCATTTGCTGTACTGCTGGCTTTTTGGAATATTAAACCGAAGCGCACTTTTAACAGGCACCGAAATGAATGTGTGTAACTGTTCTTTTGGTGGCGAAGCACCCGTATAAATCTTTCATTTCAGTGCAAAAGCTCTTATAGCGTGTTCGGTGAGTATGCGTTTACGACGAAATTACGATGTGTTAACAGACGTTAATAGTGCAAAATAGCCCGGTTGCGTGCTTTGCATCGTATGGCCCTTAAGTGAGCCGAATCATGCAGCTGGGCGTTCCATCAGTTAGACATTGCTTGGCATGTTGTTGGGGTTGAAATTAAATTTGCCTAACGTGAAGGCAGAGAACACCCCTAAGAACACCTTCCCATACCTGCTAAAGAATGTCGACCCAGCACGATGACAGCTAGCACAAGAAGCTCACGAACGATTAAACAGTTTACTTTTGCCCCGCCGCAAATAAACGTAGCTTTCGTGGGGAGTCACCAAGTACTAGTTTAGGTGCCTTCATAGGGTCACGGAAAATTCATCAATTGCCGTTCGCTGGAAAGTCATCATACCTGCCCGCTCGTATGACTATGAGACTTGGTTTTATTTCGCAGTTCCCTTGGCTTTACTAGCGTAAACATTCTTACCTCGTCGTTACCATTATCATCAACAGCCTACTCAGATCCACTGCATGATTAAGGCCTCTCCCGTCTACATCCGACCACTGCAGTTACTGCGCGCTCGAGTCCATTCCTTCGCCACCGAATTTTCTCATTTCGTCTTTCCGTCTAAATATTGGCATTCCCCTTCTTCTAGAACCGTTTCTCGGTATCGACTGTTAGCCTTGTGGTCCACCGGTTGTAATTTCTTCTCACTAAATGGGCAATCCAGGTTGATTTCTTTTCTTTTGTTTTCTTTTTTATACGTTTTTATTTCTTTGATACTACAGTTAGAACCACCGCGGTGGTTAAACCTGTCGTATCAAGAAATAAAGATAAAGGGTGGTTTGAGGTGCTGGGGTAGCGGGACTGGTGTCCACCTTCTTCTGTTGGTGGGGTGGTCAAGAGGCCGGCTCTGTGAGAAATGGCCACGTCCTCCTTTTTTCTTAAAGTATTGAATAAAATCCTGCCAGCGCCAATGTGGGCCCGATGGGTCAATGGGCGATGGTGAATCGAACTACTCTTGCAATGTGCGAGGTCGATGTCAGCCAAGGCACTGGAGGGCTCTTTCCCGGAGGGCTGTAAAATCAGGGCAACTCCACCGGAGACGCTCGGTTGTACCTCTTGCATCCCTTCATCGGCACTGTGGGGTAGGTAATGTAGAGCGCGAGGTTAATGAGCTGCAAGCGAGGCTGGTGAGTGGAGTTCTCCAGTCTGTTCTCTACCAAGAAGTACCACTTCTACCCTCCATAGTGTACTATTTTGCGGACGCCCCTAAATTTCCTTAAGGTTAGCCAAGTGCCGGAGAACGCTGCGGCGATATCTATGTGTGCGATGCCATGTATCGGCCCTATACATTGCTATGTCTCGGCCATATCTTGGTCTATAGGAGGCTACGCCGCATGTGAAACGTCGGCAGGGTCGCAAGAAGTAAAAGCGACAGCGCGTCCAGGTAAAGGTGCGGAAAGGGCTGCAGCGCGCGCTGTCTGGTGTGCCTTTGTGTTTCGGGTAATTCCTTCGTGAGCAGGAATCCATTTTTTCTTGACTTTAGAGCCTCTTCGCAGACTACGGGCTTTTTTGTGCGGTGCTTGCGAGTACGTTTAAACATAGTAGGTGCAAGTCGGCTGTCGTCTTTCTCCTATCCGACTGATGGCAAGGCGTATGGCAGTGAGCCCGAGGTTAGTGACCATGTGCTCCTTGGAAAGTCGTTCAACAGAGGTGATGTCGGAGTCGGAATGGTGGTAAGCTACGATGGCACCACGTTGAAACTGAGACTCGTTTGCATACAGCTGGATGATCCGTTCTTGGGATGGCTTGCATAACAGCTTTCAGCGACGTCTAGCGGCAACTTTCCGCCTTCAGGGATTAGCTGGACTCATGTTCTTTGTAATGGCATGCCATCTACTAAGTCTCTAATTTCACATGCCGGGGACAAAGTCGAGAGCAACTTTGGGTCTTTGACGCCGTAGCCGGCGTCAAACACCCAAACACCCACTTTATAGGACATGACGGCCAGCCACCGTTGTGGAGAGCTGGACACGCTGTGCTTGCGGTTGCTGCTCGGTCACATCCCGCGGGGCATTGTTTTTTTATTTATTTATTTGTTTATTTATTTATTTATTTATTTCATTTATTTATTTATTTATTTATTTATTTATTTATTTATTTATTTATTTATTTATTTAAAGTGGTCACCAACAGCGCGAGGGCCTTCTCGGATGATGCACTGGGGACATGAATATAAGGCATACAAAAGACAACTTAACGGAAGGAAAATATTTCAAAAACGTGTAAAAAATGTGTATATATCAACAACGGACTGATCAAAGACTCTAGAGCATTTTCTGAACAACAGCAGCTCGGAGGTCGTGTGAAGAGGATGCCCTCATCAACACAAACAAGCGTAAGCAAGATGGAGCTTTTGGCGCACAAACACAGGAAACAAGTGAGAGCTTCATGTGCTACAACATGTGCATTCAAAATGTCACATTTCTGAAGAAGCGTTTAAAAAGAATCCATGTCATTGCAAAAAATGTCAGTGGAAGATAAAGGCAGACTGTCATAGGCGTGGTGACATCGGTTAGGCTCAGTGTTCTGTCAACATGAAAGCAGCCATGCGGCCGCAGTGGTCTACTTGGCACTCGCAGGTGAACAGAGCTTAGAAGGCAAGGGCACTCAAACTTGGAATGATTGCAGTTAAAAATAAAAACCAGGTCACGCCTGCTGCAGGCTTGTAGACTCGCTACTGAGCGGTACTGTGATAAACCGGCAATGAAAGGCATCGAATTGCGATTGATTCAATCTAATTGAACGCGTTGAGTCGCGTTGTAAGTGGCATGTATGAACCTCCATAGAGAGTTTTTGATGATAACAGGGTCTATCTGATATTAGGGACTAAGACTGTCGGACAAACCCGAAATCTTCGATTTTCCCATCCACGGGTGGAGATGCGACGCTTACGTTTCAAGCCCTGATGGCAATTGTGCACCATGCTGTGAAGGCAGCTTTGAGCTTCCTTATCCTCGTCAATAAGCATGCCGACTATATGAATTGTTCGTTTCCGGCAAATGGCACAGTCCCCTAAACTCATGAAGATTAGGTTGCGTTCGTAGTCAGATGGGAGTTACGGACCATTTATGACGGTTACATTTTCGGTTTTTTTGTTGGACAGGTTTTCATGCAACATTTGTGGGTGTGTTAATCGACAACATTGATACCTGTCTGCCGGACCAGTTTTTGCTCCCCGGGGGACCCCAAATTGGTCTACAGCATTATGTCGTCTGCATAAAAATTGACGCCAGCCGGGATGGGAGAAGTGACAGGACGATGTTACATAGAGCCTGGGATATGACAGCGCCTTGTGTGACGACGGTTACGACAAATTCCGCTGCCTTGCGCAGACTCTCGTACGAAGACGCCTAGCCCGTCGAAGGTCCATTCCGAAAGCTCGGCGGTTGTGCGTCGTTCCAACCCTCTCTCGACGACCTCCCTGGCGGCGTCCCTGCGTGCCGTGAACCTGGGCAACACGCTCACCCGAAGGAGCCACAGCAAACCAGCTGTCACGACCAGGCGGGCTATAGTAGCCCCCTGAGACTGCCGCAGCATTCATCCCAGGGAATCGCCACTATGCAGTCCAGTGTAAGTAAAATACTTATTTTATGAAGGCGATGTCCGTGCATTTGTCGTGCATTGTGAAATAGTGCCGTGCCTTTAGCGTTGTACCCTCTCCCGCTTGGGCCAAATTGTTGACCTGCGTATTGTCAAACAAAATAGATTTTCCCTCTTCTTCTATCCAAACCGAAGATTTTGGTGTGTCACCTGTGTCCTCTCGCTTGTCTGTCTGACAGCCGAATCAACCGCTCATCAATATTTAAACACTTCAAGTATATATAGGCATGATCGTTCCGATGGAACTGCTAAAGGAAATTTCCCGTGCGTGATTTTTACAAAGTTGAAATGTGAGGGCTGTAAAAAAAGACGAGTGTGAGAGGAGATAAGTGATATTCAATGTTGTTCTCAGTCAAACAAGTATTATTGAACCTTATGAATGCACCAGACAGATATTTCACCACTCCTAAAGAACCAGTTTTGAAGAAAATGTTATGATTGTCTTGGGGAGGCACCGGAATGAAGCAGGTTACAAAATCCCCTGGATATGGCGGCAGCGTGCAGTGCTGCGATATGATTGTCTTGGGGAGGCGCCGGACGGAACGAGTTACAAAGTCGCCCGGATATGGCGGCAGCGTGCAATGCTGCGAGATAAGAGCTCACTCAGCAAGGAGACAACTGGATGTCCGCCAGAAATCGCGGGAGCATTTATTACTTCTAAAAGATCACCCTCTCTTTCATTCGCACTCGGCCCGAGAAGTCGTTGCAGCGGCGGGCGCAGATGGCCGCTCATTTCGGAGTCGCTCGTAGGAATTTAACATTAAGTGTGCCAGTTTTATTCCATGAAGTTTCGGTTCCTTGCCCAATACACCCACAACTGGTCACATCGCTGCATATTGTACCAAAGGGTATAGGTCAGACAACGTTTTCTGTTTTTAATGTTAGAATTGTGATTTGCTGACGGTTCTTCGACTTAAAACTGGCGCATAAAAAAATCCACGTATGAGCGAGTTTTAAGTGGACGAAACTTTGACTTACACTTGCCCATTCTCTGTCAAATTTTAGGCAAGTCCAGCGGAACTAGACCAAGTGAAACACCGCTGATCACCCACAGGAATACTCACCATGGGAGTATATATCCTGGTGAATGTCTAAAAAACATGAGTGCGAAAGGGACCAGAATATATGCTGAAGAGCTCGGAAGGCGGTCCTTCAGGAAATTTTTGCATTTCTCAGTATTTTGGTCGTAACTACCTTAAGAAACGTATTGCCTTAGGGAAAGTTTCTGTGAGATGTTGTGTGTGCGCTCCTTTAGGTTGAGGAAAACGTTTGTGCAGTATAAGCGTAAATACTAGTCCAAAAACGGGTCTCTGTTTAATCTCCTTTTTGCCTCTTTCCACGAAGTCTTTCCTGGGAGCCAGCATTAACGTAAGTATCGCATAGCACTGTAATGAGCACCGTGTCAGCCTTTAGGCTAATAACAATAGGTATTTTATAAATGTGTAGTCAAATGCTCTCTGGTTTATTCCATGTCAAGAGCCGCCCTTAATGAACATTCATTATTTTCAACCTTGGGATAATAACCTGCTGGGCATTGTTCCTAGACCCACATTAATTTCAACCTTGGAATAATAACCTGCTGGGCATTGTTCCTAGACCCAGTATAGCATATAAAAAAGGGATCAGATTGATTGCTTATAATGTTTTGTACAGGGCCCAAGCGAGTGTATTGCTCAGCATTTCTCAATCCTCATCATCGCGGGCAACTTTTGGTCTGTAAAGCGCAGAAGTAGGCCGTATAGCTGTAATTTCTGGGCATTACTAAAACTGAGATGCTGAGTTGCTAAGGCGCTCGCGCGCAACACGCACGCCGACTTGAACCTTCAAGTGCTGCCGTCTGCTACACAAACGCTGCTGTGCAATATCAGACAGGAGGCACTACGTCTTGCATATTTTTAGTGTAAGGTATTTCAAAATGGCTAAATAGTGAGAACGAACTTGACCGTTAGTGTTTTGTTTGCCCATGTTCGGAAGCCAGTGCGAATTTTTTTCCACAGGCGCTTCCTTCCATCCGGAACTTTCCTGCGGCGAAATTCAGTGTAAGTACGCAAGTGCCCACCACAGTCCCTTTCTTCCATCCTGTCTACTACCTCCTTCAAACCGAAAACATCTAGCTGGCTTCAAGAGATCTGGTCACTCTTTCATATGCTGTGGTTTAGCACTTGCGGAATAATTGCAGGCCATAAGCTAAGCACATTCCACGCTGAAACGAGTCAATAGCAAAATGTCGCCTCGGCAGTACGTTTAGCGCCTAAGCACACCTCTTTCTCATGTAATGCACTGACGCCGTCTCAATACTTATACAGTAAGATTAGGTACAGTCGTTCATTATGCCTTGTGTGAACGTTATTCTACGAATCGTTTTCAATTCCTAGTTACCCTTTATGCTCACATGTCTTCTTTTCCTTTTTCAGGACAGCGAAAGCAGCGTAAGTTGAACTCGCAGGTTGTTTTTTCGTTGGTTGGCGAGTCAATGGATCGTGGGAGATTTTGCGCTTTGTAATGTGGCCCTGCCTAGTGTAACCCGTTTTCTATTTTTCGGAGCCGTATGTTTGGGCAATAACCATTGATGAGCAAGATGGGAATGCGAGCAAACTTTCTGCGGTACTCTGTTCACTTTGGCGTTAATCTGTAAAAGTGCCTCTGATATAAGAGCAATTAACGCCGCAGTGGACAAAGCGCGTAGAGCGAAGGGCGTTCAGAACTGGAGAGAGCTGCAATCACCAACCTCGCCACGTTCCCATGTAGAGGCAAATCGTAACTAAGGCCCGCTAGCTGCTGCGGACTCTATTGCTACGAGCACTTATAGGCTTTGCAGAATCGAGACTGCCGGTGCGGGCAGCGAAAGAGGAAGAAACGGGCACGATGGTAACGACGAACTGGTACTATTGGGCAACAAAATTATTATTCCAGGTTCACTGACTTAATATCGTGACATCTGATGTTAACAGCGAAGTTGCCGGGCGTTTTTTAATCGTAAGGTCAAGCTTCCTAGAACTTCTCCTATCCAGCAGATAAATTCTCGTTCGCACCCGTTCCAGTGCCTACTCTCGCAGGCGCTTTCGCTGGCGGGTTCGTCATCCGGTGAGGGCGCGACATTACCCATTTCCGGTACATTCTAGAAACGAACGCTAGTGCCCTCCTCTATATATCAGCGCTATACAGGGTGTCCCAGCTATCATGCGCCAAGAATTAAAAAAAGGGAAATGGCTCGACAAAAACCTAGCTCATAATGCTTGCAGTACTGTGGAGAACCGAACAGTATTTTTTTGTTAATGGGACTTAGCTAATTAATGGTAATTAATATGTCACTCCAGAATTACTGTCCTAATCACTGAAGTGTCAATGAGGCACCTGTAGGTACCCACGAGGGGCATCTAACTGCGGTATTTTCAGCGACGAACTAATTGCGTACTCATTTATTCTGACTGATAAAGAAAACCCGCGAAATATGAAAAATACCACGTGACGGCGCTTCCGCGCGCATTGTAAAGCAGCGTCTCCAAATAACCTGATAGAAAGCAACTGCTTCGCCTGTCACCCGCCCGAAGAGACAGCGCATCACCTTGATAAGGGTATGCATGGAAGGAGCAGCAACAGCAAGATCGGGGCGCATGTGCAGATAAGGCACAAACTCGATCGCGATTTCGTCTTTCTTTCTTTTGTTTATTTCATTCTGGCTAAGTCAGAGGCAGTCTGTTTGATGGCATTGCATTACGGTGCGCGCGGAGGCGCCGTCACGTGGTATTTTTCATATTTCGCGGTTTTTCTTTATCAGTCAGAATAAATGAGCGCGCAGTTACTTCGACGCTGAAAATACCGCAGTTAGATGACCCTCGTGGGTACCTACAAGTGCCTCATTGACCCTCTTAGTAAACAGGACAGCACTTCTCCAGTTAAAAAATTAATTACAATTAATTTGTTAAGTCTCATTAACGAAAGAAATGCTGCCCGCTTCTCTACAGTATTGTAAACTTCATGCACTAGGTTTTCTTCGAATTACGCCGCTACTCTTTCTTTAAATCTTGGTGCATGATAGCTGGGACACCCTGTATAGCGGCACGCCACAAACACCCAGTTTGACTTGGTCGTCTTGGTGGTGTCAGTAGAGGCAGAACTTTGTTATTTTAAACACCACTCGTTAAGCCCCAATTAACGGCTGTATTTGATTCAAAAACGGTACGTACTCTTGTGGTAACTTTAGCCTGCCTTTTTTCTGCAATCGCTGTAGAATTGGTGGCATAAAAAAATTGCTGTTCATTAGGCCCTTCTCTGACCTCATCGGGATGAACTTGATTGGTTAGGGGAAACATAATTGCTGCTAGCGTGGTGTCGACCTCGACGTCCAAACAAATAAAATACGTTGAAAAACATCCATGCGTTGAACCAAACAAATGTCGTAGGAACTAACTATCGGGAATTATCAGAAATAGCTTAGATACTCTTCTTAGGGGCTGAAGTCCGCACATACCCTTTATACATCTTTTCGTCAAGTCCCTGGAGCCTAGGGTCTTTTAATGAATAAAGGGCCTTAAATTTTAAGCATGTCATATGGGTCGTACTTGAAAAAACTGGCAAACCTGTATACGCAATGCCTAATGACCGCGAGTGTGCTGGAATCTTGCGAGCATCATCCTAATCCAGAAGAAAGGTGACATGCAGGACTTGCAAAATTACAAGAGGAACAGCTTACTGTCAGTCGTCTACGAGGTACTTACCGAGGTAATCGCTAACAGAATTTCTGCCACCTTACATTTCCGTCCACCTAACGAACAAGAAGGGTTTCGCAAAGCCCATTCAACAATAGTGCATATTTGCACGGTCAATGAGTTCATATAAAAATGGGCGGAGTGTACTCTACGCCTTTATATAGCCTTCATGAAATATGAGAAAGCCTTTGACCCGGTGGATATATGAACAGTCATGCAGGACCTGCGGAATTATGGTATAGAAGAACGTTACGTAAAACAGGCCGCTCGATGGAAACCTTGTTCCATTGAGCGGCCGTGTGTAAGAATACTAGAAGATATCTACAATGGGTCCACATCTGCCATAGTCGTCATAAGAGCCGTAAAATACCCATAAAGAAGGGCGTCCGACAAGGTGACACAATCTCTCCAATGTTGTTCCCAGCATGGTTTACAATAGGTATTCAGAACACTGTATTGGGAGCAGGTGGGAGTAAGGGTTACCGGAGTAACATCAGATTTGCTGATGACGTTGCGTAGCTAAGTAACTAGGGAGACTAATTTCAAAGCATGATTACCGCACTGGACAAACCGAGTAGAACAGTGGGCCTGAAAAGTAATATGCAGAAAAATAAAGTAATGCTCAATATCCGCCGCAGGGCACAGCGGTACTAGATAGGAGACGAGGCAGTGGAAGATTCTACTTAGGCCAAGTAGTAACCCCGGATCCCACCTATAATGCAGAGATAATTAGAAGGATAAGAATTCGAGATGGAGTACATTCGGCATGCTTTCTCAGATAATGAATGGCAGCCTACCATTGTCCCTGAAGAAGAACGTGTATGACAGCTCCATCTTACCGGAACTCACCTACGGGGCAGAAACTTGGAGGCTCATTAAGAGGGTTCTACTTAAATTGAGAACGACTCAGCGGGCAATGGAACGGAAAATGATAGGTGTAACGTTAAGGGACAACAAGAGAGCAGAGTGGGAGAGGGAACAAACACGTGTTAAGGACATATTAGTGGAAACTATGAAGAAGAAAAATGGCGTGGCCAGGGCATGTAACAAGAAGGAAAACGTTCTCATTAATTGTAACAGAGTGGATCCCTATAGAAGGCAGGCGTAACAGGGGGCGGCAGGAACTTAGCTGGGCATATGAGATCAAGAAGTTTGCGGGGATAATGTGGTCGTCGTTAGCACAGGACCGGGATAATTCTAGATCTATGGGAGACGCCTTCTTTACAGTGGGCTTCGACAGGATGACATGCATTAAGTAGCAATATGCTGGTTTATGCAAGGAGTAGCCTCAAAATGCCTACGCATGTCTCCGGACGTCGATTTCCTGAGTGTATGAAAATTTGATTTATTTATTAATTTCTTTTTTCCTCAGAGCCCGATGCATTACTTGAGGAGTAAGACAAGAAAAAAATGACAATGACCAACATTATAGGCAATATTAAGTACAAATAAAACGTAATTATGCAATGTGGCGTGAAAACCGTAAGTTAAAAATACAAATAACCAGGGTATGCATAATTCGAGCGACATTGCCGAGCGAGAGAGGCTGAACGCAATGCGAAGCAATATCTTGTTGCTCCGGCACGCATTGTAAGGGCCCAAACTGTCGCTGCTGTTCCTCTGGTGGCCTTACCTAATGTACACTAAAAGATTTTTTCATTATTCTTGGCGTCCGACATTCTTTGTGTGCTCCCAAGGATGGCGCAAGGATGCCACTCCTCCCACTCCCTCCCTTTTCGCAGCTGGAAGGGGAGCACGGAAAGGGAGACCCGTCTACGTCCAAGAAGCAGCACCTGAAGCTGAGCACCCATGGCGGCGTTCAGGGGGTGTCCACGCTTGGCTTCGGCCGCGTGCGGGTGTCGGTGCGGGTGCCTCCCAATGTGCTGGCCACCATCAGGGCCCTCTTCTGGCTCGCCTTCCTGTCCTCCATGGTTACCCTGCCTTACATGCTCTGCCGAATGGTGCGCACCCCCGAGCTCCGCTCTTGGCCATTGTATGCGCGGCGTGGGCCTTTTTAGAACTGAGTGATAGTTTGACCGCCCCGATTCACCCGCACCGCCAAGGATTTTGATGCAGAGCATTCCTTCCCAAGTACCCCCACAGCCCCAAACAGGTAACGACCTGCATTTTTGCAATAATGCAGAATTGGCAGAGTTAACACATTATACGTTACAGTCGGTTGAACGAAATGTTTTAGAACCAAAATATAGGGAAAGTAGAATAATGTTTGAAGCGAACTTAGGAAATCGAAAATCTAGATCTTACGCACCGCCACCCGCCAAAAAAGAAATGTATAAGAAAATAAAAAAGCCTGCAAAAAATGACAGCAACCCGAACAAAAGAATCGTGAGAAGGGATCAGCCGTGTAATGACCTGCTGCACAAAAACGCATAATTGGCGGAGTTAAGGCACCGAATTGCTACCATAGTGTTAATATTCAGTATTATCGAGAATAACAAAAAAGGCGACAAAACTTTAACATAACTCTGATAACTATATGTGGTTATAAAAAATTCCCAATAAGGACATGCGGTGTAAAAATGCTGCACATTAGTTAGATAGTTCTCTGTGTTGCTGTACATTTTTTGTGTCGGAATATCCTCGCCATATCTTCATGCTGGAGTGGCCCCCACAAACGTGGGGTCGTCCTCGTACAATAACCTCAATTTGGCTGCTTTGTTCGAAGTATGTAAATAAAAGAAGCAGGGGAAGTCTTTCCTCGTCATCTTTAGTGCGGCAAAAGTGAAACCGCGGAGCAGGAGGGATGAGAATAAAAGCTCCTGCTGGGTGTTGAGTGGCCAGTGTTCGGATGTGCGTGCACAGCACTGGCGTGACGTTGCCCGGGGGGGGGGGGGAGGAGGGGGGGGGAGTATGGTACGTCTTCTACACCCTAAGGGCTACGTTTATGAAGTATTAGCCCTGTACTGCGCCTCTTTTTTAAAAAATCAGGCGCCTGTAGACCTACTTGTTTAGGTTTCAATGGTTTGTGGACACAGGAGCTTATTTGCCTGATTCACCGGCTTCACTTTGCGGGCTCGCCTTACGCTCATTTTAGACCCTTTCTGGGCGGTGTCTGGTACGGTGCAGGAGTAGCTTGGAAGTTTTTGCCTACTTATTCTTATTAACAGCGAAGTGGGTTTGGCAGTCACGTTAAGAACAGATGCTTAGTTTGTGCCATTTTGCTACGAATCTTTTTCGGTGCGTTCAGTGCTGATCAATATTTCAGCCCACTTAAACCACGGGTGTACTCCTAACAACTGCGATTTAGTGTGCACGGTACAGGCACACAAAAGGAGCATTTACAATAATTTTTAATGATACAATTTTTCCGACGCAATACTACGGGTCAGAAATTGTAATATGGACGCTGCCGCGCCACCCCCACATCACTGCCAGGAAGCGGACGCGTTCTATCGACGACGCTTTGGAGCGGTGTCAAGTCACGAACTTGGACGCAACCACTGTCACTCTGAAACATCAAGGCACACACATAAAAGCTAAAACTCACAAAACTCCAAAATCAGTTACAGATTTGTACTGTTTTGAAGTTAACATAACTCAACCCTGTTTATATCTATCATTTAGAGTCGACCCTTCGAAGCGAAAGAAGCGAGTGTAGTTGAACATGCTCCATTGAAATGGCACTTAACGTCAGCTTAACGGTAGGGCGTGAGACTAACGCATTGGCGGTGGGGCGAAGGCGGCGGCTCTGCGACATCTGGTTTACCAGCGATATAGACATCTAACTGTGAATCGAGGATTGCCCGAAATCACTCTATTAGGCACCCATTGCAGCTAAACTGAGCGTCGGGCTATGTTCAGAGTACCGACGCAAAAGCCATATCGTGATCTATTAACGTAAGAAAAATAGCATGTCACGCAGTCCGATTGGATGAGACGTGAAATTACGTCATTCTTTAAAGGTATTACGACAGTTGCGGTAACAGTCTGAACCCTGCCTGAGTTGTTTTACCGTTTAGGAGCCACGAAAAATTATAAAAAGTTGCGGGACACTGCGGATTTTATTTACCTTTAGCATGCCTCTCTTCTGGCCG
Source organism: Haemaphysalis longicornis (assembly GCA_013339765.2). NCBI lineage: Eukaryota > Metazoa > Arthropoda > Arachnida > Ixodida > Ixodidae > Haemaphysalis > Haemaphysalis longicornis. The sequence continues at coordinate 139,939,223 of CM023450.1, forward strand.
GTCATCCGGTTACGAACTTGCATAGGCCACATAACCTTGCCTTTGGGCGAAGCTAAGTCTCCCGCGTAGTTGATTGCTGTTCGCGCGGTGTTATGCGTGGGCACAGTGTCGACTAAAATCAGCACAGTTCATCTCACGACGTCGTCTTGTGAATCGCCATTGTTTAATACTATCCAGGCTGTTCAGTGAATATGAGACTGGGTTGCGCAATACGTACACAATTCATGGTTATGGTCGAGACAACACCAGTTGTAATCGCCGCTCACACGGTGTGACTCATTGGCCACTGCTTCTCCGTGATTGATTGATTGATTGATTGATTGATTGATTGATTGATTGATTGATTGATTGATTGATTGATTGATTGATGATTGATTGATTGCTATTGGTCTCCCCTTTGAAGCGGGGTGATGACATGTCATCTTACCAAAAAGGACTAATATAATCATGTTTTACACTCTTGGTTTAATACTAGCGCTGCTTAGGGCAGGCACTAAAGCTTATTAGGCCCGTAATACTTTTTTTTCCCTGTTACAGGTGGTAACTGTCCTAGGCAATATTCCCCTCTCTGCTTTTCGTCCACCAGCATTCTAATCTTCTTTTCGTCCCCTCGACAGCCTCGAAGTTAACTTCCTCTGTGATACCCTTAAATCCTAGGGCTTCTGAAAGCCCAATATTCCCTTCATGTAGATTTGGATGGATACCCTCACATTCTGACACTATGTCGCATTTCTCTTTCTTTTCCGCAGACCACGCATACCCCATCATTTTGTGAATACTTCCCCACAAAACTCTTAGTTCGCAGGCAACCTGCTCTAGCCTCAAAAAGCAAAGCACTGCCCTGGGAATTATCGTAGAAATTTTCCTTTCTGATGTTCAATTTCTCAGCCCTGTACATCTCTAACGACGTTTTACCTTCCATTTTTTCCCTCCATTTATTCGTTTCAATCTGCCTTGCCTCTTTTTTGGTTACCTTGGCTGTTTTGGATTCTCCACTGTTCTTTCCGTATTTCATCGTTAGCCTTCTAGTCTTTCTTAACCACTGCGTGTCCACGCTTTTCAAGTATAGGTACCTAAAAACCTTAGCTGCCCACCTTCGTTGATCCATTGCCCTCAACCTCATCTCAAAGCATATTTTACTCTGAGCTTCTCTAACTTCAAACGACGCCCAGCCCATATCTCCCTGAACTGCTTCGTTAGTTGTTTTTCCATGCGCGCCTAAGGCCAAACGTCCTACGTTCTCTGGTTTACTTCAAGGCCTGATAGAACATCTGATTTAGGCAGAGTACCAGCATTCGCAAACGTGAGACCCGCAACCATTACTCCTTTCCACATTCCTCTTACTACTTCATATTTGTATACCCCCACAGAGCTCTATGCTTCATTATAGCTGCGTTTCGCTTTCCCTTAACCTTAAGGTGCTCCTCGTGAGTTCTTAAGTAGTTATCCCCTTCGTTTATCCACACTCCCAAATATTTATATTCCTTCACTCTAGGTAATTCGCCTTGCTGGATAGACACTACATCAGTGGTAGCGTCATTGAAAACCATTATTCCTGATTTTTCTGCACTGAAATCTAACCCGAGGTCGGTGGCTTCCTGGCCGCTAATATTTATTAGCCGCTGCATATCGGTTTGGTTATCAGCTAAAAGAACAATGTCGTCTGCGTATAACATTCCCGGAATATGCTGTTGTACCACTTCGCCTTGCAGCATATGGGTTAGGCTAAACCCTACTTGACTTTCTTCAGTTTCTTTTCTAACCCTGCCATGTAAACATGAACAGTATTGGGCTCAAAGGGCATCCTGTTTCAGTCCCCGATGGATGTTGACCTGCTGGGCGCATTTCTGTCCTTCCCAAGTAAGGTGCACTCTATTGTCTTTATAGATTGCTATAAGGAACTGTACTAACTCGTCATCTCATCCCTGGAGTTTCAGCGTTTCTCCACATGCCGTTCTCTGTTGACGTTGTCATATGCCCCATTTAATGTCCAAGAACGTAATCCATAGTGGTCTATTCTGTGCTTTCGCAATTTCAATGCATTGCCGTTAATCACGAAACAAATTATCATCCAGTCGCCTGTCTTGTCTAAATCCATTCTGCAGTTCCCCAAGTATGTCATTTTCTTCCATCCATGCTTGGAATTTCTGATTTTATCGCCTGCATTACGAATCTATACACCACTGACGTTACTGTGAGTGGTCTGTATGAATCAATACTGGCTTGTCTCGCTCTGCCTTCATATATTAAATTCATCCTACTTTCTAACCAGTTCTCTGGTATTGTTTGGTTTCTATTACCTTTATCTATTGCCCTCATAAACGATTCCTTGCTTTTTTCAGTGATTCCTTGCTTTTTAGGCGATTCCTTGCTTCCGTGATAATTAGGTGAAAAGATAAATTCTCCTTCATAGTGACTGCCCCTTTTGGTGGGAGGCACGGTCACTGAGCGTCTACTGTAACTGACCTAAAACAGAGAACCTCTTGACGGGATTTACCCCCTTCCAGCTCAGACGTTCTGCCTAGATTTGCGCGTTGTTTATTAGCATAGAGCAAAAGAAAGCCGGGATCAAAGCGACAGCACCATCCGCCTTTTATGAAACGTTCTTCTCTCCCCCTCTATGTTGGTGCACGCAGGAGCAGTGCACCGTGATGGAGGCCCCCGCGATCCCGAAGGACGTAGCTTCATACTTCCGCTGGATGCTGTACCCGGGCGGCTACGCGGTGTTCCTGCTCCTCCAGGCACTGGTGCAAGCGTTGCCCCTGGGACGCAAGTTGCAAGGCTTCCCCTCCAAGATGCTCTGGCACCACACCGCCTACGACTACGCCCTCAACGGTGAGCTGGATGTACCTTCTCGCCCGTCTCTGCTCCTGCTTCACGTGTGCTCTGGGGTAGGCTTGGTGGTAGGATCATTGGAAGTGCTTCGCCCGGCGGTATTGCACATTGTCGGTTGAGGAGGTTGGAAAACGCCTTGAGAGGTCTTAGAACTATTTGAACAGTGCAAATGTTACGTCTCCGGATCCTTGTGCGATATACAGACCTGGTAGTTTAAGAATACCCAGCGCCATGTGTAGCCCCCGTTCGTGTGCTTGCTATCTTAAGGGTTTTTCGATCGATTATCGTATTCTATTTTCCTATTGTTAAACTATACGCTTTTTTACAGCTATACTGCTAATGACTACAAGTCCGTGTGTTTTTCGCATATGTCAATAAATCTGCGCCGGGGAAAAGCCTTGCGGCAGAGCCAAGTTCATGGCACATCAGTTCATGCTTATCAGAAACGGCCGTACCTGTTGGTTCATCAAAACGTGCCTACAAACAATTGAATGAAAATTCTCCGCTAAGAGACTGTGAGTTTGTTTTACGTCACATGAATAATGTTCGAAGTTCAGAATGATGTATTACCGTTGCGGAATCCCCGCATGTTGTGAATACACGGTTATTTACGGGATGAGCATGGTTACAGAAAACGAGCGTAACTCTTGTTACTGTCAAAATGTTTACGAAAAAAATCTATGAAATTTGCGCACTATAACTCAACTCCGTCATTACGCTTAGTTTTATTTACCTATCATAATGGGGCATTTCTCACTGAAGTTGTAAAATATTCAGAATTCCCGTCTGCTGCCAATAAGTGGTTTCTACAAGGGGGAACGGACAGCCTGATGTTCGGCAACTAGTATAAATGTCTTGTCGTTCAAGGTTTTATTAAGTAGGCACCATTTCATAGCTACTACCATAACAAAAACAGTAATGAAAAATACCTGCAAACTCCGTAACCATGTGGGAAAGGGCACTTCTACAGCTCCGCTCGCCATCCACCATCACAGGGCGGAGTAACTCATAATTTGATTGATTTGATTTAATTATAGTATTTTTAACGCGCCGACGTTACGCAGGCGATGAAGCGAACCGTAGTGGAGGCCTCCGGATTAATTTTAACCACCTGGGGATCTTTAACGTGCTCCGAAATCTCGAGCACACGGGCGTTTTTGCTTTTCGCCTGCATCTCCTCCAATAGAAAAGCGGCCGCCACGTTCGGGAATCGAACTCGTGACCTTGGGCTAATAAGTCGTAATTTACGCTTCCCCACTTTCAAACCGGCATTTTATTCCAGTTCTGAGCCCTGGGAGCTTCTCCAACGTTAGTTCATGAGGCATTCTTGCTGGAGAACTCTATAACATTTTTTGGACCCACCGCGGTGATGGAGTGGCCAGGGCGTTGGGATGCTGAGCCCAAGGGCGCGGGTTCAACATTCGGCCGCTTATTGGTGGAGGCAAAAAGCGGTAACAGCCGCGTGTTCAATATTTCGGCGGACGTTAAAGATCCCCAGGTGGTTCAAATTAATCTGCAGCCCTCCAGCACGGTGCGCCTCATCGTCTGCGAAGCATCGGCCCGTTAAACCTCCTAATCAATCAAATGATTAGAATTTTTTGTCAGGTAAAGAATTCGTTAAATTACTTTCCATGTGTTGCGCGAGTCAATGTGATTAGTCAAGGGTGACTAATAACGAGATGTACCAAGCCAGCCTACTCCGAACAGAATTGCGTGTAACAAATGCGCTAGCGATGTACGGCATGGCGCGAGAACAATTCGGGCTGCTTGCAAGAGACCGAGTCATGCCAGGGAGCGAAATGCATGCGCTTCGGAGGCACCACGGTTCTCTCTAACGGTATCGAGGGTAGTGCTCGGTTTTGACTGCTGTTTATTGAGTGCAGGAGTTTTCCGTACCACATTACCAAAGGTAGGTAGCTTTGTTGCTGGTGCTGTTTGGTGTTGGAGTAACAAAAAGAGAACGTTTCTGCTGAACCGAGGTGCGTCACATGGTGGTGACGTGTCAGCCGGGAACCGTGACGACTAACAATCAGCTTTGCTCTCCCCCCCTCCTGCTTCTTTTCGTTCCTGTGCGCAGGCTGGGCGAACCTGCTGGTGACGGTTGGAGCGTTCGGGGTGCTCACGTACTACGGCTTCCCCGTGACCATACCGTACCGGTACAACCTCCAGCTCCTGCTGACGATCCTGGTATTCGCCAACGTTCTGTCCCTGCTGCTCTACGTCAAGGGCCGCTGGGCACCGTGGGATCACGTCTACCCGCCGGGCAACATCGGTGGGGTTTTTACTGCGAAACAGTATATGTCTAACCTCCTCCCTCCCGTCTCAGTTTTCATTCCGATGAAGCCGCTGTACTCGGCGCCACTCCGGCGTTCTTTTTTGTCACCGGTGACCCCTCTTTCGCAACTGTTATTTGCCGGTGCCTTCTAGGGTTAAGCACGCGCACGTAAACAGTCTCCGGATTATCCGTGCGCGTGCAGGGAGTGGAGGGAGAAAGAGAGGCGTGCACGCGAAGCCGTTGGTTTCATGCCCTCACTAAGGGCATGTTCAATGTGCTGGCGGGAGGCTCACACGTTGACATCAAACAGCCAAATGAGGCCTTTTCGGTGTACTCAGTGGTCGAGCGGATTGCCTTGGTGTGTTACACAGACAGTACGACGCCGGCGACATGGTAGGGAAACACACAGCCCCATGTTTGTTCCCTAGAATAAGGCTCGAGTCATTCTAAGTTTCATTCAGTGTAATGGTGAAGAATAACGCTCAATAGCAAAGTACAAACAGATGTGGTTTGTTTTGTGCAGAACGTTGAATGCGACCAACTTCGCGAATTATCCATCTTCACAGAGTGAAAGTGATCTAATTTTTTAATGCTCCATCCACATGTCATTATTGAATGAGAAAATCAATTGCCTTATGTGCAATCGCTTGATGTGCCACACTTTCGCAGCTGTACCAAAAGGGTAAATTTATTGGATAAACTGAAATTACCACGCATGTAGCCGTTGGTAAGGTTTTCCCAGCATTGCGTTAGTTTAAAGTAGTGAATCCGGATTTCAACGGGTTTGGTGTACCTCCGTGTATTCGCATGTACAAATACAGCAGGATACGTGAGGTTTTACGTGTAATATAACGGCATATTATATAACCTCTGAAAGAACACCCATATGTGAGGAAATGTTCACAAGCACAAACCAGCCCGTTGAAGGACCGTGACCCCATGAAAACTGAAATAACCGGTTTATTCGGGAAAAACGGATACAAAATGACTAGGAAGGTGAGAGGAAGGCAAGTATAGCCCCAACATTGTGGTAAAAAAAATATGGACGAACGTTGCCCAAGGGGAACAAGGGTAAACCTATGAGCAGAGCGACCTGGCCCCTCCGCACACTGAGAGCGGATCCCTGGATGGAGGGAGCAGCCGGACCCCAGCAGTGCAAAGCCGTTTTGGGCGCCACTCCAAAGCAATGACCAAGAAAGTACATGGTAGCGTATGCTACACTGGTCGAGGTTGAGCAGTGTCGCGTGAACCTGGAAGGGCCGTGCTGCTCATGCACGAGGAGCATCAGATTGGATTGAATTGGATTTTGATTTTGATTGCATTTGGATTGGATTGAATTAAATTGGATTGGATTGGATTGGATTGGATTCAATCCAATTGGAGTACGGGTGTGTAGAGAACTGGGTCTGCACATTCGCCGGTCTGCGCATTCCAGAGGAGTGACGTCATAGCAGCGGCAGACGTACTGGCGCCGGCGCGTGCCCAGCTGTGCGTCGCCGTTGCGCAGTAGCCAAGTCTGACGGTGCGCCGGAGCGGCTTGATAGCCGTTTCGTGTAACTCTTGGAGAGCCGTGCAGCGCATGCGCGAGGAGCAGTGACTGGACTGGACTGGATTGGGTAGGATTGGATTGGAAATCGTTTTAGCGGCAGTAAGCATGATAATCAGCTAATCCTTTACAACCATGAAACCTAAGAATAACCAGCTGGAACCTTAGCTCACACTATGTATATCCTGGCATAGCCGAGCTAAGCCACTGCTAATTTTTATTCAGTTGCATTCGTCGTCATCCCTATTGTAGCCGTATTCCGACAGCAATGCAATGTAGGGTAAATTCCCTTGTAGCGCGTCCTTGCCTCTGTCGACCTGCGCTTCTTTGGCGGAATGGTCGACTAATTCGTTGTCGCCGTCTTCGGCGCGCATGACCCGTGAGCGCCGGTAGCTACACGACGACGACGAAGACGGGAGCTCATGTGCCGTACACCCACACGCTAATCTGGACGACGCCGGGCGGTCGCCGCGAGGCACGCGCACACGTACGCTCGGCCTTTTCTGTAAACGTCGTGCGAATTTGTGCTGTGTCGTGAGCGCCCATGGGGAAGCTCGTAGCTTCTACATGGCCGGGCGTCCTGGTAGTGAACATTGCCACTCAGACCGCTTTGTGTCGCGGCTGCGTCCCACCTTTTTTCAATTCTCTGCCCGCTTGCTTCAACGAGAACTGAACTTACGTGCCAATGCGTTCATTACCGCATTTGCTGTGTTTGACTCCTTCACGCGCACACATTCCCGTGTTCATAACGCGCTCAATGCAGACTGTCACTAGCATGCGCAGTACACAAGGCATGTACAGAATATAGCTCCCACGCAGGTCCTATGCCATTCATATTTTCACACGTGACTAACGTCATCAACAGGAAGGTACTGAACACAGCAGCATATGAGAAGAGGACCCAATGGCTAGCAATTGTTCTAGCCTCTTAACTCTCATGATTTACCAGACAACATTTACGCGTGTAGTCAAAGCGTGACACATGAAGCGTTACAGAAAGACATAGGTTTTCTTAATTGAACAAGGAGGAATACTTCCGCATTGATAAACGGTGGCAGGGATGGAAATCGAAACTAGGGATACTAGTGACGGGCAAGCCCCTTGACCGTAACCATATAGGCCACATGAAACACTTATTTCGAAGCACATAGATGTCTTCTAACGTGCGTGATTTGAATGCGAAATTATTGACTTCCCCTGGCAATGCGTTAGGGTGACATAGCACGTGTTTCATGATGGCTTCATGGGGCTACCACATTAACGGTTTTCAGCTTCTGGCTACGGAGCACCCAGTGGTCAGGGGATCGGTCCCTGACCCACCCGTTGAAATTGGGCAGTGAGAATGGCAGCTGCCGTCGCAACGTTAATGCCTATTCACCAGCTTCTATTCGGCTGCGACACCAACATACCAGCACACAATGGACAAAAGTCCACTGAAGTGGATTTGTGTCCATTGTGGCCGTCATTATTACAGCTGCCATCGCATCAACACTGCCAATTCACAATTCCACATTTCAAGATGTTTTCGCCTTTGACGTAGGTAGGTATGCATTGGTCCTTAGTTGTTTTTTGCATACCCTCTTGTGTACTTTTGCTTGTCTACATCTCTGGGTGCTTCTAGCAGTGGAGTAAAACATTTTCACTTGACTTGTGACTTCCGTCTCTTTGACCTTTCAATTCTCGTGCTTGTGCAGGCAACCGCCTGAACGACTTTGTCGAGGGACGGGAACTGTCGCCGCGCATTGACAAGGGCTACGACCTGGCAACCCTGTGCTTCCGCTGCGGGCTTCTCACCTGGGTTGGTCTTCTCCGGCTTCTTCATTGAGGAACTCCGGTTCAACGTTATGTGGGCAAACAGATTACAGTTGGCGGGGTTTCTTCATTGATTCAGACACGTTTGGCCTGTTGCCTGTCTCTTGTGCTAGGTTGTCCTTCTTGGTTCTATGGCGTGGGATGAGTACAGCGCTCCTGGTTCCTTCGATCATGGCTTTGCCCTTAGTGCCAGCTGCCAGCTCATCTACGTCTGCATGTTCTTCTTCGACGAGGTCAGTAAAAGGATTTTCTGAATGAGCCCCCTTTTCCCTCATTTTCAGTGTGTTGGCTAGAGCATTAGAGCATTAGGTACCGCGACAAAAGACGCGACAAAAGAGCACGCAACAAAACACACCGATAATATCGCACAGTGTCAAAACAGCCCACGACAAAAAAGCGCAGGGACAGAAGAGCACGCTTCAAATGAACATGGCGTCAATACAGCGAAACGTAAAAACAGCACGCGACAAGAGCGCACAGCGACACGCCAAAACACGGCGACAAAATAGCAAGTTGCAACAGGCCACTGTAACAGTTGGGCGGTTTCTCACAGAATCTATTTCTTATACCGCGCAATCTACGTACTATGTCCTGAATGCACTTTTGATAACATAAATTCAAATGGGTCTGATACCTGTTCTCCGTGGAGGCTTTCTGTATGACCAGTGTACTGCTGGGTCGTTGAAATTGTGAAACTGTATCGATCCTTCTGATGTTCTGTTAGTAAATTGTAGATTTTATGTCGATCCTTCTGAATTTCTGTTAAGAAATTCAAGATTTTTTTATCGAGACAACACTCGCCGTAAATTGTGGTAAAAGAAATTTGTTCGTGCGAGAACAAAAGACTTCCCCAACCTTATGATTACATCACAAATGCTGTTTCCAGAACCTAAACGTAACTGTGCGTAGTTTCCGTTCGAGGCGGCGGAAAGCACTTGGTCGTGATATTGTTTTAAAATAACAGTCTTTCTTCGGGTACTTAAACACAAAAATTTTGGTCTGTCTCTATGTCTGTCTGTGACTCGATTCAGCCAGCCGGCGAAAGAGAAACAAGCTGCAAAATAGGTTCCTATACCCACAGCCAAATCTAAACGTCTAATTCCCGTGGCAATGTTCATAGTGTCAGCATTGTGAACCAACAATATTACAATACGCAAATATGAGGCAAAATTCAATACATAAGTGATAATTTTACATACCCACATTTTTACATTTTTACATACACCAATACATTAGTGATACTTTTGCGATAGCAAATTCTACATCCACTGCAGAAAAAAAATTCCCTCCGTCACCTGCTGTCGCCCACGCCACAGTAGCTTGTGGCGGCGTTTTAGGAATCAAATTGCAACAGATAGGAAAGGTTCCACTAGATAGGTTACACTATCTGCTTGGAACAGACGTGGAAAAGGGAAACGGGGTTCTATAAACGTTGAAGTAGGGCGACTCGATTCACGCGCTTCTCCACCGTACGGCAGCGTTCGCATCGAGGCACCCGGCCTGGTGCATTGCAAAGCGGTAATCGAGGAAACCTCTAGCGTGTTTACCTTGGGAGCAGCGCGATGGCAGAGAAACAGCATGAGAGGTGAGCCGGAAAGTGAGGGGAGGCATTTACTTGCAAATGTCAACGAATGACTATGGTCTTTCGTCGACATTTGCAACGAAAGGAGCAGATACGCGACCAATTGTTTGCACTCTAATGCTCGAGCCATATGTTGACAGAACAAATTACGCCATTAGGCATGCAGGCAAGCCGCTTTTCATAAACGTAAGTAGTTTCCTAACACTCCAAAGCTAGCGTACGCTAACACCACTACGGGCCGTTGCCCCTGTCACTTCGCGTTGACCTATCAGCGGGAGGAAAAATATGACACAGAAAATATACATCATTAGGAAGAGGGGAAACGTTAGTAGCAAGCTACTTTTTTGTGTTTGTAATGGTTAGCCGGCCTACTGTTGGGGTTAGAAAGCATTGAGCTTCCTTCTAGGCACTTTTTTGTTTATATAGTACTTCACAGACCATTGCTCCTAGTTTTCTGAAGGGTGGTCGTCATCCGGCATTACAGCCTTCATAGCGAATCTGAACGAACAGAAGAACAGTGTCATGAAGGAACAGAACCTGCAAGCGATGGCGGCAATGTTGCAGGGCCTAGCTGGGTTTTTCTGAGTCTTATTTTTCTGTCAAACACTACTCAAGTGTGCCTTCGGGAATTTAGAGGCAATCCAACCCACTGCTCTTTTCCGTCTGAGCCTAGAAAATTCGTCTTCAGGGAGAAGGACTCATATGGCAGCCATCTGTTGAAACTTCATTGTGTTCCTCCCCGATGACCTCCTTGTGTAACCTTTTGTGTGGGTGTGGGTACTCGTGCAGGAATACTTCCTGAGCTCGGCCTTTGTGACGGATGAGGGCATGGGCTACGTGTCGGTGGTGAGCAAGCTGGTCCTTGTGCCATTCCTCGGAGTGCTGCCGCCCAAATTCTTGCATGAGCAGCGGCCTCCAACACTTCCGATCTACTGCCTCGCTTTCATCGCAGCGATCTTCCGTGAGTACATTTTTGTAAGAATCCCATCGTGTCTTCTCATGCGCCGTATTCTCCTCGGAACAGTGCTTGGCCTGATTGGGATGCACCTCGCCCACAAGCACAAGTACCGCTTTCGGCGCAACTGGCCTGACCCCGATTGCAGGGGGCTGGGTGAGTGTCCTTCTTTCTTTCCTTCCTCCAGTGGAAGGCCCCTCATTGCGTGAAAAAGTGTCGTTGTTGTTGCAGTCTATTGGTCAAGGAAATGGGCACTGGTGCAAAAAGTAAATAAATGACACAATTGAGCTCACATGCGATTTGAACCCGGCTCTCCAATTTAAAATTACAGTGCATTATCACTGCGCTATTTGCAAACGCTACCCAAGGAGGAATGGAAGTTGAAATCACTCCGTATTGCGTAAGAGGTGAACGTGAAGGCACGTGAGTAGAACAGGCTCACCTCAACCTCGCATGACTTTTATTCTGGGAAGGTGGAGGCGTGCGTCATCAGGCGGCCTGTTGGAGTAATCCATACCAAAAGACGAAGAAACGAAAGCGAAGAGACTCAGGTACTAGGTAGTTGAGAAGACGCTGATCAGTATCCACTGGCGTTCGCTTTCAAAGCATGTAAACAACCTTGTGTGCCCATAATAACTGATTTTCTTTCTTTTATCTGCCACAAGGACAGGATAATTGACACACAAAACACAAGATAATTTCTTCACACTTACGTTCCTGTGGAGACCGAACACGCATTACAGTGGCCGCACAAAACAGTTCGAAAGTCGCGTAGTCACTGGCCAATTAGCTGCTGGAATCCCTTACGACGTGGCAGAAAGACTGGTAATAAACTTTTTGGTCGCTGCGAGTTCATGGTGGTGCATCCAACCTAGAATCGGGAACTTTTGTCTCGGCTGTCTGTGGCATGTCGTAGAGAACAGGACAATCCGCAGACATAAATGATAGAAAAGTGTGCCTACCGGTGGTCTGTTGTGAGTACGGTCACTGAGTGCTACTACCGGTTTCTAGGTGTGGACTACCTCGCCGACGCCTACGGTAACCGGCTGATGATGTCCGGCCTCTGGGGCCTAGTGCGGCACCCGAACTACCTGGCCGACCTGCTTTGCCACCTGGCCTTTGCCCTGCCCTGTGGTTAGTGTTTTCCCGCTCTTGTGGGGACCCGTTTGCCTCCTTTTCCGAGAGAGGAATAGTTTGAGCAACTGTGGTAATAGAACTGTTTAAAAATCCACACGAATGTGCGTCCTCTTTCTTTTGAATTTACCCTCCAAGCGGGCTCTTAATATGGAGCAAATGAATGCCACATCGCGACAACAGGTGTATTGAGTAACATTTGACGCAAGCTGCTTTTTGCAATGTGTTGTGCCTTGAGCAGGATGTTATGCACTGAGGAGGTGCATTTTTTAGAAAACACATTTTTCTGCATGGTTTGAGGGTGTCTGGGCGGCGTTTTCTAGTGCCCAGAATCCATTTGTTGAGATTCAAATTATTTTTTTATAGTTTCGGACAAAAAACCATACCACTGCTTATTTGTCGAATCGGAGTAGCCGCAGTAAGAAGGCACATTCACTTTGCTGCACAGATGTGTAAATATTTACCACCATTCACAAATAAAACAAGTCTACTGTCAACCACAATTAACCCCAAATAGCGTAAAAAGCAAAATCTCGGTGATGCTAAACCCCAGTGGCCCGTGGCGCAGCTAGAAATGTTTTTCAGGAGGTGTTATACCCGGCGAAAAAAACAATTTAGAAAAGAAGTGGCTGCGCCCAACCAATGTCCTTATTTTCGCTTTGTTATCTTAGTATCGTTTTTACATTTAAAGTTATAACAGAGGTGAGTAAAAATCCTGGGCGGAAAAAAAACCGGAAAGAGGGGGAGAAGGATGCTGTGCCTGTTATAAAATTTCCGTGAGTGTTTTTACACCGAAACACCCCACCTCTGGCTACGGCACTGCCGTGGCAGTCGCTAAAATATTTAATAAAGTACTAAATAAACAAGCACTAGTATTAACAAGAATGAACCCTCATCGCTGTCCGTCCCGGGCAAGCCGGCCACTTTTCTTATGGAGACGAGAAATGAACTCCCAATGGTCGATATTTCGGCACAAGTTTTTTCCTGAGTGTGTGAACATTCATTCGGTGTCCATCGCTACGGCGATTGCCATAGTCCCCGTGTAATTACGGAGCGTGAATACTAAAATTTTCCTTTCACAGAAAATGCATTTGTTTTCTGTACTTGCATGTTCACAGCTGGTTACACTAAATTAATTACACTTCGGCCGCCTTTTTTCGTATCGTTAAGTCCATGATGTAATTTCCAGAACATGCATTCTGAAAGGCTCCGTTTTTCCGCTGCTCAAGCGAGACTGTCCAGGCGCAGGATGGCTGCGACATTACCTTATTCATTTCAAAAGTCCATTTTTAATTACTCTTCACCGTGAATAAATAGTTCAGCATAGTCATAGAATTATGTTATGGGCCAAACGTGGCGCTAAATAAACGCTTTGCGGTTATTTGTCTTCGAATACTCGCGTGCGGCCTTTGACGAGCTGAAAGTTGGCAGTATGCATATGCAGATATCCCCGGTTCTTTCTTTCAATGTTCGATTTAATATAACACGTTATTCTATATTCCTTTTGATCAATTTTTTTGTATTAGAAAATATCGGAGATTTTTGCCCCTAATCTGCAGTGATGGCTATAAGGCGGTTCTGTTCCCGGTGAAAATGCGCCAATCATCTTCCCGTTTTAAGGCATTCTTCTTCATGTTACATCATGTCTATCGTCTTGCTTTAGATTCCAGGCCCTATACACCCGCAGGGTGTCTAGCGACCGGGAAAACCGGGAAAACAGAGAAAAGTCAGAGAATTTTGAGCCACCGGGAAAAGTCAGGAAATTGTCAGGGAATTTTTAATCACGTAGTACAAGTCAGGGAAAACCACCTCGGGGCCTGCCCACACAGTTTTAGAATAGGGGAAACCAGTGTTGGAGGCCCCCAAGAAGCTACCGAACGCAACCCGTTCGCGTGCGATGGAAGCGTGAACCGCATGAAACGTTTTCTGGTTTTTCTGCAAGCGAGAACGGGCCGCGCATGCCTGAGGCGCGCTGACGCCGCCGCGGAAACCAACCGCACGGTGCGTGCCGAGCGGCAGGCGCCGGCAACATGGCGGCGGCACCGGCCGCGGAGTAGTGCGGTAGCTCGAAAGACCGCTTCTAACCGCTCTTTAAAATGCTACTCAAGGCACAAACGCACTTGCTTATGCAGGGAAGGAGCCGCCGCAGGCACGAAATCGTCGACGCGCCTGTGAAAATACCGCGCCCGAATCGCATGCAGAAACTCGCCGTGCGGCTCACGCAGATCGCAGCTGGCTTAGGTTTCTGGGTGCACTTGCGCAGACGGACGATGTAGATGGTGCCCAAATCACACACACAGCGCGCCTTTTTTTCCAGCGAGTTTTAAAAGGCAGCGCTTTTTGGGAGCTAATCTTGAAAGAACTTTTCTTATGAGATCAGGAGCCAGAATTACATATACAGAAAGGAACATAACATGGTTTACGCGTGAACCGCATGGGGCGTTTTCTGCTCGCGAAAACGCGCCGCGCAGGTCACAGGCGCGCTGACGCTGCCGCGGAACCACCCGCACGCTGCGCGCAGTGCTGCCGGCGGCGGCTTCGACCGCGAAGGGGTGTCGGGAGCTCAAGCGACCGCTTCTAAGCGCACTCTACAATGCCGCACAAGTCACGCACGAAGTTTTTGTGCGGTAAAGGAGCTTATAATGTGGGTGAAAACGGTAAAATAAACATCATCCGCGCGGCTAGTAAAAGCGCCCATGCAATACCTGCCGAGATGGTAAGCCTAAATACCTCCGGCGGAGCCAGCCGGCTGTCTCAAGCGCTTCGAAACTGCCGCCATGAGGCGCGCGGCTCCCTATTGGCGCAAGTCGTCAGGCTCCTCTCACTGCCGCGCGCGATGCGCATCATTTCCTGAGTGAGGCAGAAGCTGCCGCGCGCGCGAATCGTCGACACAGGCGTCAAAAAATCGCACGCGCAACGCCGACGCGCCCGAATCGCGCGGGCAAAAACGCATCATGCCGTTCACGGTGCATGTCGAGCCAGGACAATCAAAAAGAAAAGCAAAAGGTGCTCGCTCAAGCGCAACTTGAAGCTTCTATCCCGCGAGATGAAATGAACTCTCTGAACCGTAACTGAAGGCACGCAAACCTCAAACTGAAGTTAATCAAAGTGCATTTTGAGAATTAGGGCACTTGCAACAAATGTACTTCCCCCGTACGATAGAATGTGTGTTCTCTACGCTTTTTATATGCTTCACGGACCATTTACACAGAATGGCGCATGTTGTGTAGGTCAGGGAATTTCTACTAAAAAATGGTCATGGAAAACATGAAAAAGTCGGAAATTGGATTAGGCAATTTGCTAGACACCCTGACCCGTGTCATTTAGAACCGCCGTGACAATGGCACGATTATTTTACTTCAGCAGTATGAACCTGTGAAGACGACAAATAACTTTGGCACCCTCTGGCTTTAACCGCCCTTCTGCCATTTCAATTCAGATTCTACTACTACAAATGTGGCATGTTGAGGGGTGCAATCCCAGCGTAATGGCTGTGTTTATCTTTTCCTCTGTGATATGCGCTTTGCATTTTTAACATGTGGGGGCTTGGTCGCTTAACTCAGTCGCGTGACCAGCTATTGATTGTACAGGAGGAAAACTTTAATGTGCCGTGAACTGAAGTCACAAACAGAAACATTTCATTGTAGGATCCATCGTTGATGTTTTTCTGCAGTGGCATTTTCCGGCTAGAGAAGGCTGACGCATTTTTCGAGCAGCAGAGGAGTAAAACTTGTGGAAAAAGACATGAGGAAAGAAGGGCGGACATTTATTACGGGAGCACATTTTACCGCGCTCGCAGGCGAGTAATTATTAAGGGGGACTCACTTGCTCACATTCCTATGAGACTTCGTAATTCAGTGTCCACGGGCTTTAAAAAGCATCGTGTGCCGATACGAAAGGTTTCACAAATTTATTGTAAGGTGGCCAAGTTTGCTTGGTTAAGAAATATATCACTTCCTTACTTAGAAAAAAACAAGAAACGCATTTTGGTTTATTCACTCTTTACTGGATGGCGCCAGCTTTCCAGTAAAGGTGGAAGAAAACTTTAGGACGGAAACTTTTGCTACTATATGTAGCAAGCAAGAGATTATTTTATTTCAGTACAGAAGTGACATATCCCTAACATAGGCAAACTAGGCCGTTGCGACCATTGATATGTATGTGCAAAGCTTTTAGAATTGGTGCCCTATGATCTTCATGTCCGTGGGTCATGAAGTAGTTAAGTCTTATTGGAATGTTAACAGGTGAGTCCCTCTTACGATCTGACCAAAAGGTTTCTAAGCGTTGCATAGTCGGTGCGAACGGAGTCACCCACAGAGACACAAAGACGGGAGAAGAAAAAAACAGTGCACTGCTGAACAATAACAAGAAAAATGACCGTAGGAAATCGCTGACGCCGCTTTACTCCCTTCAGAATAAACTTTACAACTCGTTGTGCTCTAAAACTTCTTGCCTTCATTTAAATGCAAGGTGCTCGATATGGCTTGTTTGTGTTTGGAGGCAGGTAAGTGTACTTGTACAGCAAACAACTGCTTTCTGAAACTAAGTTGACCAATTTCAGGCATTCAGGCAATTGGGAAACTGAACGTATCCGCGTTATCTTCCCTCCAGGACATCACCACCTGCTGCCGTACTACAGCGTGATAACGTCGACGGTATTCCTCGTCCGCACGGACGATAGAAGTGGAGGGGAGGTGCGCAGACCGTTACGGCCACCTCTGGACTCGGTATACCGAGATAGTCAAGTACCGCCTGGTGCCATTCGTCTTCTGAGTCCGACTTATTCCTTCGTTTTGCACCTCCCTCCTCCTTCTCCGCGTTTTGTTTTCTTGCCCTAACATTTTTTACCCTCTGTTCACGTCTCTCCGCCTCAATGTCTGACATTGCGGACAAGGGAACATTCAAAGAACCCGTTTTAAATGCAGAGCATTTCTTTAACTCACGATGTTATGCGTCCGTAACTCGGCGTCGCAGCCAGCCAGCACGTGCGCCCCTCCCCCGCTCCTCCTCGCTCTCAACAACAGGTGCGGGCGCGCATGCGCGTGCTCCGGCGCTGAAAGAGGCGTTGCAGCAGCAGGTGCTACCCCTCTCCCTCTACTGCGCGCGCTACGAATATACTCGTTGCCCGAGCGAAGGATCCGCGGCCCGACGTTGACGTTTGGCCGCGGCTTCTCGTGCACGAAGTTCGGCGTCGGCAGCGCGCTTCAGACGCTTGCGTTCGGCGTCGGCAGCGCGCCGTCTCGCCGCCTTGTCTTCGCCGCCGGTCGATGAAGAGGTTGGGCACGATGTCTTGAACTGGTACTGCAACGCTGACGTTGGCTCGCGTCGCGGTACTGGTTGAAGGTGTTGCTTCCATCGCTTATGAACTTCGACGATGGCGCACTGCCCTCTCGAGAGGGATAATAAGAAAGAAAAGAAAAAGAAAATAATAATAAAGATCCAACCGATTGCCCCGCAGAGAAGGGTGGGGTGCAAACGATGCAATAAGTAACACGTTACGTACTTACGTCTCTCGTCTCTCTCTCTCTCTCTCTTTCGTCTCGCAACCCAACTACCCAACCCCTACGACAACAACACTACACTACCACCACCAAGTACCACAACCTACGCCACGTGACCACCCCAATGCTCTGCGTTTACTTGTGTCCCTCGCGCTGGGGCATGCGACGGAGGTTTTTTTAAAGACGATAGTCTTTTCTTGGGCTACTTAAACCAGAATTTTGGTCTGTCTCTATGTCTGTCTGTCTGTCCGTATGTCTGTCTGTGACTCGATTCAGCCACCCGTCCAAAGCAAAACAATGCCTGCGTAATAGTCTTATATAGTCACAGCTAAATCTACCCGGCTATGTCCGGTGTAATGTTCATACTTGTCAACATTGTTGCAGAAGAACAAGACATTACGCAAATATGAGACAACAAATCAATACAGAAGTGATATTTGCAGTGTTCCTTTATAAAAAATCAAACATGCTTGGCTTTTGCGAAGTTAATACTTCATCAACTGCAGAAAAAGAATTCACTCCGCCGTCGCCTGCTGTCGCCCGCGCCACTATAGCTTCTGGCACCATTTTAAGAAATCAACCGGCAACAGTTACGCAAGGCTCCACTAGATAGAAGTTCTGCTTGCAACGCACGTGGAGTAGGGAAACGCGGTTCTATAAACGTTGAAGTAGGGCGCCACGATTAACGCGCGTCTTCGCCGTACGGCAGCGTTCGCATCGAGACACCCGGTTTGGAGCAGTGGTACGCGGGAAATTTAAAATGGATTTAAGCAAACCTTTGGCGTCTTTACATTGGGAGGAGCGCGACGCAAGAGGAACAACATGAGAGGTGAGCGGGAAAGCGAAGGGAGGCATTTACTTCGCAAAAGCCGATAAAGACTATCGTTTTTTGACGGCATTTGCTACGAAAGGAGCAGATACGCGGCCAATTTTTTAGTTGATGAAACGAACCTGGCAACGGTACTGGACAAAACGGCAGCACAAGCCGCCATAGTTTGGCTTCGACGATGAAAGCGCACGCGAGGGAAGGCGTTTATTGCGGCCTCAGTGCTTCAAGGACTGCAAGCTGGAGCTCATATGTTTAAGCGGTTTGCTGGCGGAACCCCATCGCTCATGTAAAAATTATTCATCGAAAGCCTAAATACACAAGGCTTCTAATACAAAGGACGCAGCTCGTCTGTGAGTAAAAGGCAAAATGCCCATCCAGAAATATGTGTAAAAGTTTCACTGTCGCTCCTTTTTCCTTTAACTTCTCTGTATGCTCAAGACAGAATACGCACCGCACTGGTTTCGTTCGCCGCACTGGTAAACGGGCGTCAGAGTTAACGCTATTTTACCAGGGCCCCAGAACCAGTGTCTGAAATACGTCATTGGGGAGCGAATATGTCTCATTTCCGTCGCTGCTGAATTAGCCCTGTTTAAATCATTGTCGCATCATTGAATTGTGCAAAGCGCTGTTCGCGCGTAGCAAGAATGTATGCATTCAGAGGCTGAGCGGAGGATGTCTATTTAGCAATTTATGGTGGGCCCGACACAGCGGTTTACGTTTGACGTTTGTTATGCGTGCCGCCCTGCTTGATACGGGTCAATACTTGAAGCTCTCAAAGCTGCCCAGTTTTGCGTTATCGCACTATTTGGGACGGCAAAAACAATGCACTTTGTTTTTTAAAACGAAAGTTTTTTTATGCCGGGATATGCAAGAGCTCACCGACGTCATATCCGTCATGGAAATTACATAGCCAGAAAAAGTTCCACGGACGCGGCGGCGCTAGGTCTCGATCCGACAATCACTCTGGCTGTAACGGGAGGTGTGATGTGCTCTGCCAACTGGGCTATGACTCACGCCTGTTTGGCTCTACGAACGCGCCTTATGTTCTTCCATACATGATTCTCTATTCAGTTGGTGCTGTTGTCTAGGAGAGGCTGAAGCGAAGTAGTGCGTTGTAAACGGTAATCTGCGCCGATAGTTGGCGCTACTGCTGCGGGCCGTGAACTCTGCCTTTTGCGTTCCACGAACTGAGCTCGTCGCAACTCAACCGTCTGCCGTACACGCCACGGAGCAGAACCGAAGTGGTGGTACCTTTGCCGAAGCGACGCGCTAGCAGGACTTTCGTCGCCAAGCACACCCACAAGACAGCTGCCGACCATCAAATCGTGCTCCTTTCGCTGCAGCGGAGCGGGACTTCAGCAAACGATTCGCAGACAACCCCTTCAGTTTCGTTGGCACGGTTTGCGAGCGCCTGTGATTATCAGTCGGATTTACGCAATGCACTGGCGCCTGTAATCCAGTGTCTAATGTTGAAGCGTCTAACGGTGCCATACCGATGAAATATAAATAGCGATGTGCAAGTTCACATCGATGCACAATAAACATTCAACTGCTCCGGTGAAGGCACATTTCACTTTCGTGTTGTACCTATCCTAATGAAAGAAGGATTAACCACATTTTTCAATACGTCTTGTGTTCTCTTGTACAGGGAGCAACGAACAGGCAATGGTCTGCCCTCGCGGAAAGCGTTTCGCTTTTTGCGCTAAAACTGTGATACTTCACACCAGTTATCTCAGCGCAGCCAATTTGTGAAAACTGCAGTCGTGAGGGCGATCACTGCTAATTTGTTACATTGTGTACAAGTGTTATTTTTAACAGAGACGACCTGTGCCTTCGTTTCATGATACTCGTCGCCTACGCTGTATTTTAGTGCGGGTTCTTGTCAGGCGTGTATCTTGTTTTAAAGAGAGCTTTCAGCCTCTCACTGATGTCCGTACGCAAAACCGCACTACAGGAAAGGCACCTTTCTCTGACGATAATGGTGATCGTGAATGAAGCGTAACAAAATTAAAACGCTTCACTGCGAAGCTTGGCGGCAGCTGCGTTAGACCCCTTTCGCTACAGGTCGATGTGCAGCAGAGGGAGCAGGTGACGCAGACGTGCGACGGCGCGAGTTATATAGACCTACCGCCATGCTCGGAAGTTCCCTTCGGCAACCGTCACGCACTGGCTTATGTAGGATGAGAATGACGTTGCTCTACACGCCGTAAAGCTGTTGGCCACAGAACGTTAGTCCTAACGCCGCATTTTGAGGTTTAGAAACTTAGGCCTAGCATCACATTTCAATGGTTCAAAGCATTAACCCGGCACCCACTAGAAAAAGTGTACGCCAAACAGCAGGTGGCGATCCTTGCGGCAGACCCGATCCCAAACATTAGGCCTACAGAATGCATACCCCAGAGTTGCTGCCGTTTTTCTAAAAGTACTTCCAGAGTTGAACATACTCGCAGTGTGGGACAAAAAAAAAAAGCTGGGCGAGTTGGCAAGGGTGCAGGTGAAACGGAGCGCGAAAAACGAGAACCAGGAGAACAAACACAACGGGATGGAGCGCTTCCCTTCCAATCCCGGCCGATCCTGTGGGATTGGCCAACCACAGAATCTATCATCAGGAAGCATCGCGTTCAACCATCGTCGTCGTTAGGACGAGGGGTGAAGGATCTTTTTTTTTTCGGTAACCACATATTTATAACGCTGATACCTCCTGCAGAAGACCCGCTTTGCCGTGTCCTCTGCTCTGGCCGTTAGTGCATCTAAAAATTTTCTCATTCTTGAAGGCACGCTGTGGCCGCGTTCCCTCGCCCACTTCCTGTCATCCCCTGCTGGTTAAACAACGAGATAAAGCGACAAAAAATTGCTATCCGTCGCTATACAAAGTTGAGAGAAGCGCAAAAGCTCCGTCGAATCGATCTTCAAACCTTTAAACGTCCAAATCACGAAAGAAGAAAGAACCCATGCGACCATTTTTCGCGCACTGCGTAAACGCATGGACGGACAATATAAATATGTACCGAGACGCAGTTGATGACATAAAGGTATGCTATTGTACTGCTTCATGATCTATAAGTGTATTGTCTTATCTAGAACCGTTCCTTTTTCGCGATTTTAAATTAACCGTTTTGACACAACTGAAGCCCGGTTTCACGCACGCGCTGTGTGCAGAGATGTTATGAAAGCGTCTCGGTCGACCAAACGGTCTATGGGGAAGTGCACTGATTTTTTGAGAGAGCCCCATGCATGGGTCCAAACAAGAAAGCTTTGTTCTGATCGCCGCATGCTGCCAACTAATGGCCGAAAAATCTGTTACTTTATTGTTATGAAGTATTGTTTTGTTTCTTTTCTCTACTGATGCAAATTTACTCCAGTATAGCGATTAAGTTTTTTTGTTGCTAATTAAGCATTTTTCCGCGGATGCAAGACCAAGTGCAGGGTTGGCTCGTTCGTGCTGTTTTTTTTTTTTAATTGCCATCGATCTTTCCTAGGATTCTTTAGTTTGGTGGTTGCTTTTATAGCGTGAGCTACACTGGCCGGGGTTGAGCAGTTTCGCGTGTCTCCTGAAGAGCCGGGCTGCGCATGCGCGAAGAGCAGTGACGTCACATGGCGCACAGAACGTTGCTCGCTGCCCGGCGTCTCTCACACACCCCACGCACCCAGCGTCTTCGCCTACCTCCGTTCCGCACGTGGCGGCCCAGTCCACTTGATGGTCATGCGAGGGTGGCCGGGTGTGGAACCGATGGCTCGTGCGTCCAAGCAACACCCGCGTGCGCCTGTAGAACCAGGTTAGCTCTGGGGTGATTGGTGACGCTGCGCCGGGGCCGCTTGATAAATATACATGTGTCACATAATGCGTATACCGTGTGTGTGTCATTGAAGCAGCAGTAAGCATGATAATCAAGCTAATCATAGACAACCAGGAAGGCTAAGAATAACCAGCCGAACCTTAGCTCACGCTACATATATCCTGGCACAGCCGAGCTAATCCACTGCTAATTTTTGCGCAGAATAAATTTTGCGACTATTGCTAACTATTGCACTGCTAAATTTTGCGACTATTGCGCAGTATACATTTTACTTTGGCCGGGTGGCTGAATCGAGTCAGACAGACAGACAGACAGACAGACAGACAGACAGACAGACAGACAGACAGACAGACCAAAATTTCTTGGTTTAAGTAGCCCACGAAAGGCTATCATCTTTAAAAGATAGCAGAAGCATGTCCTCAACGTTAATCAAATTTTCGCTGACCGTGCACACTCATCGCGAGCGCGCGTCTTAAAAATGAGTTCACCGACTGCAGATTGATCACCAACGACAGATGGCATTTTTGCACCCAGACACAGTATTCTCAAATGTGAACCCTATTGACATCGTGCAGTAATAGTTTGATAGGGGCGATGTAGATGACTGCACGGCGCACGAAAAAAGTTCAGTGAAGCTTTAGGGCGTGTACAATCAAACAAGTTTGAACTACCTGGTTCGCATCACGCACACACGACCTCACACACCCTCAGTAAAACCACGCGATCACCGAAAAGGATAGGTCTACAAACGCTTTCGCAGGAACAGCAAAAACAGAGGTATTTTCTCTTCAATTTTCGCTTCGTTTAAAACTATGGCGTTCGAGTTACTCGGCGTTATACATTAACCGAAAGGACAGCAGCTGTCGCCTTCTGCAGTTGGGTGGCCCCGCATCGTGGGCTGGGAAAGCGCCCAAGCGGAAGAACGTATACCATAAGAAACATGGGCACGCAAAATCTTCCTTGTGTCCGCAAGAAGATATCCTCCAAGGCTTTTCTCTTTTGTCCCCGCTCCAGTGACCCAGCCTACCGCGGCGAAATTAATTGACAGAAAAAGGTATCCATGCTGAGAGACATAAAATACGGGTAACATTTTTCTGACATCGCAGCTCTGTCACATCGTATTTTTGGGTTGGCATAGTACATAAGCCTGCGCTTCGCGTTTTCGTCAACCTAACGGAGAACCCATAGCAGTGCGACACGTAGGCAATCTCAACCTGCAAATAAGCTCGTATAGGTGATTTAAAATTTCAGATAATTGCTCCCTGAATGATCCTGACACCTTGCATCTTCGACTTTTCTGAAATGTAATTTTTTACATGTTTTTATTACACGACCTTCTGAGGTTGTATAATTAAGTAAGGAAACCACCGAAATAGCGCGGATCAAGAATAAAAGAATATAAAGAAACAAAAAGGCACGTTGTTTTGAACTCCTTAATTTAAAGCTGACCTCAGGACAAAGAAGACGAGATACAACGTTGGAACGTCAATCAAAAAAGCATCACACATAAAAATTGCTTTGGCTCAAGATGTAATAAATACCATATTTCGCTGCTTACGCGACGTTAAAATTGGTAATAATTTTAAACACTTTACGTATAAAAAGTTTGTATGTATTCTTTATAAAGCCCAAATCTAGGCTGAGATGCTGGTCTCTTTTTTTCTGTGTTATAGCTCCGAATGAAGTCTATCCCAGCGTTTTCGTAATTTCCTTGCCAAAACGGAAAGGAGCCACGAACGTGATAGAAATGTCTAAAACAAGTAGTAGAAAAACAATTTGTGTCAGACTTCTTAGGTACAGGAGTAAAAAAACTGTCTCAAAATTGTCAGAAATCTTTTTCAAACCCCACAGCTGTAATGTATGTGCATATCACCACTGTATAAAATTGAGCCCACCTAAAAACATTTACGTACTTAAGCTACATGTCTGTCGCTGCCCCTAGAGATTTTACCCATCTTTGGAAAAGGAGTATCGGGACTTCCATGCGGATTGCGACAGAAATACGACACGTCACTCCTTGTCTCCCGCGTAATGAATTTTCCGGATGGATGACTGTAACCAGTCATCACAGTTTTGACGTATCTGGCGTCGACTTGCGCATCGACCTGGAGAGATAAAGCAGTCTGCAGCGAAGTGTCATAAAAGAACAAAGTTAAAGATTGACCGCAGTCATTGTGGGCGGGAATATCAACTGTAGTAAAGGTTCCTTGATTCGAAACCTCCCGCCAAGATTCGGAAGTATCATTTGTGCTGTATGAGTTGGAAAATTTTTCCCGTGCGGTGTTTCTTTTAACAAGCTTAGCTTTTCATTTCATTCCGCATAATACTCTTGGTATGAACAGTTCATCATTTGAAGCGTAATCTATCTCATCGACTAATAGGCAGATGAGCGTATCGTTAACATTGTTTTAAAAGTCGGTGTAAACTATGCCTCGTGTCAGTCGGAATAAAAATGAAGCTATATACGTTTTCTCAGCCCGGATTTGAAATTTCGGTAAAAAATCCCGTAGGGAAACGTGTGCTTTTATAGTAGGAGGCAAATCGTTGGCAAGTTTACGTATCCAGCGTCGCGGCGGCTTTATATGCAGGCTCAACGCTAAACACTGTGTTATAAAATTTTAAATAGCCCACCCATGTCAACGCTTAGCCTAAGTTTTAACGACGACCGTCTTTCTTTGGCTACTTGAGCGCGGAAATTTTGGTCTGCCTGTCTGTCTGTCATTCGATGCAGCAGCCCGGACAAAGTTAATACCGAGGTTTCACGATACGTTTATATGCCCAAAGCCATATCTAAACATCTAAGTCTGGTGGCAATGTTCATACTTGACAAAATTGTTGAGCAAAAGCAAAACATTACGCATATCTGAGGCAATACAGCAATACATAAACGACATTTGCGGGGTCCCTTTATTAAAAATGCATGGATGCTTGATTTAAGAAAAAAATACACTCAGAAAAATACTAAAGCGGCTGCCCGAGGCTGAAGCAGTAACGAAAGGTTCCAACAGACTCCAATGCGACTCCACCAAGGTCTCAACGTTCCTCCATCATGTACATGTACGGCTTCTCCGCGGTACATGTTGGAGGCACGTATACGCTGGCGCCGCCATTTTGGGTCACTCGCTCACCACCGCAGCAAGTCACTGTAGCAATACGATGCTATAATTTTCTCCGAAAGGCTGTTTCATTGTGACATCATAATCATCTTATCTATTTCGCGTTGCTGGGTCGCGTGGTACCCGTACAACTATGCGTTGAGCACTTTGACCCAATAACGGCGGCACGGGATTACTAAAAAGGTGTCTCCACCCCGTACGGCGGCGCTGGAATTGAGGCAGCCCTAGCCTGGAGCCTTAGGGTTTTTTAGCCTGAAGGTTCGGTGCCTTGATTCGCGCGTGTCTCCGTCGTACGGCGGCGCTGGCATAGACGCTCGCAACGTGGAGAAGGTGAACGTGGTAAATTTAAAGTTACTTGAGCCAACCTCTAACGTGTTTATCTTGGAAGGAGTGAGACCGGAGAGCAACATCATGAGAGTTGAGCGGGAAAGAGAAGGGAAGCATTTACTTGGCAGAGGACACCCAGTCGACTATCGTCTTTCAGTGATTTTGCAACGAAGTGAGCACATACGCGGCTAATTTTTTGGTGCGCTATGCAGTCTTCTCCGCAAACTACTGTAACGGCAATGCGGTTATACGACCCATGCCTTGAACTGGAGGCCTGGTGGCGTAGCGGAATACCTGGTAGCGTCCCGAATCTCCTTCACAAAGAAAAAATGCAACTAGGTACGGTAACGTTGTCAGGCCAATGTCCGTCGCTTGATTTCAAAAGGAAAAGTCTAGACGCTGAAATTGTACCGAATCAAAACAATTGCCATAAATGTAAATATCTTGAGTACCGTTTCAAATATACCCGTGCTCCCACTGGACCACCTTTCTTACTTTTCTTACTATTTTGATGTTCCCACCTAAGTCCGTCCCTTAATTTCTTGCCTCCATCTTTTCATTTTAGTTCTTCACGTCTCTGTTCATGGGCCGCACGGCAGAAACACGAGAAGAACAAAGACGAAGAAAACACTTCACGCTGGATGCAAAAATAACGTTGTCACGTTTGTTAACACCAATGTAGGAAATGATTTCACAGCACCACGCATTCACTACTGTATTCACTGCACAAACCAAATTCAAGACACGGGTCTAAATCAATGGAACGCAGTAGTACGACATATTTGTAAATCAAAACCAAGGCAGTACGATGGAAGTCGTGCAGCAACCACATAAATACCGCCTGCACAATGCCCAGCATACCTAAGTGTCAGCATTTTTACTGCACATGTCTATATATTAGCTCAAATCCAATATGCACATCAGACACATGCACATGCTGTTCGTCATCCATGCACCACAATAGCAACGTAAGCCGTGTCAGTCATCCAACAGAAAAAAAATACACGATCAAAGATTTATTTTTTAAATGCGGAGCATTTCTTAGGCTCGCCTGGTCCTGCGTCGTTGATGGCGGCGCCGTCCACACGCTCACTGCGCATGCGCAACTCTCCTCCTTACACCCACAGCTCCGCGATACTACACTATAAAAAAAAGAAATAGTTAGTGGCACCCGGTTTCGACCCCACGACTCTCTGGCCGCAACGGGAGGTACGCGGTGCTCTTCCCACTACGCTACAAATCCGGGACAGGAGCAAGTGCTACGAACGCGCCTTATGTCCTTGACTCATTCAAACTACGTCAAGAAGCTACTGATCCAACGAAGGCACGCGAAGCTGAACGTCAACGGAAACGACGAACTGAAAAGTTTAGAGGGGGATGCTGAATTTCCCGTGGGAAAGCTGTGGCGGGAAGCGCCACGCGCCTTGCAGCTCAACCAGCCCCGTCCGCAGCGCCTCTGATGCTGATTGTGGCAGGATGCCCCTAGGGATTGGCCCACCAAAGAATCCATCACGAGATAGGTTCGCGTTCAACCACCGTCGTCATCTTCCCGTAGGGGAACCACCGAAGAAGAAGAAGAACGAGAAGACAGGCCAACCCGAGGTGGCGGTCTGTTAAGTTTGATATCTACAAAGTTTGCCCACACCGCGAAGGTGTCCTTCCAACTTCAACGCCCAGACTGTGAAATTTTAGTGCTGGAATATAAAGCTACCTGTTGCCTCCCCTTCTCATTGGGCAACTTGTACTTTCCTAGTGGCGTCGTTGATTCCGAACGCCACTTGATTTGGCTATTGCTTCGGCTGTACCTCCCATTATCTTTGGCAGGAGACTTTAATTCCCACCACGTTACTTGGGCTTCCGGACGGATCTTGCGGTAATTGCTTGTTGGATTGGATTACAGATAACAACTTAACATCAAAAATTCGGATTCTCCAACCTACCATAACGGAAAAACGCAATCTGTTTTAGATTTACTATATCTTCTCGAGGTGTTTCAGTGCCTTCATGGTCGACCGTTGATGGCCGTTGTCGAGTAGTGACAACATCCCAATAGTTTTTGACATTGGGTGTCCGCATCCGTTCGTAACCGCCAGAGCCGTTCTTTTGTTAACTATAAAAGGTTTCAAACTTCTCTGAAGGAGTCCCTGTCCTCTCTGGTCACACAAAATGAAGCTGAAGGTGCGACAGGCCTTTGTTCCACCCTTTCCACTTCAGCTCAGTCGTCATTATTTGAAGTGATGTCGAAGAAGTCAGTATTGCCGAGTCCCTGGTGGGACGAAGAATGTTCGCGCAGCTTTAGACGTAGAAAGGCGGCCTGGAAGAAACTTTGCCATAACCTATCCCCGCTTAACTGGTGCAACTACAAATATTTTTCAGCGGTATTCAAACGCGCTGTTTCCATTGCTAAACAGACTTATGACACAGATCGATCTTTGTGTCTCTCCAAGCCTAACAATAAGCGTGCGCTTTTTCGCTTTCTTCGATCGAGCAAAGCAGTACCCTCTCCAGATAATACAGACTCTGTGGTGCTATCTTCAGGTGAACTCTCAGAGTCCCTAGAGTCGATAGCTGATGGGCTTCAAGCTCGTTTTTCGTCTTTCTTAGCGATGTCATTTACTCCGCCAGACGTGGTAGACGACTTCATAGAGGTAACGCTATCAGAGCTCGCTGACGTCATGACTAAATTGACTGATGCACCTCCTGGCCCAGATGGCATTACAACTGAAATGCTGAAATTATTATTTGACGAGGCTCCCAATCATTTACTTAACATGATCAATTATTCTATTAGACATGCATGGATCCCCGATGTCTGGCGTCTCGCCAAAATACTTCCGGTACTTAAGAATGCTGGTCAGGGCCCTCTTGATTGAAACGTCAGGCCTATTGCGTTGACATCTAACGTGGTTAAATAATCGAGCGGATTTTGCAGCAGCGCATAATGCAATTGGTGTCCAGTTCTAGAATCTTTAAGCCCAAGACAAATTGGTTTTCCGCCCTGGGTGTTCGATTTGGAGTGCGCATATGGACCTTGAAAGCCGGATTAAACTAGCCCGTCGCACTAAGCCAGTTTTCGGCCCTAGTAACCCTAGATGTAGCAAAAGCTTTTGATAGCGTCGAATACCCTGTGTTGTTGTCCCGGTTACAAGACTTAAACTTCCCAAGGTATATCATAGCTTGGATTTGTGAATTTCTGAGAGACAGGCAGTTCAGTTGTGTAAAATTTAATGTTACCTCCTCACAGCGGCCACAGTCTAGGGGCGTGCCGCAAGGGGCGGTCCTTTCCCCTGTTCTTTTTAACATCCTTGTAAGCGCTATTCCGGTGCTTTCTGGTGTTTCTACATATGTATATGCCGACGATATTGCGTTTTTTGCATCAGCACCTGACATTCAATCTCTTTACAAATTATTGCAGTCTTATCTGAACATTATTGCCTCCTGGTTGGACAGTATTTGTCTCTCTATGAATGTGAACAAATGTTCCTTATTAGTTTTTCCAATCTCAGGTCCTGTTAACATTACTCTCAGTTACCGACAGTGCATAATTCCTCAGGTTCCTTCTTTAAAGTACGTCGGGATTATTTACACCAGTGAACTTGACTGGACCCCACATATAGCCCTCATTGAGGCCAAAGGTGCACGTGCTGTTGGGATGTTGAGAAGTCTCAGTCATAGAAAGAAGGGCATGCGCAGAGAGACCCTTCTTATGATATACAGAATGTACGTTCGCCCCATTTAGAGTTTGGTGCGTGTTATTCTCTGGGTGCGCCGCGTATAAGCTTCATCGTCTGGTTATTCTAGAGCGCCAGGCTCTTCGCTGCTGTTTAGGGTTGCCTAAGAATGCAGCAAATGCAGTAGTTTACTTGGTAGCGCGCGTTCCTCCACTGCTTAATAGGTTCCGGATTCTGACTGTTGAAACTTTTTTAGAGCTTATAGCTCTGAGGTGAACAGGGAGCAGTTTATCTTTATTGCAGAACCAAGTGCGTTTATGGTGCACCAATGGCCCAGGTCCTTATGTCCACAAAGCACTTTGGTACAGAGCTTCCTTTCTCCATTGGGTGTAGCAATAAATCAGATTATTCCATATACTGACAGGAGTTCACCTCTTTCTATCATTTCCGGAACATTTTCCCCAAAAATGCTAAACTTTTACCAGCCCGGCTGCTCAATCGTCTTCTCGAAGATTATTTAGCCTCTATGCAGCCAGGTGCTATAATATATACAGATGCCTCTCAACGAGAAGAAAAATCCGGTATCGGAATATTTTCCCTTTCCCTTAACTGGACCTTTTCGGTTCGTCTGCGTGATTTTATCCCCATATTCTTTGCGGAATTCCTGGCAATTGTCCTGGCGCTACGAAAGCTGGATGTATCAATTACATCTCCAATGATAATTTCCGATTCTTTTCTGTATGCCTAGCCCTTTCTTCCCCTAAAGACACTCCCCTTCTGCGGACGTTTCGGTCACTCCTGCCACCTCACTTCACTGAAATTCACCTTCTTTGGGTTCCTGGTCATGCAGGGATCACATTCAACGAGACTGCCGACTCTCTAGCAAGGATAGCACTTTCTGGGCCTGTAGTAGACGTCGTAGAGCCGACACATTTAATAACAGCAGCTAGGTACCGTAGGATGCTGAAACTCCAAGTACAGCAAGAATCGGTTTTATTATCATTAAGGGATTTTAATCATCTTAAATTCTCATGGAAACCTGAATGGTGCCCTTCACGCAACTTAGAGGTGGTTATTACAGCCTTACGTTGTCGAGTACCCAAGTTAAATAGGTATTTGCACAGGTCTCGTCTGGCGCCAACAGCTCTGTGCAGCTATTGCAACGAAGACGAGTCTGTCGAACACTACCTTTTGACATGCCGACGTTTTTCCCGACTGAGACGTCAGTCCCTGGAGGTGCCGCTTTACAGTTTGGGGATATCCCTAACAGTGCCGGCTATTCTATCGTTCGGGGCATCCGAAACGGGGTTCTGCCGCCGGGATGTATGCTCTGCCCTCCTGCGCTACATTGAAAATTCAAAACGATTCTCTTTATGATTGCGATTGGTCACCCTCGCTTTGATTTTTCAGGATTTTTTTTTCTTTTTTTCTCAAAAATTTTTCCAACCGGTCTAAATTATCTTTCCTAAACGTCTCGTGATTAGATAAGAATTCCATTCATTTTAACCATCCTCTGTTGATTGGCCGATCCCCTGATTGGGTATGTGCCATACCTAAAGGCGCAACAACAACAACAACAACAAAGCTGCGAAGAGGAGGGTGTGTACATTGCTCTCAGCCGGTGCACCAATGTCAACAACCTTTACCTCACCAAAGCTGACGGAGACTACCGATTCTACCACAGAGACAACATCGACAAGAACATGATGGACGAGTTTCGGCGCCTCGAGAACCACCGCCTACTCACCGTAACACAACAGCACTTGCGTGCCTTTGCCACCGGTGTGGACCCGGACGCGGAATTCCCTCTGGCGCTAGTAAAAACCAGATCACTCAACATAACGGCAACACAATGGAACCACACGGAACCGCCACGATGCTTCGCATCCTCATCAGGGTTCCCCGCGGGAAGATGGTGTCATTTTTTTTCGTTCTTTCATTTTTCTTGGAATTGCGAGCGTACGGATGACTAGTTCGGGGTATACTCTATTTGCAAACCAGCTACGACTTTGCTGCGCCTATCGTTAGGGGTAGCAAGGAGTCCCAAGCAAAAGATGATTCGACGTTCGGCTCTGCTTTCAGGCTGGCTTTATTGGCAGTGTCCATACAGAGGGAAATAGAAGTACATAAAGTAACCGGAAGGGTTGCTGCAGCCATCCAATCACAATCCAAGCGTTCGTTCGCAGCAGGCGGCGAAGAAGCTTCCACATTTCCTAGTCTTTGAAGAAGCACTCCGCCCACAACACCACACAATAGCCCCTCAGGTCACAGTACATAAACAGTGCGGTGCCGTCATCAAGGGCAACAGACGCCCTTCTAACGAGGCCCCACTGAACCCCGGTCCACACGGACCTCGGATTGAACGAGGCTCCACTGAAGGCGCTAATGGCAATCGCCGTAGGCGTCGACCGACGGTAACTAACGTCCTCCTGCAGAACACTAAAGAAAGGAAAGCTCACCCGTGATTCAGATTCGCTTTACGTATGGCGCCGGTGATATTCTTTTCTTGTCTTGTCTTTCGCGTTTACTGCGGCTGCTTACAATAAAATACAACAGCAATCCCTGACAAAATCTTCAGTTTTCGCTCTACGTGGCTTGCTCCAAAATTCCTTACAAGCAATAGGAAACTCACAACCCCACTACAGTATCCAATATGCGTCTTAAATCCTGACCATATTTCTTCCAACGAGCCTTCCATATTTGCGGTGTCCTGTGCTTCGTGACACTCATATATCGCCCCGAAGAGGCGGAAAGACCTCAAGGCGCGCCAGTGGCCGATAAAAACCTGTGGGTCACTGAAAGAAACGCCATTTTCTGGACACTTTTTCATCCTGCCTCAAGTTAGGTAAGAACCAGCCAAAATAGTCTGCAGGCACGTAATCCTTGTCCCAGTACAACATAGTCGGTAGGTATTGGGCGCTCGTTCGTATATTCACCGGTGAAGCAAGAATTTGATGCCAAACATTTACGTCGCCTCACTGTCTACACGATAAACGATCCGAAATTATTCTCATGTCCGTAGTGAAGCCAGAATTATTGCAACCACGGAAAAGCTGGTCGTTACGTTCGGTGACACCGCAAATAAATGCACCCACGCGTTTGTCTTTGCCGTGCTTGGAGATCCCGGCTTCTTGCAGGCAGCATTATGTGCTCGTTTTTTCTCAGGTAGTGACATTTCTGCACCCCAAAAAGTAAAAAAATTGATTTTATAGATTTTAGTACGGCATTTCTTACGACAAATCCCATGTCTGCTTGAATCCCTGGTATAAATTTCTCGAAATTGCCCTTCAGGTCTGAAAAAGGGAGGTTACAAGTTTAAAACAAGTTGCGCTTTTGAAATGCGTCGGGCGTGTTTCGCCGTTCTCAACACAGGTGCTAAGAAACGCTGGAAGCATTGATTCACGCAATGAAAAGGACTCAGTGTCGGCTGCTGTTGCGCCGAACTCTACACACACGCACACATACACACAAACACACACTGCACGCGCACACGCACGCATGCACACGCACACGCATGCACACACACGCACTCACGCACACACGCCCCCACACGCACACACACGCACTGCACACACACTCAGAGACGCTCCAATCTGTTGTATGTATGTATGTATGTATGTATGTATGTATGTATGTATGTATGTATGTATGTATGTATGTATGTATGTATGTATGTATGTATGTATGTACAGTCAAACCCTGTTATAGCGAACTGAAATATGCGCCACGATTATTTCGATATATCCAATAGTTCGAAATAGCCGAACCCGCCCATAACAGTTTTTTGTGACGATTTCGCAGTATGCGGGACCCCCCTACCCCCACGCCCCCTCCTCCTACCATCCCCGTATGCAGAAACGAACATAATAAATTATGCCATTACCATACAGAAAAGTATCTTTATTGCAAGCAATAAAGCTACTTTCCGTTGTAACTACCTAATTTCCCAAAAAACGCAGTTATTCTTGTTTTCACTTTCGTTTTGGTGGTGACAACTAGCACAGCATTCTCTACATGAGGCATCATTTGCATCAGTTGCAGTCCGTGTCCTTCAATATCGAAGCAATATTGGTGGAGCACATTGACTGCCGAAAGCACTTCATTAAGCATCGGACGGCTTCCGCTCGCGACATCCCCGCCTCTTCGGTGCTTCAGCAGCGCCAGCAGCCATGACATCGGCGACGGTGTCGGCGTCCGAGGGGCTCACAGTGAGGGCAAAGTCGTTGTCGACACTCAGGCAATCCTCGAAGGGCACTCCTTTCAGCACAACATCTGGAACGTTGGCGAGCTCCTCCCACAGTTCGCCGATGCTTCCATCTTGGTCCGGACTCGCTGACTGGAAGGGTTTAATCGTGTGTCAGTCGCGTCGTTAACAGTTACGGAAAGTGCCGGGAGTCACGTCGCTCCATGGGAGGCTCAACATCTCCATCGCAGCCAATCAACATTTCGATCGCCGCTCCGAGAGCATGCATTTTGACGGCAATTCTTGGCGCGCCGAGTTCGATATATGAGATGTGAACTTCGTTATAAGGAATATGGTTCGCGTGTATTGTCGTAACTGATCTTTCTTTGTTCGATATATTGCATAATTCGCTCTATCCGGGTTCGTTATAATCGGGTTTGACTGTATGTATGTATGTATGTATGTACAGTAAAATCTCGATGATACGAATCTCGCAGGACCGCGAAAAATATTCGTATCATCCGAAATTCGTATGAACCAACACAGACCAAAAAATTCAGTGCTAAAAAAGTTTTCATTTATTTTTTTTTTTCTTACTTTCGCGTGAGGAAATCCGTGATTTTTTCTGCTTTTTTTTAAACTTCCATGTCGCCAAGCAGTCCTTTCTGAAGCTCGTAAAGTTTCGCACTCGTCTCCTCACTCGCGGTGCCCAAGCTCGCTAAACATCGCAACAGTCAAGCGTGAACCGCATGGTGCATTTTTACACGCTATTCGCGAGCCTCGACTTTGCGCGCGCTGTATTTTCACGCCCGCATCGACGATTTTGCCCCCGCAGTAGCTCCTACCTCGGTCAGAAAATGACGCGCGCCGCGCGCGGCAGTAGGAGGAGCCTGGCGACTTGCGAAGCGCTCGAGACAACCGGCCGGCTCCGCCCGAGATGTTTAGGCTTAGCACCCAGGCAAATATTTCACGCGCGCTTTCTCTAGCGGAGCGGATGATGTTTTATAGTACCGTTTTAGCCAGCGTTATCAGCTCCTTTGGCTAGCACAAGCAACTTCGTGTCTGCCTTGAGCGGCATTTTAAAGAGTGATTGGAAGCGGTCGCTCGAGCGCCCACGCCACTTCGCGGGTGAAGCCGCCGCCAAGTTGCCGCGCCGGCCGCGCCGCGCCGCGCGCAGCGTGCGGGTGGTTCCGCGGTGGAGTCAGCGCGCCCGAGGCGTGCGCGGCGCGTTTTCGAAATCAGAAAACATCAGCCCGGCCGTGTATGGAGAAAGAGTGACAAAGAGCGGAGAGAGAGCCCGTACGTCGCCGTAACTTGCTCGCTCGGCAGTTGGTCGCCTCGCCGGCTCGTTCGTATCATCCGCCGGTCCGCGCAGGTCCGTTCGTAACAGCCGAAATTTTTCCCATTGCAAACAATGCAATTTCGCCGGGATTTTTCAGAAACTCGTATCATCCCGAAATTTGTATCACCCAGAATCCTATCATCAAGATTTAACTGTATGTATGTATGTGTATGTATGTATGTATGTATGTATGTATGTATGTATGTATGTATGTATGTATGTATGTATGTATGTATGTGCGTATCATCATCACCCTGTTAAGCTCCACTGCGGGAGTAAGGCCTCTTTCGAAGTGAGAGGATTTATCTTAATATTACACCAGAATGGCCACTCTTGTCCAGGTGAGGTATGCTGCCTGTGTCACAGGGAATATTCCTGGTACGGGTTCACCTGTCTTGTGTAGCCTTTGCTGGTATTCGGAGATGTTATACTTTGCCTTATCAGGGGGAAATTTTTCAAATATATATGCCTAGCTGCCTTGCAGAATAAGCCCGTGGATGTGCTAGCCCTCGCACATTGAACTTACAGGCTTCCGCCAAAGTGCTCTACGAGAGAGAGAGGAGAGAAAGTAAACTTCAATGACATGAAAGCATTACGTGGGCGAAGAGCCTATTCCAGAAACTTTTAAACCTCGCTGGCACCTACACTTGTATAATCAGCCGAAGGTGGTTCCCGTATTTGGAGCGGTCAGTTCTTCCTCCCAGCGCTCAATCCACAAATTGGCATTTCCGTCTAAGTTGCAAGAACTGTCAAGAATTCTTGCAAGTTGCGTGTGGTTCTGGACTCTAAATTAAGAAGCGTAAGCTCTATAAGAAGTTTTTGTCGTGATCCAAATATTCTTTCGTATTCATCGACGACGCAATGAAGGGAAATATTTATTACTCAACTTAAATCGCCCAACCGACCTTCCGGCAAGACACACGAATGTCGCCCTTCTAAAACGCTGCCACTCGCAGCCTCTACAGCGAGGTTCGGGGCTGACCTGGCCGTCCCCCGAGAAATTTAGTCTTTACTGCACTGCTCATAAGAAGCCTTTTGAATAGCGGTCTCGCCCCCATTAAGGGTAAAGAGAACTGTTACATTTTTTTTAGGAGTAACAGTGGTGCGTGTGGTCTTGCTGGGGAATCATCCGGCTATTCAAGGGAGAATAGAAAGTATGGGTGAGCTCTAACGAGTACGACGCTTTAGCTTGTATCCACCTTTCCGTTATAAAGAGCGCACGTTTTGTTGCAATAAATATATTTCATCGCTTCTGTTCGCAACAATACATTTGATACAAGGAAAATGAAAATGAACGCCTTCTTTCTCTTTAGTTTTACTTTCCGAAATCCGTTCTAGAGACACTATTGAATGTCGCGCCAACGCGATCGTTTTGAATTTTGCTCTAGGAATACGTCTACGCTCACAGATGCCAACGGCAGCGCGCGTCGAGCATGGAAAAGGGGTATATATGTCTGAATCGCAAGAAGGGTGAAGTTCAAGAGCCTAAGGATTACGGGCTTTTAACCCTACTGTCTGTTCTATACAAGTTATTTACGAGGCCAATTGTCATCCTGTTGAGCGACGCAGTATATTTCGAACGCACGAACACGCTGCATTCCTGAAAGGCTACCCGAAAGTTATAATAAACCTAATGGTAGAGATAAATCGAATGAACCTGGTGTGAGTAACAATGAAATAGCGTTCAGCTTAAAAGAGGATACCAGCTAATAAAAGTGTCAATATATTGGGGGGAGGTTAAGTGACTTTCGTGTTTTTTTAAAGAAGAAAGACGTGGAAATCGCAGAAAAAAGCAAGCGTTGCCGAAAGCCGAGACCGAGTGTCTTTAATATCTGAATACTCATGCAAATAA
The DNA here is from genome assembly GCA_013339765.2 of Haemaphysalis longicornis. Lineage (NCBI taxonomy): Eukaryota > Metazoa > Arthropoda > Arachnida > Ixodida > Ixodidae > Haemaphysalis > Haemaphysalis longicornis. The sequence goes on from CM023450.1 coordinate 139,975,980, forward strand.
TCTAATAATCGTTAAGTCATTATTTTTACACGGAGGAAGAAAGCATCAAGTAGTGGTCACTTCTCTGGCATGCGAACAAATTGGAGCAGCTTGCGCTAGTTGTGCAAGGCTGGAAAAGCAGCAGAGGAGGGTGAGGGAGGGAATCTACCTAGCTTTTCCCCACACTGACAGCGGATCGCAAGACAGAGGGAGCAGCTAGACCCCACCAGTGCAATGCCATTTTGACGGCAATGTAAAGCATAAACCCTTGAAGTATGTACAGTGTATTATTCAGTAGCAATCGTCGTCATCCTTTCCGTCGTCGTCGTCTTCTTACGGCACAGCTGATAGGGTAAATCCTCTTGTAGCGCGTCCTCGCCTCAATAGACCTCCACATCGTCAGCTGGCCCGCTGGCCGTCTCCCCGTGTGGATTGTAAAGGGATGGCTTGACAGATTCGTCGCCATCGTCTTCAGCGCGGTGGACCCGTTGAGCGTCGGTCGCTCCACGACGACGACGACGACGACGAAGGCGGGAGCGCCTCATGTGGCGTTAGCCCACGCGCAAGCCTGGACGACGCCGGGTGGTCGCCGCGAGGCACGCGCTCACGTGCAGCTCTGGTGTTTTATTTTGCCAAAGCCACTGCGTGAAGGGGTGCCCGGCACCTCGAGCTAGGGACGCCGGGCGCTCCGCGCGAGGCACGCACTCACGTGCGATCTGGGTTTTCTGTCCACGCCGGACGGATTTGTGTCGGCCTAACCAGCTCTGCTTAAAAAATAATTGAGGATTACTATACTAACTACTGCGAAAATTTGTGCGCAGTGCCAACTTCAGTCTTTTCGGTGGCGGCACATAGCTGCTGCGTCACAGGAAGTGATCACCTGATCAGCGAACGCACGGCGGTGCACGCTACTCTGCCGTTATCGCGCAGAGCGTCGCCGCTGTCGACCATGTTGTTGTCAGTCGCCTTCGAACCTCCCACGCAAATGTCACGTGGTTCTGATGAGCCACGCAACGAAGAGAAGAGAGAGAGTTGCTTTTTTGGAAGAGAAAGGAACAACGAGGAGGACGTCGAGGTACTTACGTACGCGTATAACGCAGCGGGTGCTTGGCTTCTGTGACTCCACCTCGGGAAACAAACCCCACACTTTCGCCACACTTTCATCCTCCATTTTTCTTCTGTCTTCGCTGCTTCCTTTGTTCGATTCGTTACGAGGCAGGCAAAGCCACCGAACCACAGTAGCTGACGCTCAAGTGCAGCGCACTAAAAGTGTATCAACGGAACACCACATCAAGTAGTGAGTCCAGGTGGCCACAGTGGTTTCGATGCAGGAGCCATAAAGACACCTCGTAATCTGCGAAGCAATTGTGCATTAAGTACATTGAAATTGCCAGCGTGTTTGCGACTGGATAATATGCAGATGCCGTCAAAGCATCACGGAAGAACGGATACGTCTAACAACGCTAATAGGGCGCAGTTAAATGTGGCGTTTTTTAGGCAAACTAAAGAACTGTGGTGCAACAAATATCTAAAGCCAAGTGAACGAATGAGTTAACCGTCCTAAAACGCTTTTGCCGTGATCGCACACAAACCAAGCTTAAAGTTCATATCTATTGGCGTCTATCTTCCAGACACGGAGCATTTTCAGCTCTTTGGCTACAGGGCAAAGCGAAGTGGAGCTTGAGCCTTTATTTACGCTAAATTTCACCCGCACTCGACTTGTGTGGTTTGGAGTCCGAAATTGGCGCTTTGCTGTATTTGTACTCGCACCCTTTCCACCGCAATATACCGGCAGGTCACTGTCCAATATCGATCGTCACGCAGCATAGACCGCTCGCCTCGTGTTCGGTCATTGACCCCTAACATTTGCAATATACTACGGGGTGCAGATGTTGAGTTCGAAAAGCTAATTTCAAGGTCTGGGCAACCATTCGAAACTGAGTAAAGAATGCGGCGTACCGATTCACACTCCGCGAACTCGAACGCAGCAGACTGCGGAATTTAATATTGCAAAACTGTGCGCCGGGTTCCTGGGCTGCGTGATTGGGTGTCTCCCTACACTTTCCTTCGTTCCAGCGAACAGTCTCAGTTGCGGTCTCTGGTAGTTTCAGAAAAATCTCAGCTGGAAAGTTAGGCCACACGGTGCCTGGCTGTGTTTTGTTCCCCCGCTTTTTGTTTTCGTTTAGCGGGTGAGACGATGACATCAATTGTCTGACTTCTTCGCGGCACAAACATGCAAGAGATAGTTGAAGACATTATAGATACACCGAAGACACTTCACGCCTCCACTAATAAAATTTCATATTCCGCTTACGAATAATCTTCTCTAACTAGGAAGAACTCTGTGTTCAGTCGTAAAATACAGCACCCCGGATTTTTATTGATATCCCTTTTTGGTGGACCGATTGGCAGATCAGCGCCTCACCACGGTGAAGAAAGCTAAAGTGTCTATCTGTCTGTTGTCTTTCTGTCTGTCTGTCTGTCTGTCTAAACTCTAATAGCAACATTCGTTTAAATTACCCCATCGAAACTATAGTGCCGGAGCGTACTAAAAACACAACAATAGTATAGTGTGCTGTGTTTCTGGGCACAACGGCATTTTGGGCAAAAAACTGAGGCCATAATCCTACCCTGTTCGCCCTCCACAGTTAGATAGATAGCACACAAGTTCAATTTTAGGCCTTGAAACCACTGTAAAAGGGCTACTCTTACAACGGTGGCAAGGAATCTTGGAGACTCAAACGGGTTACAAACGCATAATATACGCCCACGAATAGGTAGATACAGTACAGACAAGCAGATTTGATACAGATAAATGTTTCTATGTCGGATTCGCATAGGCCACATTCACGCAGGAGATTCATACATTTTGATTGGCTGACAACCACAGTTTTCGGCAAATGAGGGGAAGGCCTTTCTTTACAACGCGTGTTACTTGAGCGCACATCATTCGATGAAGCCAGACGGTGACACTTCCTTGACATTTACACCTACAAAATCCCAGTATTCCTCTCACTGCTTTTCGCAGATCAACCGATGTTTCCAAACAGGCGGATTTTAACTTATCTTGCAGATATCCGCTTTTTAATGCACACCTCGTACGGCGCCTCACATAAGGCCGTCTCCGCATTAAGAAAGGTCCTCATGATTCCTATGTGCACACAGGGAGCCTCACCCGCGTATCACGCTGTGAAGCTCCAGGCGCCGTCAGGCCCATCCATCAGTTCCCTTCATACGCCATTAGCAGAGGTTTCCCGATTTAGTCTAAAGACCTTCTACACACCTATATAGAGCACCATTAGGAAATACCATACTCATCTCATAAATATTTTAAACACAAATCTGACATATTAAAGGACCAGCTAGGTGGGTGAGTCCTACCTAGCTTAAGTTTCGACGAACGTCTTTAGCATTTCCGAAGCTGCACTGGGTTTTTTCGTTGCTGTACCAGCTGGACTTTGCAGAGCATTTATTTTTCCGTGGTTTCATTAACTTTTCTTGGTCTTTCTTATAAGCGTTAGTGGTCCTATATTTAACCAAACACAGCTTGAAAAATATACTTCACATTTTCGCGTTGTTTATATTCCCCTGAAAGGCACAGGGCACAAGTCAGATACTGGGTAATCACAATATTTTTCTAATATTATCCGAAATGAAGCCGCATTTGTTATCAGCGCTGAAAAACAAAATTCGCTTCTTACTGTGTCATTATCAGGTATAAACGAGGCGACAATAGAATTCACTCGTGCCTGACGGCTTCGGAAGTAACAGTGGTGACATGTTGCTGCTGTCGCCGACGTCCGTAAGAGCGGCCGAGATGCGCGCAGAACCGCGTCCCGGATAGCTCTTGTTGGCGTTCGACCACTCTACCAAGACGCAGCTGTTTGTTGAACGTACTATTTGCTAACAGGCATCACCATAACAAGTTGTTTAGGGCGCGGAAAGGCAAAAAGGAGCGGAACAGAACCAAAACACTGCATGAGCCCTATTCGCCCGAAGCTCTCACCCCGTATACAGGTGCCGCGGAGAAGCGGCGGCAGGCGACGTAGCCATCGCGAAGCTCGAAGCGATACTGCGCGAGGTGACTTATGTGACGTAGTAAATTTCCACTGTAGGTCCACCCACCTCAAGTGTCTCTGCACGCAATGACATCGTGCCCGCTACACGACTTCAGCTACATCACTCAACGTACGTTCCACCGTTACAGCCAGCGCCGAGACGGCGTTTGCTCCGCCGGGGAGTGTTAAAACTGGTCGTATTGTCAACCGCCCACAATGATGACAGACGACAGGATCCCAGGAAAAAAGGAAAAGAACCTGAAATTTAGAATGGTGGTTTCAGCTGCGCCGGTGCCTACTGTCGCGGTGCTTCTTCTGCTGTAAATATTGTAAATATATTGTTACATTGCCGGAGTAACGATGAGACTAACCATGATTGATGAGGCGGTGATTTAATGGGCGTCAACCAATCTGGCGCGAGCACGGCTATGTCACACGATGTGCGGCATCTTCTTCGAAGGTGGGCAAACATGGCAGCATGTGTCCCACTTCGTCTCTTCCAGGTCACATTTCCTCCCGATCCAGGAAGACAAGGAAGAGACGAAGTGGACACAATATCTTTTCGCGTCTACGGCAAGCGGCAATATCAAGTTACAAAGACTCACTGACCTGTGTTTTCTTTTCTGTTTAATAATATCCATCTCGTCGACCATTGACAAGCAGCCGGCCTGAGGGGCATTGGGCCGATCATCCCGGTCACGACTCGTCAATCCATGGAACTTGCGAAAAATTGACAAATGTTTCATGTGGACAATGTGTGTTCCAGGGTAGTAGGATTAGGTCTTGTCCGAGCAGATTTAAACATCCTTTGTTTTTTAGGAATGATCAGATTTATTTTAGTCGTCGTTTTCGCTCTTCGCACGTTGTTTTATCATAGATTATAGCTGGGAAAGGGCGGAGGAGTCAAACGTGGGGATAGTAGTACATCTGCGGCATAGTTATTCACTCCATCGGGCAGTTTGCAGGACACTCTTTTATATTATTTCCCGTGGTTCACGAATTACATAAAATCAGACGAGGAAATTTAGTGCAACAATTTTATATAGCCGTAAACATTGCGTCCCAACCTATTCTACTGCAATGAACACGCATTAGGCACGTGCGTTCTAAAAACGTCGCAATGCTTCTTAATTATTTTGAATTATTTTTTTCGTAGACTGTGAATGTTTACCATTAAAGCGTAAGAAAAGCTCTGTGTAGTGCTTATAAGGACATACTTTCGGTTTAGTGCACTTCGAGATTCCTAACGACCAGTTATCACTCCTAAATGTCTAAGCTGCTAGTAAAGGGCGTAACCACAGTGACACGCAAGTTTACCCAGACTTTTTTCTCTGCCTTCAGAACAAGCCCTGTCGCAAGTCCAATCTTTTGCTGAACAAGCAGAAACGCCTGTCTGACACGGACCGGGGTTCGTTTGCCGCGTCAACTAGAGCCTTTCTCTTACGGGGTCGACACACGCGAAATGTCTGGCAATGCCCCACCGCAAATTAAAACTGACAGCAGCCGGGTGCCTTTACCGTTTTTGGACAGTTCGTAATTGGTAGTACGCAGTCAATGAGTATATATTTGGTCTGTGTTTTCGTCAGCTTATGTGCAGTAGTTTCTTCATGATGCACTGCACGCAATTCATTAAAGTGGACGTGATTACAACAGCGAATGCGACAGTATTGATTATGTAACATCGTGCTTGACAGTTTTCAGTGGAGTTGGGCTTTTCAACAAAATGTGATGGTCGCAGTCAAACTTTATTCTAACTTTTCCAGGCTGCATTCAAAATAACCGACTGAAAACAGGGTGTTGGTATTTTAGATGGCGCTTAAAGATGTATTGCTCTCCTTGCACTTTACTTAAACTTTACTTACTGGCGCCAAAACGCGTGTGCAGTCTTGAAATGTATCTCAAATTTTAAATGAGAGAAGAACAGTGTAACTCTCTTCAGTGCACTTTAAATACTAGCCCTTTCATTCTTGTTTTTAAACATTTAGGACGCATATAGGAAGCGCAGATGGGCTAAATGTTAGGTATGGCAGCTGAAACGGACGCCTTCATTACAAAACTACACGGGGTACCTAATATTATCGCGCAGATATCCAACTTCAGGCTTCTTATGAATGGTTCTCCACTGCCTCTTTTGAAATAAAAAAAGCAAAAGAATTGGTCGTCATCCCGCCCTGCGAACGTGAATGTCCAGCGAAGCTGTGTCAAACACCACACATGCACATAACGATGGGGATATATTTTATTATACTTTACAGTAATGGCAGTGATAATGGCCTTGTGGTCGCTGTGGTAGACCGTGACTGGTTCCGCGACCATCTACTCATGGTAGTCTTACAATGTGCTGAATGGGTTTATGCGGTCTGCACATCACACGAGGGCTTCCAATGACGTCAATGGGCCCTTTCGAAAGTAGCTGCAAATTAATCTTTAGGGGAACCTTCGGGGGGTAGGGGGGTTCCCACTGTTCAAAGGGCCTTTTCATTCATCACGCTGTTTGGTGTTGGTTTTCTGGTTTTCTTTATTGAAAGAAATACTGAGCTATATGCCGCACGCCCCATTATCCTGACGCATGCGCTCGGCGTCTTGGGCGAGAACTGGTGGGTCTGCATGTGTTTTTTTTTTGTTTACAACACGGAATTTTCCGACCAACACGAAGCTAATAGCTGCGCTGTAAAATGTTACACCGTACATTTATGCCTGCCACGAAGCAAGCATTTGTAGAAAATGAATGGAAGTTTCGGGTAGCTGTAGGCACAGCTCTTTATTTTTCATGCCGACGTCCTCAATATAAGAACAGCAAGAAACCGGTGTCCTGCCATTGACCGTCGCTGTGTCATCTCGCGCGGGCCATAAGGACACCGCATATTAGGAGACCTCGTGTGCATCCAATATAGGTGCAAATTCGTCTGGTCATTTTCTGGGCGAAAAATATGGAACAGAAAAAGCTAATACTTTTCCAATAAGCATATAATTTTTGTCGCATGTAAATACTTCAGCGCAGTAAATTACTTCAGAGTGGTGTCCATCCTGTCTGCCTATAGAAGCGGTCGAAGAGCCATACGGAGAATTTGTTAACATTAGCAGATAGTTTCTACACGTACCACCATGCAAGGTGCCCACCCACACCTATGTGAACTATTGAACACCCAAAATTCTATGACGAAAGGCTTTCTGCTACAGGTTACAGAGACTGGGGTGTACAGAGACTACAGTTACTGTATACACTCCGCAAAGGTGCTCCTTATGTAGGAAGCAGTATGCCGGAACTCCTGTGAAGACCTATTTCCCACTTTGTAAATAAACTAAAGGAAACTGTAAATAATGGTCGCAAGATTGCAAATAATGCTCTTTCACAACGGTCCGAACCATCGCAGTGCGCAAACTCCGTAAGCACGTTTCGCAGTCATCGCAGTCTTGGCCCAAGTCGCTACCTCCTCTTCGTGCAACGCTATCTCTGCGCCGTCGCGCAGAGTAGTAGGTGCAGGCCTCTCCCCAAGCGGCTACGTATGTATGTTTGCAAGAAGTCCGCTGGATAGAATGAAATTGGGTGAAATATTCAGAGTAACATTGTTTTACTAGTTAAGAAATCTTGTCAGTTTGCGCGCGGTTCTCATGCGTGCGTTCTTGCATGAACGCATTTACCCTGGTTTCAAAAAGTACGTTCGTAGATTGTGGCCACATAATCCTTCCCCCGTCTCTTCTGATAAGGAACTCAAAACCACCGGGATGCAACTGACTGTTCTTGCGGAATCGCTACAGCAGTCTACGTGTACAAAGTTTATTTGCTGTCGTGAAGTCCCGGATAAAAAGAATAAATACTCGTAGTGTGGAAGACACTGCATTGAGAACAATCAGAAATGACAAAAAACGCCTACATGATAATAACTGGAAAATCACATGGTAATACGATTCGACAAAAAACGTGCCTGGCATACATCTGCTCCCCCACAGAGCATAAGCATGCGGAGAGATAGGCCAAGAAACAGTACTCACATAATTGATGTAGGAACTTGGCGGCTCGCCTAATCTTCTGACAACAAAACTATCCAAGGCTCATAGCCACATGGTCCCATTATGCACAACCAATGAAAAATGACTTATTGTCGTACGGGTATTTTGTTTAATTCCTGGTACGTCCTGGTTTCTGGGTCGATTCTCGGCTTGTTACCGCAAGCGCAGTCGCTGCTGGATTGCCACTCCGCCAGCCACCTGCCAGCTATCTTGCTTTTTTTTTTAAATGGAGCCGCGCAACCGAAGAAGGACCAGACGAAGAAAGACACACACAGCGCTGACTTCTTACTCATCGTAGTAGTTAAACGTGTTCGCGTAATCAACATTATCGAGAAAAATAAATGAACAGTTCAAAACATCTATATGATTTATATGCACAGATTAAACGTGCAACCCGAGCAAGGTTTTGATCCAAGAACCCTAATATCTTACTTTAACCTATGGCTTCACATCAGACGTGGTCAACATATTGCTGTCTCAAAGGCACCAAGAACTTTCGCCGAAGCCGATCCCTGTGACCCCTAACGCCCTCACATCATTTAAATTCGGATCCGCAGCCACGCATGAGGCCCTGAGTGCCAAAGCGATCTGCAATCGCACAGGATACGCTTCAGGGGTGCTGTCCTAGGAGCAAATCAGGACAATCGGGATATACGTTTTTATGCCGGCATCAACTCGACCAAGCTTCCCCTTTTAACAATCACTTGCTTGCTTATTAGGTTGACAAGTTGCTAAATTAATTTTTAGATGTCGCGCACTCGTGGTTTTTCTCTCTGCAGAGTCAGCACTGCCAATTGCTACGGCTGCTGTAGCGAAACAACCTCTGTGTCTAAAAAAGACAGGTCAAAGCACGCTTAGCAATCTTCTGTGGAATAATGAATAATATATGTCGAACGCATCCACTTTCAAAGATACCAAAAACAATACCATATATATATATATATATATATATATATATATATATATATATAATCGAAAGGCGTGGGTTCGGTCCCCACTCTGGGCGCGTGTTCTTCTTTCTTTCTTTCTTCTGTATATTTAAAAAAAATTTTACTTCATTAACCGTAGTGAAAAAGAAAAGAGCCTAACCACACCCCTATGCCTCCTTTGGCGGTGTAGACTGCTGACCTATCTTTCTGTATTTCCTCAACGAGCCCCTCATTTCCTTACTACATTATTCTGCGAAAGCCTAGCGAGGGTCTCGGTTCTGGCAGCCTTGATGCCTAGGTAGCATAAGAGGGCTTCCCGCCAGTTACCCGCTCATGACAGGCTGTAGACGTTTGAGTCACGCCCCGGGGGTTGAAAAGAAGGTCCCCTTCTCCCCGTGTAGTCAGAGTGGCGCTGGCTACCACCCTCAAGCGTCAGATACACTTCTAGTAAATATAAATAGCCCAGAAAGTGAAGGAGAACACAGTCGCCCAGATAGCCGAATTGGTAAGGCATTCGATATGTAATCGAAAGGCGTGGGTTCGGTCCACACTCTGGGCGCCTGTTTTTCTTTCTTTCTTTCTTCTGTATATTAACAAAAATGTTTACTTCATTAACCGTAGTGAAAAAGAAAAGAGCCTAACCACACCCCTATGCCTCCTTTGGCGTTGTAGGCCTGCTGACCTATCTTTCTGTATATATATATATATATATATATATATATATATATATATATATATATATATATATATATATATATATATATATATAAGGCGTGGGTTCGGTCCACACTCTGGGCGCGTGTTTTTCTTTCTTTCTTTCTTCTGTATATTTAAAAAAAATGTTTACTTCATTAACCGTAGTGAAAAAGAAAAGAGCCTAACTAACCACACCCCTATGCCTCCTTTGGCGTTGTAGACTGCTGACCTATCTTTCTGATATATATATATATATATATATATATATATATATATATATATATAATAAGGCGTGGGTTCGGTCCCCACTCAGGGCGCGTGTTTTTCTTTCTTTCTTTCTAAGTAAATTAATACAAAATATATAACTTCTCTAACGGTCAAAAATTAGTCTAACCATTCCCCTATGCCTCCTTTGGCGTTGTAGACTGCCGGCATTTCTTTCTGTATTTCCTAACGAGCCCCTCATTTCCAAATTATATTATCCTGCGAAAGCTTAGCGAGGGCCTCGGTTCTGGCAGCCTTGATGCCAAGGTAGCATAAGCAAGTTTCCCGCCAGTTACCCGCTCATGACAGGCTGTAGACGTTCGAGTCACGCCCCGGGGTTCGAAAAGAAGGTCCCCTTCTCCCCGTATAGTCTGAGTGGCGCTATCTACCACCCTCAAGCGTCAGATACAGTTGTAGTAAAATATAAATACCCCAGAAAGTGAAGGGAAACACAGTCGCCCAGATAGCTGAATTGGTAAGGCATTTGAGATTTCGGTCCCTACTCTGGGCGCGTGTTTTTGTTTCCTTCTTTCTACGTAAATAATAAAAAACTAACGGTCAAAAATT